>CM050325.1:91638388-91684899 GCA_027475135.1 Bactrocera correcta
GTCGTACTCGTACCTATTATTCCATCTTGGGCCGGACGCTACATTATAAATTGCGCGTAAGTATTTCAAGTGTGAATTAAAGTAAAAACACATAGAATAGTGGTGTGAAGTTCAATCAAACTGTTCGAAAAAAAGGGAGATAAAATATATATATATACGCATACACGTGTGTCAGTGAAGCAATGTACATAAATAATTCGATTGTGTGGATTCCGTGGTTTTGAGTTTTCTAATAATATGTTAGAACTGTGCGTGAAACACATATACTATATGTATATCAGTGAAGCAAAGTAAAATTTTTGCTTATGTAAATTCCGTTTTTTTTGTTGAAGCAATGCGTGAAGCACACAGAGATAACGGGATCGTTCGGTACAGTGCAAACAGGCGTAAAAATTTTTTGCCTATGTACATTTGTATGTATGTACTTTTGTATGTATACAACAAAAAGCGATTGAAGCATGTACATACTTACATATATCAGTGAAGCAAAGTAAATAGTTTGCTTGTGTGGATTCCGTTGTTCTGTGTTTTCCTAATAATATGTTAGAACGGTGCGTGAAACACATATGTATATGTATATCAGTGAAGCAAAGTAAAATTTTTGCTTATGTAAATTCCGTTTTTTTTTTTTGTTGAAGCAATGCGTGAAGCACACAGAGATAACGGGATCGTTCGGTACAGTGCAAACAGGTGTCAAATTTTTTTTCTATGTACATTTGTATGTATACAACAAAAAGCGATGTGTAGCGGCGTGCAGGGCAGCAGCGCAAAACAACAATATGTGTTCAAGCCGAGCGAACGTGTCGTAGAATATGTTTGAGACGGTTGCAATTAGTTCTGTGTTTCAGTGCGACTCACAGACTAAGGGCAACAATATGCGCTCATGCCGATCGAACGTGTCATAGAATATGTTTGAGACGGTTGCAATTTATTCTGTGTTTCAGTGCGACTCACAGACTAAGGGCAATAATATGTGCTCAAGCCGATGGAACTTGTTGTGGAAAATGTTTGGGGCGGTTGCAATTAGTTCTGTGTTTCAGTGCGTCTCACGGACTAAGGGCAACAATATGCGCTCAGGCCGATCGAACGTGTCGTAGAAAATGCTTAGGGCGGTTGCAATTAGTTCCGTGTTTCAATGCGACTCACGGACTAAGGGCAACAATATGGCTCAGGCCGATCGATCGTGTCGTAGAATATGTTTGAGAGGGTTGCAGTTTGTTCTGTGTTTCAGTGCGACTCACAGACTGGGGGCAACTATATTTGCTCAGAATTTTTTTAACGTGTAGTTGAAACAAGTTCGAACCCATATTAGTATATACATATTTATGTACAAATTAAGTACCAAATGCAACAGTATATTTATATAAATATATTAGCTTTGTTACACGTAAATTTTAAACATAAAACATATATTCATTACTAATAGCAAGTCCTAATTAACAGATAAAAGCTACCATGAGAGGGGCAAAAAAAACACCAGGAGTCGAACCGGAAACAACACCGGCATATCCAAGAATACAGAGGTCATCACAACAAGACAAGACCATCAGTCATCTACGACTTCTTCATCAGAATACGTCCCTTCGAATCAAGGAGAGCGAAATGTTAATCCACTTGATGTCCTATCAACACTGAATATACCTGACGCAATTCGTTTTTTACCCACATATGATGGTAATCCTAAAACCTGAAATGAATTTGTAACCAATGTGGAGGAAATTCTAGCACTGATTAGGGACACTAGTAGAACGCCATATGGTCAGCTACTCTTAAGATCGATTCTAAATATAATCGAAGAAAAGGCTAGAAGGCATCATAGAATCTGGAGCCAGCCTTAATTAGGAAGAAATTAAGGCCGCTCTCATCTTACAATGCGCGGACAAGAGAGATGAACCCACTCTTATGTTCGAGCTCTACAATTCTGTGCAGGAGGGTTATTCTTTACGTATATTATATGACAAAGTCGGGGAGATTAAATTAGCGTTGTTCAGAATAGCGGAAACTACAGAATCGGAGCAGATCGTGGTGAAGACAAAAAAAAAATTGTTTGCAGACATATGTCTCAACTCATTTTTAACAGGAATTAGGGGCCCATTAGGAGCTACAATAAGATCCATGAAACCAACCAACCTTCGAGAGGCCTTCGAATGGGCGTTAAAAGAAAAATAAACTTTTTTCGCTCAAACCAATATAAAAAGACCGGAGCAAAAACAGGAATATGGTGCCCGACAATATTATATTGGAAGTATAGATTATAAGCAAATTAGAGGAAATAATGAAAGACGTAGTCATAAACGTAGTGATAACGATAGAAACGATAATGACAATATTGATAATAAAAGAAATGACATGTTAGCAATTATGCCAAAAGATAATAACTATAACAATAACAGAAACAATTCAATAGAGAAACCACCAACTATCAGTCTAGAAATCCAATAAGTAATGTTGATCAACAAGCACAAATGCACAATTTTAATGAGGCGGCAAATTTTCCACAAAAAACCTCAGACAACAGACAGGATACTTAATAAATAAAGACAACAAGTCCAAACTACCATATATTATAGTAGATAAGGTTTTCGATAAAGCTCTCAAGTTCCTTATAGATACCGGTGCTACTTTTTCCTTTATTAAACCTAATTATATTCAAAAAGAAAATCAAATTAAATTACACACACCAATAGCCATCAAGACAGTACTAAATCAGTTCCAATTACATAACAGGACTATGATTCCATTGTTCAGTGAATTCTCTGATTTGTCACAATACTCATTTCTTTTAATTGATTTTCATCCATATTTTGATGGGCTTATCGGAATAGATATATTGCAAGAAATAAAAGCTATTGTAAACATTCCATTAAAGATACTTGAAACAAAAACTTCGAAAATAAATATTGAGCTAGAAGAGAAATCAAATTCTGCCATATATGCAATTGAAGAGGAATAAAAAAAATTATTCAGCTACCAGTAAACGTCACAAACGGAATCTTCTTGTTTGAAACCACAACTATTTCCGAAGACATTGTAATATCAGGTGGACTTTATACTGCCGAAAATAATCTTAGTTATAAGGAAGTTCATAATTTTTCAAGCCAAGACAAACAATTCTGCTTAGGTACATATTTAGGGAAATACAAAACTGCAGAGAACAAGATTATTTTGAAGTCAACTTAATGCAAAATGAAAATAACGAAACGACATTCGATAGTTAGGATTTTAAAACTTATATACGAACTCAGCACCTTAATAATGAGGAAATTACTCAACTCAAAAAACTTTACTTAGAATTTCCGATGCTTTTTTTCAAAGATGGAAATACCATACCTTTCACTAACTTAATCAACCACAGGATTAGAACCACAGACGAAATTCCCATTCACACTAAACCATTTCGTTATAGCCAAAAGGAAAGACAAGAAATTAAGAAACAAATCGATAACCTACTGGAACAAAATATAATTAGACATAGTTATTCTCCATGGAGTGCTCCAACGTTCCTAGTATCAAAAAGAATGGACGCTTCAAATACAAAAATATGGCGGTTAGTGGTAGATTATCGCAAACCAAATGAGAAAACTATTAAAGACAAATATCCTGTGCCTAACATCAACGATGTGTTAGATAGAATTGGCAGGGCTAAATACTTCACAGCATTAGATTTAGCTAGCGGTTATCACCAAATCGAGATGAATCCGAAAGATATAAACAAGACGGCATTTTCCACAGAAGGAGGACACTTCGAGTTTGTAAGAATGCCATTTGGACTTACAAATGCCCCAGCGACTTTCCAAAGGGTTATGGATAATGTTTTGGTCGACCTGAATGGCAAATGTTGTCTTCTATATCTCGACGATATAATAATATTCTCGGCAACTCTACAGGAACATATTAAAGATTTAAAAGCAGTCTTTAAAAAATTACCTTAAAAATAAATAAATAAAAAATTGCTAACCTTAAACTGCAACCTGCAAAATCTGAATTTTTGAGAAAGCAAATCGTGTATTTAGGTCACATAGTTACGGACACAGGAATCAAACCAAATCCAAAAAAGATTAGTGCTATAAAATCATTTCCCCTTCCAAAAACCAGAAAACAAATAAAATCATTTTTAGGTTTGCTTGGATATTATAGAAAATTCATTAAAAATTTCGCTACGATTACCAAACCCCTAACTCAACAATTAAAAGGTAAAGATGCAATCAAAATTGGCGAAGAATTTTTATCCGTGTTTGAAGATTGTAATAACTTATTATGTAATGATCCATTGTTAGAATATCCGGATTTTTCAAAGCCCTTCACTCTTTCGACGGACGCAAGTAATGTGGTACTAGGAGCAGTCCTTTCCCAAGACACATCTAACAATGAAAAACCAGTATCATTTGCTAGTCGCATACTTACAGATACTGAAAGTATTCAACCATTGAAAAAGAAATGTTAGCCATTATATGGGCTACTAAATATTTCCGTCCTTATCTACATGGCCAAAAATTTAAAATTAATACCTATCACAAACCATTAACGTGGTTAATGAATTTTAAAGGACCTAATTCTAAATTGATTCGGTGGAAACTGCAACTTTAAGAATATGATTATGAAATCTCATGTAAAAAAGGTTCTGAAAATGCAGTAGCAGATTCACTTAGTCGCATTTCAGCGGAAGTACACACCAACATTTCTATAACAAATAATTGTAATGAAAAGACAAACACAATTTTAACCGTAAATAAGCGAATTAATGAATACAATATGCAAATTATATTTAAAATTCATACAGATTCTCAAATAATAACATCAACTCATTTCAAAAATTAAATCAGGAGAGTGGTCACGGATAGTTCTTTTGATAATAAAAAAATAACAGAAATATTGAAAACAATATTAAAACCAAATAAAGTATACGCTATTTTTGCTGCAGATGAAATTTTCAATGTCATTCAAGATGTATTAAAAGAATTTTTTTTACCAACAAATCTTTACAAAATTGTAAGAGCTATTACAATACTGAAAGACATTGAAAATATTGAAGAATTAATTATAGAATTACAAAATTATCATACAAACAGCAACCATAGAGGCATAGACGAAACGGTAGCTCATTTAAAGTCAACTTAAAACTCAAACCTCCCGATTAATTAATAGTTGTGATATTTGTCAAACCTTAAAATACGATAGACAGCCACAAAAACTACCTTATCACGAAACAGAAATCTCAGATTTTCCTATGCAAATATTACACATTGACTTATACAGCATCAATGGCAAAATAATTTTAACAATTATAGACAAATTTTCAAAATTTGCTGCTGGATATACCATTCCAGCAAGGGATGGTCTAAACATAGTTAAAGCCATGAGAACTTTCTCTGTACTCTTCGGTACTCCTAAAAAACTTATCTGCGATCAAGGCGCTGAATTTGCAGGAGAAATAAAAGACTTCTGCCAACAATTTAATATTCAAATACATTTCACGTCTTTCCAACAATCATTTAGGAATTCACCAGTTGAGAGGTTACATTCCTCCTTAACAGAAATTTATCGCATTATAATAAATAAAAAAAGGAGAAAAAACTGGATTGTGACCATAATGATATTCTTACAGAAACGTTTAATACATATAATATTGCTATCCATTCTACCACTAAATACACTTCATATGAGATTTTTTTCGGTAGACCACATTTATTTAACAAACAGACGACCTTCAGCAACGAACATGACTATATACAAAAACTTAATGATTTTCAAAAAGTAATATATCCTGAGATTAAAGATAAAGTTGAAAGAAAAATGAAAATTAGAACCAATAAATTGAATAACGACAGGCAAGATCCGAAAAGGCTAGAAAATAATGATATAATATTTAGAAAAGAAAATAGAAGAAATAAGCTTACACAAAAATTCACCAAGCATCAAGTACTACAAGATAAAGCTCCAACCTATATCACAACAAAAAATCAGAAGTTTCACAAATCAAAAATTAAAAGAAGAATAAAGAAACAAGAAGCCCAATCCATTTAAATGTTAACTTAAAAAAAAAAAACAAAAAAAAAAAACAAAAAGTATTTATGTTACAATATACAATGTATGAGCTCAAAATTCAGAATAATAAGTAATATAATAGTTATAAACATTGTATATATAGAAGAAGCGATAAACGCAAAAAAAAATTATTTATGTTACAATATACAATGTATAAGCTCAAAATTCGGAATGATAAGTAATATAATAGTTATAAACACTGTATTTATAGAAAAAGCTTTCATAATGAAAAATGTATTTATCTAACAAGGCAAATTAACAACCACATACTATACTTATTCATGTTATATTAAACGAATAAACTAGAAAGGTCAAAGAAAACACCTTTGTTCGTACCGTCAGATGTGTCACCATTCCGGGCCTCACTCAGTACTTAGGGGGGAGGAGTTACCTTCTCTACCCTATTTGCACAGACGCTGAGAGTTTAGGAGAAGAGAAGAGAGAATCGCGAAGCAGCTACATATTTTTAGAGAGAATCGCGAAGCGGCTATTTTTTTCATTCATTCGTGCGTAAACCTTGATACTGGTAACTAGTGTTTCATCGCAATAATCTTTGAAGTCAAGCGCTACAATTTAACTTGACAGAAATACAAGCACTTTAACTTCCAACTTCTGGAGATACCAGTGATCATTGATACTGGTAACTCAGGGAATGCCCTGCTATCGCCACGCCTTGTGTTGTGCTGACCGAGCCAGGGTTGCTGATTCCGCTGCCCTACACGACGCGTTTTTGCCGTGCTCTTTTGCCGTGGATGCGTTGCTCCCTTTGCCTATGTTCCTGGCTAGAGCCTTCACTACTTCCGGAGTCTTCCCATCACGAAGGTACCGCAGGTACCACTTCATGATGGAACCGCTCATTGCCTTCCTGCGTGGATCATCAGGCCCTGCCTGATGTGACTCACCCGAGTCCGACCCACTGCCTCTTTCGGCGGGGGTCTTGGCGGCGCTCGTTGCTGCTACAGCGGCACCAGGCGTTTTCGCCAGGTGAGCGCCACTGCAGGAGGGCACATCGTCATTATCCTTCTTCGCGTGCTCCTCAAACAGCATCCGCTCCTCTGGCGAAAGAGCGTCAAGGAAGTTAAACTTCCGTCTAGCTCCTTGACTCCCCTTGCCTTCCGTTGCATCGATGTCCTTCCCGTTGTCCGTTTCCGTTTTCCGACACCCCGCATAGACAGTGCCTATCAGCACCGACCAAGCGGGTTAGGCACCGAGTATGCCTTGCGCCTAAGCCCCTGCACCGCGACAAGGTGCCTACCATTCGCAGAGGGATTATGAGTAAATCAATGTTTTAAGGACGAAATATGACACACTATGACGTTTAAAACATCTCCGGTTTCCCCGGAGGCCTATTTTCGCCCATATAATATATATAATACCAAACAAAAATATTTGTAATAATTTAAACAAAAATAGATATATTCTTCAAATATTTTTTAATAAAATATAGCCTTTATGAATTTTAATAATCTAAATGTATTTGAAAATTTAAGAAAAATGTACTTAAAGTAATAAATTGTATAGCATAACACGCCTTTTTTAAGGCATTTGGCCGTTTTAGTAGTATAATATTTAGGAAGCCCTAATGAAGTGCCTGGCCTTTTGCCCTGAGTCGCCCTCATTCTATGCCATTTTTAATGTAATTTCTGCCCTATATAAGCTTTCGCCTGCGTATGTATTGGTGCAAATGATAGGATTTGTTACTTGTAGGTTTCTACAATATTCCCACCAATGAGAAAAAATTTTGCTACGTAAAATTTAGATCACTTTGGATAGTTTTTTGCTTTTTGCTTTCACATTTTACTTAAAAGGAAGGTAGATTTTCATCAGCGCAATTTTATTTTTTGAAAAAAAAAAATACACCAATTTTGACGGGAAATATCTTAAATATCTTGTTTTTAATTCTACTTTTAAAAAGTATATGGCGCATGAGCTACTTTTAAATTTTTGTTTATAGAAAACAATAGAAAATAGGATTTTCACGATATATATAATTCGAAAACGATCAGAGCATGAATTCGAATTTACAACAGTGGTGCCAAAATTTTGTACATAATCTTACCAAATTGTTTCATTTTGAGGGTTTTCATGTTTTTTTTTATCAAAAGTAAATAAATAAATAACTAATAATCAACTGCGCTGGCGTTACTGCCAAAACGAAACATTAATAGAAATGTGTAAATGAATGATTGAAAGTATATTTTTGACATAATAAAAAAGTGTAAGTGTAAGATGGAAAGTATACGTTTAACACCGCGAAAGATAGGATTTTTTCATTAAAAACAAAAAAGAAACAATGTTTTTAAAAGCATGCGGCCTACATATTCTCAAAGTAGAATCCAAAGATCAGTCCGTTGTTTTTTGTTTCCAATGTTTTCAAATTGCTTGCTCGATTAACCGTGATTACCTCTTTTATCCGTGAGGGCAAGATTTTTTTTAGGTTTTTTTTTTTTTATTAAATACAGAAGCAAGCTCATTTTGAATTTTTTTTATAAAACTTACCAATTTTCATCCATTTATACACTTATTACTTGAGAGCTGGAAATTTTATTTGCTACAAAAAAGGTCAGAGTGCATTTCATTAATATTTTTTGCAATATTCGGCTTTTTTAAGTAAAGTTTCGTAAAAGTTTGTCCTTTACATTTTTTCTATAGCTCTATTCATTAACGAAATAAATACAAAAAATCGAATTTCGTGGAAAAATCAGGTTTAGAGGCCCGTACTACCTTTCCGGTGTGAGTTTCGACTTTGTCGTAATGGGCACTTTTGTAGAGTGTTCAATTCTGAGGAATATGTTCCTAAAGTCAAAGCGATACCATAAAATACCTCTTAGCTATAAAAATTTAGAGATAAAAAATCACGATTTTGGTGTATTTTCAATGGAAAATTGTGAGTACTTAATGTTAATATTAAGGGCTCAAATTTTCAGTGAATTTAGGGTATTCCCAAGGAAATGTCATTATGGGATTGAAAAAAGAATAGTTAAAAAAACACCATAATCTGCACAATACTCGGCTCTCAATATTGTGGATCAGCATGTGGTACGGTAGATTTTAATGACGTTGATTTCAAGGTACATTCAGGTAACATTGGGTACCAATTGTTTTTAGAAACTACTTGGTCAAAGACCGGAAGTCGCGAGCTGCTTGAGTCATATGCAAAAGAATCCTTTCTGGCCACTCCCAAGTGAATGGCGATCAGAGAACTTTCCTCACTTGCATGAACTTCTACACATGACTCCTTGTGTCTTTCACTCTGAAACTGTTGTACTGTGCGACCTATGAATTCCACAATGGCTATTACATTCCATAGCGTAGAGGCGTTATCACGGCTTGCGAATGTCACAACACCACACTAATAAGCAATTACCACACTCTATTCAACCAAATTTTCACCCCAATCCTCCGCTCACCTAACGAGGCCAATCATGAATCCGGCTTGACATTCTATATTAAATTAACAATGTATTTAAGGTATATAATTGAATAAGGGTCAATGCTGTATTGGTTAAAATCGCTTCGAAATTTAACCATTATTTTTCGTAAAAAGTAAATGACAAAAAAATGTTATTGTGGGATATCGATACGAGATAGACATATACCATCCTGGAGTTTTCTGTACACCTTTTCAATGTGTACAATATTTTTAAATTATTTTGATAAATCTTGTAGGGTTCAGCCTGCGTTTGCAATGTAAGCAGAAAAAATTTAATTATTTACGACATCACTTTAGAAACCTCAAAATCCGATGCGTAGGTTTAAAGATTTTAGCATACTTTGGGACAGAGCCCGTATGACCTACTACACTTGCAAGAGAATCGTCAGCAAGGATTGGGACCTTATACCTAGTATAATCATGTAAATTTATACGGCTGTGATTAGACCTATTCTTACACATGGAGCACTGGTATGGGGGCTAAACGGCCAACACTCTCTCTCCGCACCCACATCTAAATACTTGGAGATTGACACCAAACTGATCAGGAAAATAAATATAGAAAAGAATAAATAAAGCCTAAGAGCATATGGCCTACTACGTCAGCAAGAATTGGGGCTTTTAAACCTAGTATAATATTGTGGATGAATACGGCTGTCGCGCTTAATGTGGTCCTGCATCAACCACCTCTAGACATGTATATTCACAAAATAGCTGCATGTCCGCAATAAGAATAAAATAATTGAGTGGTTGAAATCAGAAGAACTACTCGTATGGACATAGTGATATCCTAAACCAACTCAACGTTAATAAATCGGACTACATTCTCCCAATGTTTGGTTTCAATAGATTCTTCCAGGTGAGGATACCCTCTAAACGAGAATGAAGACAGGTCATAATAGGAGAGAAAGATATTATTTCAGTCTATGCCGACGGGTTCAAAATAGACTGCGGAGTAGGCACGGGAGTATATTTCGATGATCTGGACATTTCTATCTCTCCATCCACCAACTCGGCTAGCATCTTCCAAGCGGAAGCACTGGGCATTAGGGTGGGTCGATTCCGGACTTTTTTCGATTCGGGATTTCTAATAGTGCGGAAAAGTTGCCTTAGTACTTCCTTATTCCAATGCAACTTTTTGTTTTGCGATCGGATTGCATCTTCAACCCCAACTCCGGCCTTGAAATTTCGGAAATTCGCCTAAAATCGTGAAATTGTCTACCTAGCGCCTGAAATACGCATCTCATGGCAAAATGTATAAAACAAAAGTTATTTGTCACGTCATTTGCTACCGAAATGGTATATGTGATCATGGCCGTAGGACGAACCGTTCCCGAGATACGATTGAAAATGCGGCGCGCAGCGCAAGGTGAAAATCGGCTTGCGGCCACACTTCTTGACGTTGATTTCGCCGAGTGCTATCACTCACATTCATTCGGATAGGTCTCCACACAAATATTTTTTCATCGAGTTCCTTCACTCTTGTCGGTGATTTCGCCGAGTTCTCTCACTTACATTCATTTCCCTGTGCCATACGATACGTTCGGACTGGTCTCCACATAAATATTTTTTCATCGAGTTCTTCACTCTTGTCGTTGATTTCGCCGAGGGCTATCACTTATATTCTCTCAACAGAACACAGAACTCAAAATTTCTGTATCTAAATTTAAATTTAGACAGAAATGTTCTGTGTTTGGCACATATCCGTACAATCTCTCCGAGTCCCAGTTACCTACTTACCAGGATGTTCTCCGAGGCGACAACTATGAACCTAGGAGGTTACAAAAATAGTTGCAAAAAAGGTTGAAAATACTTTCAAAAAGTCATCTATTCCTATAGTTTCACACACCAGAGTTGTACAAATACTCACCACATACCATAAGAAATTTCTGACTCTTAAACATATGTTTTTAAGGAACGCAATAGGTTTGAGCTCTAAAAGAGACGACTTTGTCTCTTCTGCCGGAAAATTATTTGACATCGCTGCTTATAAATGCATTTATTTTTCTTCCTGCACTTGTCCAAAGAAAAGGAAACCAAACAAAACACACTAGTATTGCCCAAAGATTTGGAGTAAGTGATAGAGCAGCGGCCTTGATTGTTTCATCTGCCTTTCTGGAAGCCAAAAAAGCAGGTTTGATAACAGAGGATCAGGCTAGCTTTGTCACTGAC
The DNA here is from genome assembly GCA_027475135.1 of Bactrocera correcta. NCBI lineage: Eukaryota > Metazoa > Arthropoda > Insecta > Diptera > Tephritidae > Bactrocera > Bactrocera correcta. The sequence goes on from CM050325.1 coordinate 91,650,039, forward strand.
AAATGCAAGATTAGTCGGGCAAAAAAAAATGTTGGAGTTAAGCTACAAAACAGTGAAAGTATTGACTCTATATACGGGCCGCATTTTGACGGCCGCAAAGACAATACACTTACACAAGTCAGCGAAGGTGAAAAGTACTACCGCAACACTGTCAAAGAGGAACATATATGGAAGGAAGATAATACCAGGAATGTTTTGAAGCTAATTCCGTTGCAGGATCTAGCACAAATCTAGTGCATTTAGGGTTTAATTCCTTTTGTAATTGAATTCGAACAGGACGGCAATAGCGGGTGGACGAAGGTCTGCAATTTTTGTAAATTTGTTTGTGCTCTTTATCACTTTGCGATTTTATTATCAGTTATACAGGGACATTTGTAGCGACAAATAAATTATTGTCTTCCAAATTATTATTTTCAAATTTGTGCTTATATTCGCTCTGAACAGAATTTCCATCAAAGCAACTTATTTCTATTGATAATATGTTCATAGGTAATTAGAGGACTCATTCCGTTCATTAATTACATTTGTGACGCAATGTGGTCCAATAATTTTTTTATCTCAACTTCATCATCAAATTCTGATACCTTTATTTGCTCAGGATAACTGTTTTTCCTTTAAAATATTATCATAGCAGAGTAAAAAGTTAATATCAAGTTTTGAAGCTTATAATAAGTAGTATCAAGTTAATGAAGCTTATAATAAGTAAATACTGAAGCTTTATTAAATTTGCTTCGCTGATATTACTTCACACATTTTCTAAACACCAAAATTAATTGAGCCCGATAGGGCTGCACTCCTACTCCTACCTATACATACATGTAAATACAAAAAAAAAAAAATTATAAAAAAAATAACACACAAAAAATCGCATGTCTGGTAGAATAACATGAAAAATAAAGAAAGTTGCAAAAAGTTGCGGCTGAAATAAATAGCATAGACTTAAAAAACATTAACTAATATAAACAAACTTTGATTTGAGGGCGAGACAGGGATCACAACTTTTTGTATACCTTAAATCGATGTATAAAGAAAAACATAGCACTCAAAAGGGCTCTTATAAAACAACTGTTTTCAAATAATAAAACAATGTATCTATTTAAACAAAAATGAAACCCGTTTTCCGTTGAATATGGCATCACGCGTGAATGACTGGACCGATTTCACTAATTATTTTTTTGTTGTGTTTGTTATTATTAGGAGAAGGTTCTTATGTAAGAAATTACGAAAGTTGCCGGAAAACCCCTAAAAACAGCCTTTTTCTTTTTCCCATACAAACGTTTTATTTTGTAGATATGTTTGTACATATACATATGTATAAGTAAAAATGAATGTTTATTTGTTAGTAACGCTAAGGTTCGAGAACGGCTGAACCAATCTTCATGACATTTTCAGAAGCTGTTCGATGTGGATCTGGGAAGGTTTAGAAATAAAAAACCTTATACTTTTCATAAGAAAAATTCGAAAAATTAGAAAAAAGTAACTTTTTTTCATAGAATTATTTTTTTTTGTTTTCCAATTTTTTGATTTGTAAATTGTTTGATTCATTCAAAGTCGGTCGTTTGCTTTTTTATTCCGGCTATTTAAAAGAAAATTTATTGAAAATTATTCAGTGAAAACTTTAGGTATGTTTCAGACGAAGTGAGCAATTACAGATAGAAGTTTGTTACGAAGCCACGAAGAGATCGCGCTAATATCGGTCGTATGGCACACCAAAGCACATGATGACATATGTGTGAAACTATGGATCGCGGACAATCAGCAAAAAATCGTCACGATGTCACAGCACGACCTTTCAAACAACAGCTGCGATGTTTGGTGGACTTTATCTTGAAGCAACGTATGTATGTATAAATGGTGCAGTCAGATGCTGGATGTACTCTGTTGAGTTGCAAACAAGAGGTTTCCCGCCCGCATGCACATATTCTTCTTTGGATGGTGAATGGTGATTACACCAGATCAAATTTATGAAATAATATCTGTGGAAATTCGTGATGCAGAGAAGATCCAGTATTATTCGAAGTAATGAAAACCAATATGGTTTATGTACCTTGCGGACACCACAATCTTACTTCGGTTTGTTTGTCTGAAAATAAATGCATGAAACACTATACTTTTCCTTCAGAAACGCAAACTGGAAATGATGGATATCCACTTTATCGTCATAGTTCACCAGACGAAAATAATTGAACATTTATCATTCAAGTTAGAGGAGTGAATATTGAAGTCGACAACACATGGGTCGTACCATGGCAAATATGGTTGTCTAATTCACATTCAAAACTCATGTCAATGTTGAATGTTGCAGTTTGGTGAAATCAATCAAATATATTTGCAAATACGTCACCAAAGAAAGTAACATGGCGATTACCTTGGCCTTGAACGAGATGAGATCAGCAAGTATCAAATGGGTCGATACGTGAACTGCAATAAAGCGCTTTGTAGAATATTTACTTTTGCAATTCATGGAAGTTTTCATACTGTTGTGCGTCTCGCGGTTCAACTTCATTTAAGTCACTGCGTATTGTGAATGGTACAATGTGTGCAACTTTTTGAGAAGCATGCCAGCAATTGCAATTGCTGGATACTTTTCGCGAAGATCATTCGACATATCATCCTTCAAATTCGCTTCAATTAAGGGATACGAAAAAAATAACATTGCCGAAAACATTTTACATCGTATTCGCTAAGAATTGGAAATTGGCAAATTCCGATCTTCTTGACAATGAGACGAAGTCGTGAATTATTCAGTGGAATTTCTAAATTCTTTGGAGAGGCTTGCTATGCCGCAGCATCATTTGCGTCTCAAAGTTGGATCTGTCATTATTATGTTTCGCAATCTTCATGCGCCGAAACTGTGCAATGGAACCCGACTGATTGTGACGCAGCTATCGAATACAAGGGGGCAGAATGCTTGATTCTACAAATTCTTTTCGAGTTCCAACGATTTGCCATTTCAGTTCAAACCTATTCAGTTTCCAGGGAAATTGCATTTGAAATAACAATCAACAGGACACAAGGATAGTCGCTAGAAGAGTGCGGCATAAATCTGGAAATGGTTTTCACACGTCCAGATATATGTATGTGGCGTGTTCAAAAGTTTGAAACCCGTTTTCTCTGTACATTTACGCACCAGAAAAGAAACCAAAAAAAAAAATTGGCTGCGGGGTCAGCTAGTCATTATATAAAAACTACTTCGTTATATAACATACCTTAATTCTCAATACCCATTTCGATTTATGGAGATTAAGCACGGTTTTATATTGCAATTTAATTATATTTAAAATTATAAGAGATAATTTTTAAGCTATTTTCACTGCACAGTCCGCGTGTTTCTATTGTCTCACTTCTCGCGCTTTTCGTAGTCCTTACGAATGGGATAGAGCAAAAATGTATTTGCCGTTAGTTTTATTGGTGTTTTAAGAAATAGCTTTGATACAAACAGTGGTAAATTTCAAACTTTTATTTTTGCATTTTTGACCTATGAAATCTACCAGTATGCATCGACGGCAATATTGAATTCAAATCTATACTCCTTCGTCCAGTTCGTAAAATGGTCGCTGTGGATTTACTGGAGGAAAGTGTGAGGTTCCGTGCACTGAGGAAACGCGAAAGACGACAATTGCCCGACGTCAATATCGTGCAATCATCTGCGTATGAGGTTATGGAAACCCCTTCTGGTGGCTGTGGGAGTTTTGAGATGTAAAAGTTAGACAGTAACGGGGAGAGGACACCACCCTGCGGAACCTCCTGCTTAAATCTTCTCAGTTTAGATGTTTCACGTCAAAATAGTACGGATGATTGTCGACCGCTTAGGTAGTTCATGGTCCACCTCTTCAGTCCTGGAGGGAGCGTAGCTTTTTCGATGTCCTGTGGTAGCGTTGTGTGATTGACAGTGTCAAAAGCTTTTGACAAGTTCAAAGTTAGGAGAATCATTCTTTCACAGGTTGATTTCTGGTTGAGGCTACGAACTTCCTGAGCGTTTATGACGCTAAGTGCTGTGGTGGTGCTGTGCACTTTTCTTAATCAATGCTGTTGGTTGGCTAGGCTCAGATGGTGAGTGAAGCTTGGGAGTAGCAAGGCCTCAAGTGTCTTCACTGCTGGGGACAGGCGAGTTATCGGACGATAGGACTCGCCTTTGTTGCGGGTTTCACAGGTTTCAGTAGTGGGACCACTCTTCCGACTTTCCACACATCGGGTATTTGAAGAGTGGTCAGCGACAGGTTGAGAACCTTCATAAGGTAGCTTACTCCCGCGGAGCCTAGATTCTTTAGCATAAGCATGCTGATTTCATTAGTGCCAATGGATTTGGAAGTTTTCGATTTGTTGATGACATTCTGAACGTCATCATCGGTGAAAGTAAGTGGCGCGCAGTCGCTTGGCATTTTGCGCAGCCGTCGGTTAACACATTGCTTGGTTTTGTCTACCGAAGGGGGGAGTGTAAACTACCGGCTACAGTAGCTCGCGCAATTCTTCGTGTCCGAAGAGGCATGACCATTGAATTGAACTTCAACTCGGTCGTCATGTCTCTTCGGGTAGACAAAGCCTTGACAGTCACCCAAAGCTTACTCACCGCGGTGGAGAGGTTCCAGGACTTCAGGTGCTCTATCCATTTCATCCGCTTATGATGATTTGTTATTCGCCGAATCTCCAAATTGAGATCCCTTATTCGGGGATTCCCGGCTTGAGAATAGTGGAAATCCGCCACATTTTTACAGCGGACATTTGGAGGGATTTCCTCTATTCTTCCAGCCAAAGCAGACGTTTTAGCTAACGAGCGCGACACCTTACGCCATGCCAACCCAAATGCCCCGCTGGCAAAATGGGGCGGATTTTTGCTATTTTTCCAGCCGGGATGAAGAGAACGGTAGCTGTTGCGGTCACCTTGCGTAATCGACGTTCGCGAACAGATACGTCCGTAGGAATGGGTAGAGCGTTTAAAGTGCTCTCAGTAAATTTTGTGAAGCCGACCCAGTTAGCTTTGTTAAAGTTAACGAAGGTACGGTTGCCCACAGAAACAAAATCAGAAGGTTTCTCGATCGAGATAATTATGGGCAGGTGGTCTGATGTGAGAGTTAGCATAGGTCGGCAGGTTATGCTATTTATCACACCACAACTCGCAATGGTAATATCGGGCGAGCTATTATATGTGCCTATAACTCTGGTAGGAGCTTCGTCATTCATTGATGTTGTCATCGTTCGTGCTTCTGCACTATATAGAAAACGGGAATAATGAGTGACTTATAGAGTTTGGTTTTTGTTCGTCAAGAGAGGACTTTACTTGTCAATTGCCAAATAGTATCTGTTGGCAAGATTATTTCTGTTGGCAAGATAGACGAAATTCGAAGTTATGACTGTCAACAGTGACGTGGGAGCCTAATCGCGAGTGCGACGACTATTTGTTTGATGACTAGAGATATTTCGTCCTGCCTTCTTTCGTTGTCAGACCCATTTGCTTTGCTTCCTTTTTAAAAGTGGGGAAACAAGAACTAACGGCGCGGTTGTTGAAGAGCAGAGAGATCACCTCTACAGCAACAATTGTTTACTCAATAAGCCTTTTTAGGGTATTTTATTTTGGAATAAATTCTTTTAGAATTCCAATAATTTCAGAAGGTGAAGTCTTAAAAGAATCGAGCGACTTGGGTAAGATTGACAGATTAAAGTTGTTCTTTAAAATTAGGTTGAAATACCTTTTCGAGATGATTTTCAAAACATTTATCCTTTTCCTCGTCACTGCGAGCCCAATTTCAACTCAAGTCTCGTTTAAGCATGTTGTAGTCAGTTGGTGGCTTCATAGACTTCTGGGCTTTCCAAAGGGAATTTTGCTTATTTGAATTTGGACACAGCTTTCTTATATTCATTTCGGTGTTCAGTTCTTCGTCGCGTTTAAGCGCTTTTTTTAATTTACGTACAGCAGATTTTAAATGTAGCTGAATGGAAGGGGAACGATTTATCTGCTGTTCACGTCTTGCACGCCTTTTTTCATTTACAAGCATTTCTATTTCTCTATTAGAAATTTTTCTGAAACCAAGCGGATTATAGCTTTTGTTTGGTGTTGCTAAGACAGTTGCGCTGGTTATTAAATCATTGACTTCTCTTATGCTTTCGTCAATATCTCTTGCTCTATTTATGTTGTACTCAATATTAATGTGGCTATTCATGTATTTTTAATATTTTAGCCAGTTCGTTTTATAAGATGTTAGACCCACTTTTGGATCAACGAATAAGGGTTGTTCACATAACTTTATTAGTACAGGAGACTGATCAGAAGATAGACCAATACATGTATCAGGTGTTATGTGCGATTTACCTATATTTTTAATTACAGCAAAATCAATTAAATCTGGTATTTTGTTACGATCACTTGGTCAATAAGTCAGCTTACCAAAAAATATTATTTCAAGGTTATTGTGCCTATTATAACAGTTTGATACACGTGTTTTGCATTGTAATCTCCACCTGCTAAAAATCTATGACATAGTCTTCGAAAAAACTCTTTAAATTGTTTGTCTGTATTTTTAAGCCGAGATGAGCAGTATATAGCCGTCAAGTTTAAGTCTCCGCAGCGATTTTTTATATATAGATATTGTTGTGCTGTAGCATGAGATTTAATAGTTTTCTAAACAACACTGCTGTTCTACCGTGTGCCTTTCCATCTGAGTGATTTGTAGCATAGATTCTAAATCCCGGTATAACACCGCCAGCATTTGGTTTTGTGATTTGATTATCCCTTGAATCATATTTTGCATTGTAGACATAAATTTTGTCACACAATTACATTTGTACAATTTTCACCACATTTGCAAAGCTTTCTTGTGTAGTGCCCGGTTTTGAAACATGGATAGGAATTTCAATATTTTCTAGGAGGAATATATATTATTTGATTACGACGTGCTTGAATTCCCACAGCAGTTTCGTTCTTAAGTCTTTATATACAGTGCAACCCCTATAGTTTGCGGTGTGATTTTCCCTAAAATTAGTAAATTTTTTTTATTTAAATCCTCTTTCGTAAGGGTATATTTTGATGTGGGATGTAAATCATCACACAACATGCAGACATAGCGTAGGGTGCAATATGATTTCCTGTCTACATACTCTTGACAGTTTGTGCATTGTACTGGACCATTTCTTTTGTGTGGTTACTCAACGGTAACTCTGCGATGGAGCAGATATTTTAAGTTGTAAATGGGATGTGTTTCGTTTTATTTAGGATTTGTTTACGAACGTTCGCAATACGAAAATACCCGAAGTGATATATACTTATGCTTCAATTATTGAAATGATCGACAGCGTTTAGTTTGTATATCATCCCTAAACACTGATTTACCCGTGCAATTCTGTTCTATTTCAAATACATATGTGCAAGGTGCAGGAGGGAGTCATGTGTAGAAGTTCACCCAAGTGAGGAAAGTTCTCTGATCGCCATTCACTTGGGAGTGGCCAGAAACGATTCTTTTACATATGAATCAAGCAGCTCACGACTTCCGGTCTTTGACCAAGTATCCTCTGGGAAGCCTAGGAACATCCGTTTGAAGGCGAGCTAAAGTGAGAAGGCGAAACATCCCTGCAGAGGGTTGCGCGCTGGGTTTGGGACCCGCCACGTAAAAAAACACCCCCAATGAAAGGAACAACAAGCCTCGTATGAGTGACCCCCTTTTGATGACGACCATGGCAAACGAATTAAGGACTATGATTTGAGGGCATGCACCTGGAATGTCCGGTCCCTTAATTGGGAAGGTGCCGCTGCCCAGCTGGTTGATGTCGTCGTGAAAATAAAAACTGACATCACCGCCGTCCAAGAAATGCGATGGACAAGACAAGGACAGAAACAAGTAGGTGCTTGTGGCATTTACTACAGAGGAGAGAGACTCCGTCGCCGAGTACTCTCAAGGGCGATGTGACCAAAGATGCCTTTTATGAGTGCTTGGGGCGCACTTATTAGAGATGCCCCCGGCACGATGTCAAATTCGTGATTGGCGACTTTAACGCCAGTGTGGGCAAAGAAGGTATATTTGGCACCACGGTCGGTAAATTCAGCCTCTACGAGAAAACATCCCCAAATGGGTTGAGGCTGATCGACTTCGCCGGGGCCCGAAATATGGTTACCTGAAGTACTAGATTCCAGCATAAGAAGATTCATCAAGCTACCTGGCAGTCTCCGGATCGAAAAACCCCCAACCAGATCGATCATGTTCTGATAGACGGAAGACACGTCTCCAGTGTTTTAGATGTGCGTGCGCTCCGAGGTCCTAACATCGACTCGGACCACTATATTGTTGCAGCCAAGATTCCCACCCGCCTCTGTGCAGCAAAAAACGCAACAACTCGGTAAAAGGGAACTGTGGGACGGCATTTCAAACTCTTTACGTACAGCTGCAACCGAAACCATTGGTTTTCGGAAAGTGAAAAAGAACAGCTGGTACGACGAGGATTGCCGTGTCGCAGCGGAGAAAAAGCAGGCTGCCTACCTCGCAACGTTACGATCGACCACAACACGTGCGGGATGGGATAGGTACCGAGAGTTGAAGAGGGAAGCGAGACACATTTGCAGACAGAAAAACAAAGAGGCCGAAATGCGTGAGCACGAAGAGCTTGATAAGCTGGCCGACAGGGATTATGCTCGACAATTCTACGAAAAGAAGCGGCGTCTTACAGAAGGTTTCAAGACCGGAGTATACTCTTATAGAACCCCCAAAGGTAATCTAGTCACCGATGCCCATAGCATACTTAAATTATGGAGGGAACACTTCTCCAGCCGGCTGAATGGCAGTGAACGTACAACGCCAGGAGAAGGCGAACCCGATTCTCCAATCGATGACGATGGAGCAGACGTTCCATTGCCCGACCATGAAGAAGTTCGAATAGCAATTACCCGCCTGAAGAACAACAAAGCTCCAGGGGCCGATGGATTGCCGGCCGCGCTATTCAAACACGGCGTCGAAGAACTGATAAGGAGCATGTATCAGCTTCTTTGCAAAATATGATCGGACGAAAGCATGCCCAACAATTGGAATTTAAGTGCGCTATGCCCAATCCTTAAAAAAAAAAACCCCGCAATCTGCGCCAACTACCGTGGGATAAGCCTCCTCAACATCACCTACAGGGTTCCCTTGTATACCCTTTTTTTAAACAAACCACAGGGTGCCATTCCAAAGTTTCAATTCGTTGACTTCTAGGATACACCATAGTCTTCTTAGCTTTGATCTTGGGGTCACAGTCTTGCATCAGAACGATTTTGCTACTGTCCAGATCCAATTTCTCCAACGAAGAAAAGTACCCTTGCCTTAATATACCTATATACATACATATTCGCGTCCATATTTCCCTCGATTAAATTTAGGTCCCCAACACCACTTTTACAAAAGCCACCCCAAAAAGGACTTTTCCGAACCCTAATTTGAGTGTTGGGATGACATCGCGGCTGGTAATAGTCTTTGATGACTTCTTCCAAACGTAATGTATTCCGTCTGACCCGTGAACATTTGCTTTCGTCTGTCCAAAATACATTTGCCCACTGTTCTGGAGACCAGTTTCGGTGCGCTTTAGCAAATTTTAGACGTAGTTCTCAATGACGTTCAATATGCAAAGGTTTTTTAATTTTGCGCCTGGCCTTAAACCATAGTTTTTTCAACTCGCGGTGTACAGTCATGCGAGAAACTTGTTTTCCGTAAGTCCTCTCCAGTTCTTTTTGAATCTCATTACCTGATTTTACTGCTCCCGAGGCCACCAGACGGTTGATAGTTCGTTTATCGTGGTTATTTAAAACGGACCGCCGACCAGATCGACGTTTTGGTACTGATATTTCATGACAATTAGCAATATTTTTCGCTGACCCAAATGAAATTTCAGCTAAATTTGCAACTTGCCCATATGAGAGCCCTTCATTCAACCATTGAATCACAGATTTTTCAATAGAGTCAGCAATTTTCTTCATTTTTCTAAAAAAAAAACACGAAGTTAAACAGCTTCACAAAAAACAATCTTTCTAATTCTATTTACCGTCTATAAAATTAAAAATACTTCTGAAAACGTTAGTTAATTGATAAATAGAGCTACTGGTATTTAAAATACTCGAAAGTTGTTTATTTGGTCTTATGCTTACACGCCTGAACACAACCGATGTTGTTACACAATTGAGCAAATGTGTACGTGACGCAAACTAGACGCCGCCAGAAAAATATTGAGAAATTGTACCGTTATCTTTCCGCGAAAAAACTCAACTAGTATACCTGTTCGAATACATATATATTCCTTTCGTAATAAGTTGCGTAGTGCAAAAAAAAATTTGAAATCAGAAATATTTGATTTTATTTGCTCAATTGTGTTACATACTATATGTATGTATTCACGTACGTGGAGTTTCCATTGTTTACGCATCGAAAATTTGTAACATGCGCACATTTTCAAAGCTGATACATTTTTTGTGATTGGCGAACAACAGATTGTTTGCGTTGCATCAAATCAGTTGGCGCTGGCGAGTACTCGATTTGATCAACAATGTTGCCTATGCTGAACTAAATTGCATTGATTGTGTTTTTAGCAGGAGTGTCTTTTCTGATTGATTCATACAGCTCTCTGTTCTACACCTTTTATAGCAATAACTAGGCCTTTTGAGCTCTTCAGTTATTAAAAGTTGTAATTCTTGTTATTGTTCGACAAATACTTTACAACATCCATGGAACTTTTTTCAGTGTATGTTTGAATTTTGCTTCATCATTGTTACCTTTTTTCAAGGGCGCTATGTGAAAATTGTTAGTGCCTATTATATTGGTTTGTTAAGAGACAAGCCAATTTGAGCTACGCTCAAGCATATAGATTAGAGGGGGTTTGGCATTCACGACTGTGGTGATACCCTTTGCATCGTTGTTAGGCTCATTGCTCAGTAAGGCAAATCTGTTGCCATTTAAGATTTCTGGCCTTTTACCATTTAGCGTGCCTGGTTGAAATTTTTTGGTATTAACCGCTGATTTAACTGGACTTAACTTCCTTTTTACATTAATGTAGCCATCAATACCAGTCTGAATAGACGGTCCTTTCTTGCTGGGTACATTCTCACCTTGCGTTATGTTTTTCTTCGTTGCATGCGCGCTTGCTGGTACCTGCATACTGGTTGTTGTCAGCGCATTTGTTGTTGCCCGATTGTTATTTTCTGCTTCTGCTGACTGCGTCCTTTGCTTCGTTTCCTTTTCAGCTGATCGCCGCGGTGACTCATCCTCGCAGTTACACTTTTTATTGTCAGTAATTGTTATTGTTGTTGGCTCGACAAAGCTGAAGTAGGCATTTAAGGAATGTAGGTGAGACTGTGAAGCACTCATTATTGTTTGTTTGATTAATTTTTTGTTTTTATTATTTGCACTATTTGCTTATGTGTATTATTATTAATTTGTGTGCACTGTTGTGTATATGCTTTGCTTGCTTGCAGTTTAATAAATTGTTTTGTTACTTTTAGTTTGTGTTTTTTTATGTTTTTTTTTTTTGTTTTGTAAAGACAGAATACCTAGGAACTACGGGAGAATATATATATATATATAAAGACAGCATACACGGAGCGAATTAAATTAACACGCCCGCACACTTTTAACACTCTCTACTCTCTAAATTTATATTTAAACTAGCACATATTATAAAGCATCGTAAAATCATAAAATCATAAATTTTTATTCTAGTGTAAAATATTTGTTGTTGGATAGCATACTAAAATAAGTTTACGCAAATACAACTGTGAACTGTTTCCGATCGTTATAACTTATAATGTTATGTACGAACGACGAAGACGGAAACGTTAAAACTGGTATAGGAATCCTCTGGATTGGAATTTGAAAGGGTACTTCCCTTTAATACGATTAAATAAAATTTTCGTACTATTGAATTCGATCTTTTTGATAGCTAAACTCGCACCATTGCATAATCGAGGTGGATACAAAATACGCAGGAAAAATATAGGTGAACCATTCTTTAATCGAAGATTATGCGGTGGCATTCCGGGTATATCTAGGTAGGTAGGTAGGAGTGCAGCCCTATCGGGCTCAATTAGCACTGAAATGCCATTATTGATAGACTATTCGTAGAACCTCCTGTATCTGCTATTACATTTCACCTTCTCTCTCAAACCATTTTGAGGTTTCGATGAAACTACTTATGTCCGATATGCTTTTGGTGGAAATCCATTCAAGGTTTGATGCTTGGTGGATTCCGAGTGTTTAAATGAGTTAATCCTCCCCCACCATAACCGGGAAAAACTGGCGCACCTTAAGGACAAACACACATCCCCACACAACACCAAAGCAACTCACCACACCTGTACCCACTAAACAAAAAGGATGAACAGCAGGATAGAGACACATTCGCCACAATTCATTCGTAACATACAGTTCGAACATTACATTCGTTTGATACACCGTCCGGTTGCAACATCCATCCCGCGCGTAGCATTGAGATTTGATTCCATATTGCGCCGCGTCGACACCACCTTTCGTTTTATTTACTTGGTGCGACATCAATCCTACGGGCTACGTTCACCAAAATACATACGATCAAATGATCTCACCGAATACTATTTCGTCGGCTAATCGTACGATTTACATTTTTAATTTATTTTACATTTTTTATTTGTAAATGTAAGGTTATTGTGTCAAATTAAATAAAGTCAAATGGTATCCAAAAAACAAAAGCATCTTTTTTTCGCCCCCATTTGAATATGGTCCTTCGAGCTTCGAAAAAAAAAAAGAAATCAACTGAAGGTGCAGTGCAGTGAACAAAAGTAACACAAACAAAAAAAAAAACCGAAGGGGCGGGATCAGTAAAACATAAACACACATAATACAAAAAAAAAGCAAAAAATATTGTAAAAGTGTACAAAAACAAACATACACAGGCAATCGGACGCGCCAAACTCAGGAACAAAACGAAATCTAAAATTGCCTAAACAATAAAATACATACAAAAACAAAACAATCGAAAAAAAATAGCTACAAAATATTAAAAAACAAAAAACCCATCGAGTTGGACAAATCAATAATTACAAACCGGGCGCGAAACCTAAAAGTAAAATGTAAATAAAAGTAATAAGCAATAACCGGGCGCGGATAAACATATTTAAAAGCAACAACACACACAAGGAGCCCAGCAGCAAACGGATGGTTGCATAAGCAGCTGGAAGAAGAGAATTTGCGACAACATACCCTAGTACATATATACACACACCTAAAGCGCCCCTTGAGAAAAATTAAAGTGAGCGTATTTATTTCATTTATTCCAAATATACGTATATATAGTATGTATGTAAAAATACGTTTTTATATACTCATATAAAAACCGTATTTCAAAATCCGTTTATCCGCGAAAAAACGGTTACCAAACTGTCACAATTGTGAGTAAATTTTCCGGGAAAAACCGAACACAGTTTGGTATAACGTATATATCAATAGATAATATATGTATATATAAATATATATATGTTAAATAATTTTAACTTATTGCCTATTTATTAACAAACAAACAAAATTTCAAGACATGAAATATTTTCCGGCAATACCTCTTATGTTTGAACAAAACAATAAGCAGGATTGCATAAACTAGGAAAGCAAAGGAACAACCATAAAACAAAAAGAAAAAAAAAACATACATACATACATACATACGCATATGCAAATTTCTACTCTATACATATCAACAACATTAACAAAGTAATAAACACAACAATAATTTCTTACCAATTGGCAAATACCCACTTCGCTTTCGGGCTCTCGTTTTAGTGCAAACTTACATATGTATATATATTCATACGGCTTAGAATCTGCCTGTAATTTTATACCCTACACTGGGTACTACAAGCTAAATCATTAAAATTATAATTTTATTCAATTTTCCAAAGAAAAAGTTTATCTTAATTTTCCGTAAAAAACTAAACGGTAAGGCAAAATAAAATTGACGTTTACAAAATACATTAATTGGAACGAATGCAAAATTAAAAATCAGACTAACGAAATATACATCAAATTATAAATTTGAACAACATACATTCCAACATACGTATGCGTACGTATACAGCATTTAAACATATACATCTTGTTAAAGTCCATATTAGCATCTATTCTGCAATACCACTTGTTCTTTGTCAAACAAAAACAAGTAGGATTGGAAGAAAAACAAAAAAAAAAAAACAAACATTACAGCATATTCTTTGCCCACATACATTAGCACAAACAATTCGTGCATTCTAATCTAAAAAGTGCATTGATCTCTTTAACGAGCTCTCAATCGCACAAAGCATAAGTACATACATATGTATATACAAGTCCGAGTATTAGGGTGTGCCTAAATATAAAATATTCGGACATCAAATATTTTGATATATAAAAACGCGGTTTAATAGTAATTAACAATTCAAAATAAAGCATAAATAAAAATTATACCACTGCAAATAAATACAAAACGATATTAATAAAATATACGTTTGTACCGATATAATCTGAAAAAACTCTTACTTATTTTAAAAGAGTATACAATTTATTACACTTATCGCTTTTACTAGATACCATAAATCAGTTTACACTGAGAAAAACTTTAACAATATTTTAATACAAAAATATATAACATATCAAAAATGGTTAATAAAGAAAAAAATCAAAATACACCTGCAGGAGCTACACGCCCAAAACAAGTTGCTAAATTCATTTCAGTAAGTGACAGTTTAACACGATACTGCACTAGATTTGCCTCTTCACCGATTCACGAAAACTCGGAATCGTTATTAAAAATAAAAAGCCAAAATCTTGAAAATTTCTGGACTCGTCTCTAAACGGCTCATGACGCCATAGTAGAATCTGACGATTCAGACCTACCAAAAAATTTGAAACAATCGGCTTACGCAATATACGAAAACTGCTTGGACCAATATGAAGAAACGAAAGCTATGATCTCCGATCAATTAAAGCTCATTAAAGCAATTGCACCTACTCCCCACAGTAGAGTAGAGCTGCCACAAATAAACACTCAAGAGGCAAGTTCAGGCATCCAACTCGAGGTACCTGCATGTGATACAGAAACGTTTTACGGAGGTTATGAAGAATGGCCGTCTTTCCAGGACGTGTTCACAGCCGTTTACATCAACCATCCACAACTATCAAAGGCACAAAAACTGTATCACCTCCGACACAAAACAAAAGGTCAAGCAGGCGAAATAGTTAAACAGTTCGCATTAAATGACGACAATTTCAATTTGGCTTGGGAAGCTCTAAAAGCTAGATTCGAAAATGAAAGAATACTGGTCGATGAACAAGTAACGACACTAATGAACTTGCCAAAAATTAAAAAAGGAACAAGTGTAGAATTCATCAAACTAGAATCCACTGTTTCAAATTGTTTGTCGATTCTATCGACACTAAATATTCCCACACACAGCTGGGACCCAATTCTGGAAAACATTTGCACCGCCGCATTACCAGAAAAGTCGTTACTTCTATGGGAGCAATCGCTCTCATAACGGAAAAAATGCCCAACGTGGCAAAAAATGAAAGATTTTCTCACCACCCAATATGAAATTGCGGAAAGGTTAGAAGAAAAAATAATCAAAACTAAAAACATTAAACAAGACCAAAATAGAAGCTTCAATAGACCCCAAGCTAGAAGCAATAACAATATAAACAGAAACACTTACAAAGCGCAATCGTTCACATCCGAACAAAGAAAACATACGTCATGCGAACTATGCACAAAAGGGCACCAGCTTAAAACTTGCGAGAAGTTTAAAAAATTAAATATTAATAAAAGGAACAACTTTGTCAGATCAAAACGACTCTGTACAAACTGCTTGTCCCATACACATAATCTTAAAAATTGCAAAAGCAAATTTAACTGCTTATATTGTCATAAAAGACATCATTCAATGCTTCATTACAGCAGATATCCCATCTTACTCCAAAGAAGCGCTTACACCAAAGGAACCACGGGTTTAGCAAAAGCAAATCGAGAAATCCACAATTCTAAAAATTGCCAAGAGACACCATGTTGCTCGCAGGCACAAAAAGTTCAAACGCTGCACAGCGAAGCACAAAGTGGACTAGTTACCAAACTAGTTACAACCATACCAACTCAAGTTGAGTACGATGCAAATAAATACCTTAATTCACAATTAAGGAAATTTCAAACTCTAGAAGATCAGTATTGTGAAGACTTCTCTAAAGCTACAACTACTCGATCAAATAATGGCTGGTACGTCGTACGACTACCACTAGAGCCACAATATTCCAATACCTCACATATTGGTAGAAAAAACAAAGTAAGATTTCGGTCTAACAATATTAAAAACTCAAATATATGTTACTTTTCGACCCCGCAGGATGGCTTTCGCCAATAATGAAAAAATAGTTCTGAACAAATCCTAGAGCGGTGGCGGGCTATTAAACGCCAAATTAGTGCTTACTAAAAATAAAATATACACAATATTATCAAAAAGTCGAAAAAACGACATTTACATACATTTTCAAAATACATACAATATCAAAAGGAAGTCAAGGGTTCACCTTACTCCCAATGCGATACAGTGACGCACCTAGCCTTAACAAAAGCAAAGGTAGCTCTTATGGCACCTACATTAGCGCTTCTCATAAGGGTAGTTGGTGAGAATCAGTTGTACAACTCGAACATACCACTTAAAAAATTATTATTCTAATGAAGCCGTTCGCAATAACCGGCCACTCTCTCGCAAGAACCCTCTAATTCCACAGCTCAAAACTCAAGGCTAAAGAGCACGCACTCTGGCCATATCTGAGTCAGGCGTGGCGTCGCTATATTTCATAAAAATAAATGAAAACCATTTCAAAAAAGGCAAAGAATATATAACCGATATACCAAATCAATAAAATAAGAAATTGTAAATAACCGCAAAGAAAATTAATAAGGGCAAACAACGCATACACATGTTCTCTATAATAAGTTGGATAAACCCGCAAAATAAAGTTCTTTGCCTTACGCTCCTTAAGGTAAATAAATACCAAATACTATGTCTAAAGCCAAGTTTTAGAATTTACAGCGTGTATAATATTCTGCGCTCTCGGCAACTCTACCAGCAGTACGCCGAAATACATGCAACAACTTATAATACTAGGCAAAATATTCGCCTAGGGGGCCCGGGATGTTTAAATGAGTTAATCCTCCCCACCCTAACCGGGAAAAACTGGCGCACCTTAAGGACAAACACACATCACCACACAACACCAAAGCAACTCACCACACCTGTACCCACTAAACAAAAAGGATGAACAGCAGGATAGAGACACATTCGCCACAATTCATTCGTAACATACAGTTCGAACATTACATTCGTTTGATACACCGTCCGGTTGCAACATCCATCCCGCGCGTAGCATTGAGATTTGATTCCATATTGCGCCGCGTCGACACCACCTTTCGTTTTATTTACTTGGTGCGACATCAATCCTACGGGCTACGTTCACCAAAATACATACGATCAAATGATCTCACCGAATACTATTTCGTCGGCTAATCGTACGATTTACATTTTTAATTTATTTTACATTTTTTATTTGTAAATGTAAGGTTATTGTGTCAAATTAAATAAAGTCAAATGGTATCCAAAAAACAAAAGCATCTTTTTTTCGCCCCCATTTGAATACCGAGTGTTTTGTGTCGAATCTGTGCTAGAGCTGGGCATTCGCAGAGAAAGTGGAAGATTGTTTCCTTGTTCCCTGCTACTCCGCAGTCACGGCAGATGTCGTTGTAGGGCATACCCTTTTGGGTACCCTGTAAATACTTCTTCTTGACCTATTTAATAAGTCATATGTTGGCCATATTTTTTTAGTTATGACGCATTTTGTAATGTTTTTTCACCTGTTGTTTGCAATTCGTTAAAATTGTCTATTGATCTCTCCTTTGATCGATCCTAGCGGGCTTGGTATTATCTCCGCCTCGGATTCATTTAGGAAAGCTCCTGCCTTTGCCAACTCGTCTGCTTTCTCGTTACCGAAAATGTTCCTGTGGCCGGGAACCCAGACCAAGTTTAGTTGGAGCTTGTCTTTTATTGATCTTAGTGCTCTCTTGCAGTTGTGAACTATACTGGAATTTGTCATGGGTGAGGACAATGCCAGGAGGGCCGCCTGGATATCCATAAATATAGTTGCTTTATGTATATACCCGCGGTTTCCTAATAGAACTTCGCAGGCTTTTTCTATGCCTAGTAATTCTGCTTGGAAGATGCTAGCCGCGGAGAATACCCCCGTGCCTACTCCCCAGTTCATTTTGGACCCGTCGGTATAGACCAGTGGTTCCCAAACTTATTTTGTCTACCACCCACTTTGAGAATAAATATTTTTTTAGCGCCCCCATTTTTAACCTATTTAAAAACCACTATAACTTCAAATTAATTATTGTGACCTATATATACATATTAACGGAGAATTCTACGTTTACTATAACCAGCAACTTGAAACCTGAGCGCAATAGGTAACATACAACGGCGCTTAGGTCTCAAGTTAACTCTTACGGGCTCCACCTGCCAATAAGAATGATTATTGAAACACAACTTTATAGTATTAAAACAGAGAATCTTTTATTAAAAATAAAACTAAAATAATCGATCCATATATAGAAACTAACTAGCTGACCGGCAAACTTCGTTCTGCCCAAATTAGATTTTTGTTTTCATTTCAAAAATTACACCGGTATTGGTTTTAATAGAATATGAACGATTTTTCCTTATTTCATTGTGTATATTTTAAATACCGCCTTTTTTGTCCTTGACAAATTCCCAATATTGAAAAATTGTGAAGAAAAAATTATTGCTGAGTTTTTTGAACTGTTTTTGATAAAAAATGTAAATAAAAAAATATGATATACAGGCAGGTTCTGAAATTTTGTGGAAAATACCTTCCGTACCTAATTTGACAGAATTTTTACAAATTTTACTCGGAAGTAACTTGCCAGAACCAGCCTGATGAACATTTTTTTTGAAGGTACATTAATGCTTTTTGAATTTAATTGCTTGAAAAATGCTACTCTTTTCAATAATGCTGACACATCGCGTCCAGGATTTGTTGACAATTTAATAAAATTAAGTTTGTACTATTCTCATTCAATTTTATTAGTTTTAATCGGGTCTCGAAAATATATAATTTTAGTACATATTTAGTATAGGGCTGCACGGTACACGATATTTTTGGTTTTCTGTTCCGCGGCGTAAATAAACAGTGAGGAAGGTTTTCCAACACGGGAACACGCTACATAGAGCTGGCCATGTAAAAAGCAAGACATTTCTAAATTTATGCCGCATACTTCCAGCGACTGCCCTTGTGACTTGTTTATTGTCATCGCAAATCCAAGTTTCACTGGGAACTGCAAACGTCTGAATTGGAATGGCAAATCTGTTGAAGTTAATGGAATTTGAGGAAGTAAGCATTCCTCTCCCTTGAACGGGCCTTTCAAAATGCTTGCCACTATTAAATTGTCCATTAGCTTGGTCACAATCAGTCGAGTACCATTGCACAGTTTGGGAGCATGAAGATTCCGTAGCATAATAACTACAGACCCACTGAGTAATTTACTGCCTCGTGTTCATTTTCAACGCGATCGATTGATTTATATGACCGCAGATCTCCCGGAATTTGTTTTTGAATCGTCCAATTCAAGTCGTTGACATCCATATTTTTTTGCTGCTAAAATTGCGCGCGTGCTTAACCAATCGTAGTTACCATAATTTGGAGCAATATTTGGATATACACTACAGTTTAGTTCATATTTATTAGATGTGAATTGGCAAATCGTAGTTGGAATCGATATTAATCCACTGCAAGGATCTATCGGAACTTGTCCATTTCCGATTCGCAGCAGCTCTTTTGAAAAAACCTCCGCAGTTCTATCGTTTTGCAGCAAAACTCGCATATTCATGGTCAATGAAATGGTTTTAACAAACCTCCACAAATGCGATGACTTCAGACATGTGTTTAGCTCATCCACCGCTGTTGATTTTGGAATCACGGGAAGTGTTTGACTAAAGTCGCCCGTCAGCAATATCATCACTCCTCCAAAGCAACGATTATTGTTGCGCAAATTTCTTAGTGTTCGGTCAAGTGCTTCTAATGATCGTTTGTGGGCCATTGTGCATTCATCCCATATGATTAACTTACATTTTTTTAAAACTTGTGCCATTGCTGATTGCTTTGAAATATTGCAAATAGGACTTTCGTGTTTTTGCAAGTTTAATGAAAGCTTTAATACTGAATGTGCCGTTCTTCTACCTTCTAACAGTGTTGTAGCAATCCCGGTAGATGCAAGAGCTAATGCAATACCACCTTGACCACGTATTGCTGCTAGTATTAAAGACAATAGGAACGTTTTGCCAGTCCCGCCGGGCGCATCGAGGAAAAATATGCCACCGTCTCCACTATCTACAGCATTTATTAGCTGATTGTACGCACTGATTTGCTATTCATTCACCAGTGGAACATTTGTTTGTTCTTGTTGTTGCAAGTAAGTTATATCGTAAGCACGCTCGCGTTCCAATTCGCGACTCACTAAATCCCTTGTTTGACGACTTGGTGCCGGCATATGAACTTCAATCAATAGTTTTCCACTCATAAGTAAACATAAATCTTCAATAAGGTCTTATGCTTCATTGTAGATGTCAGCGTTCATTTGTAAGTCGACATTTCTCGTCGCTAATCGCAGGCGATGCAAAATATCTTCTGCCATGTCATCTTTGTACGTATCCCATAATAGACGCGGGTTTGAAGGCTGACATGTCGAAATTATAATAGCGAAAAGTGTACGAACTGCAGTGGCTGGCGAAGAAGCTATTGCATCCGCTAGCTTTTGATTCCAGTGACTGTCGTGTTCAAGCAATTGCAATTGTTGACATGCTTCTCGAAATGTTGCACAAATGGTACCATCTACAGTCCTCAATGATTCAAATGAAGTTGAACCGCGTAAATTAATCAAAAGCAAACGTAGGTAAAAGCAATCATCGTTCTTTGGGTGGATTGTGTAAATTCTTCCCAATGCATCAGTTGAAAAAGCACCTGGATAACCATCTACCGGATGGCCGTTCTTCCTGCGCAACCATTTCTTCGGCGATGCATTCCATGTATAATACCGAGGCATCTCCAAGTAAAACAATGTTCTCGCGAACGGATTACTGGCGCAAGTTGCAAAGAAACTTGTTAAAGTGGTTGCTGGTGGTATTTCCGTTCGCTGCACTATGTTCTCTGCGTTGAAATAAACTCGCTGGCCATTCTCCAAATGAGCAACAAGGATGGCGTTCATGAATTGCAAATGAAAATGTTCTCCAGATGGCTTCATTGCAGTTCACATATCTGCCCATTTGAAATTTGCTAATTTCATCTCGTTCAACGCCAATAACCGCCATATCGCTTCCTTTGGTGACACATTTGCAAACATACTGAATTGATTTAATTGAACTGCAATACTCAACATTTATATGTGTTTTGAATGCCTTAGACAAAATTGGCGAATATGGAACGATCCATGTGTTATTAATCACGAAATTCTTTCCTTTCAATTGAGTGATGAATGTTCTCCCATTGTCAGCGGGTGAGCGACGCCGATAGAGAGGGTATCTGTCGTTTCCAGTTTGAGTTTCCGAAATAAAAGCACGGGGATAGCGTTTTTTGCATTTACTGTCCGACATACAAACCGAAGATGGATCGTGTTCTCCGCATGGCCCATGAACCATATTAGCCATCTCCACTTCGTGCAACTCTGGATCTATTTCAACATCAGGAATTTCGGCGAAAGTGATGTCATCAATTTGGTCAGGTGTAATTTTCTCCACCATCCAAAGAAGAATGTGTGCGTGGGGCAAACCTCTCTTCTGCCACTCCACTGAGTACATCCAGCATCGAACAGTGCCATATATACGTTGTTTCGTAATAAAGTAAATCAAGCATCTGATTTTTTTTTAAACCGGCGTGCTGTAACGTCGTGGCGATCGCTTGGTGATTGACCGGGATGCAATAGATTCGTAATGTCTGGCCATTTTGGATTGCAAGTAAATGTAACAAACAAATCCGGCCGTCCATAATTGCGCACGTAAGTCATCGCATCCTGGGAGTACTCGTATATGTGTCTAGGACTGCCAATATATGTCGATGGCAAAATATAGAGTCGACCAATATCTGTAATATCCGCATCACCATTCACTGCATCTCTTAAGTGAATATACTCTTCAGATCGCAACTTCGACTGATTGTATCGCATGTAATTAAGTCGTTCTGTCTCAACTTTAACGTACATGTCAACTGCATACTATGAAAATAACCGTCCATATCTCAGTAAGTGGTTGTCATAGTTTTGGCGAATCATCATTCGATATGCGTAAAACTTCATTGAACTGACTTTTTTATTTGTCTCGACACCTAAAAGCTCAAATTACCTACATGAAGTAGCAAACAAAATTTTTTTTTTACTAACCATTCACCGGATTTATCATCTTATATCCTAAGTGATATCCGTCTTCTCCACGGCAGAACATGAGCGGATGTTGCATTGCGTCGTAAGACCGATGTGTCTCACTTATCCATTTTAGTGCGTTTTGATTTCAACGTTTGATGACAATATCACGCGACTGCAAATTTTCTCCAACAACAACAACTGATATTTCGCTAACAATAGGTGCATTATATTGTCTTTCATGTGTCCATTTTGGTCTTTTGTCCGTTTGTATGATTATGATCATCTTTTGGCATACGTTCCAACGAAATCGTAAACAGTTTAATGAGGCCATTGTGTTCGTGTAACATTTGCTGCAATTGTTCGATTATTTCTCTTTTCGTTGCATTGAAGATAGCACAACGCCGATTTACTTCATCATGTGAATCTCCCAGAAATTAAAGTTGGAGATATTTGTGTTCTTGATCTGGATGCCGCAACAGCGATCCAGCGAGATGAAAAATTTGCCCATGAACCTGTATAATTGGAGGAAAGCTCTGTAGTTTCTGTCGAATATTGTTTGGCAAAAATACCTTAAACGTTAGATTGTAGTTTTGTTCATTTACAATTTCACCGCCAAACGACGTCATTTGAAAACAATCGTTGTACATTTTAGTGTGCTTTAAGAAATGGCTCGAGTGAGGAGATTCACCGTAAAGCAGCTGGAACAATGGCTGTGGTGGTGGAAGCAATTCTGGCAACTTAACCTTTCCCCCGGCGCAACATAACCCTGGCGGTTCATTTTTAAATTTGACTGCATTGCAATATTGACAAACTACTGACATCTGACCGATTTGAACAGATGCGCTATATTGAATGTTTGGATCCGCTGGATGTTGCCGCTGTTGTCGTCGAATAATCGCATGTTGTGATCTTACTTCATCTCTTTGGCGAGCACGAATTTCCCTTCTTCTCGATCGTTGTTGCTGATTGTGAACTTCCCTTCTTCTCAATCGTTCTTGCTGATTGTATGTTTGGTTGACATCTTCTAACTGGTGCGTGCTATTCTCCAGCAGTCTATTTCGTGGTGATACCCTCTCAATAACACTTTCCCTTTGACGTGCTCTGCTATTTCGTGTTCTCCTTGCGGCCTGGGAACTCCGAGAAGTGTAACCAAACGTACTGATTCTTGGCATCGTAACAAATATCTAATTGGAAATGATCATTCATTTGCATAAAGTTCATATAAGGTTTTACGGACCAATAACTTACCTTTGAAAACTCCAAAAAAAAAAATGAATTAAACTAAGGACGAAGATTAATTGAATGATAAATTCCAATGTACATAAATCGGTATTCGCCAACACGCTAAATCACTTTCACTAAATAACTCACTTTTTAAAACAAAATATATCAATATATCAGTAAAGCAAGGCGCATTTTTATTGCCCTCTAAATTTTGCGTGTTAGATTGCAAAGCAAAATTGACGTTTAATTTAATTTGTGTTTGTTTCATAAAACTGCCATCTCCATAAACCAAAAATAACACGTAACACAACCAAAATTACGATATAACCGCTACTGTCACCGATAAATAAACAAGAATAGCAAGAAACAACCAAAATGTCGTGCTAGGTGGAAAATGAGATAAATATATGGTGGATTAACAACCAAAATAATTGTGGATTGTATGGGAGGTACCACGCCCCCTTTTTCGATAACGCCAAGTTTTATGGGTGAGAATGGTGTTGTTTCCTATAGCTCTATAACAATTTTCATGTTCCTACCTTAAACACTTGTGAAGATATTCACCTTGAAAAATTCAGTTTGTATGGGAGGTGCCACGCCCCCTTTTCCGATTACCCCTTCTTTTATGTGTAGGAAGGCTTTTGATACCATATAGGTCTATACCAATTTTCAGGTCCCTACCTTGAACCCTTTCACAGATATTTTGCTTAAAAAATTTAGTTTGTATGGGAGGTACCACGCCCCCTTATTTGATAGCCCCCGGTTTTATAAGTGAGAGTGGTGTTGTTATCCTGTAGCTCTGTACCAATTTTCATGTTCCTTACCTTAAACACTTTTGAAGATATTCGACTTGAAAAATTCAATTTGTATGGGAGGTGCCACGCCAACCTTAATATTTTGTTCTGATTTTAAGACCTGCGCGTGGTAATAACAAACAAATCCCCCAAAGAAAGTATTTCATTTGGTTCAGCGGTTTTCGAGTTTTAGCGTTACAACTATACACCATTTCAATTTTATATATATTGATGTGTATAAATTAATCAGTTTGTTAATATCAGGTTCCAGTTTACTCAAGAACAGTCGCAAGTCGCCACGTTCGGTAACAAGCAAACGATTTCTATTTTTAGTAAGCAGTGTTGTCACAGCACTAAATCCACGTTCACACAAATATGACGATGGGAATGCTATCAAGAATCGTTGAACGATTGACCATAATCGAGGGTACAATTGCGAGATCGGTTTTTGTAGCAGAAATTCTTGGTAACCATTTTTGAACTTGATTTTTATTTCCTCGTTTATTGTCAATTCTATAAGTTCTTCTTCCTGCTGAGGTGACATTGCTGTGTTCACATTTGAAAACGGATCCAACACCCAGTCTGGTATTTCCAAGTTCAAAATGTCCTGGTATCGTTCGGTGAAGTCAATGTGGAGGTTTTCCAAATGTTGGCAGTAGGCAAACAATTCATCGTTACTGCATGATACTGATAAATTTGGAAATTTTGAAACTCACGTCTGCCCAGATTCTTTTTGTGTAGAAGCAGTTTGGCTGCGAAAGCAGCAACGACGTTTTTTGTTTTAATTAAGTTTAGTTTATCGCTTTGCAGTTGGAGATTCATGTCATTGAACAATTTATACAGGTCTGTCATGTAAGCTATATCATTCTTTGATGTTATGAGCTTGTCTTGAAATTCTGTATCTTTAGTTTCCAAGAACTCTATAACAGAGTCAAACAGGTTGTAGAATCGAGTCAGACAATTACCTCTTGATAGCCAACGAATCTTAGTATGAAACAACGAACGATTGAAATCCTCGTCATTAGCAACACAAAGCTGATGAAATAATCTATCATTCAAAGAGCTTTTGCATATTTTATTGACTGCTTTGATGACATATTGCAGTGATTGAAATAGTTTTTCACTTAAGTTTCTAGCAACTAAATGTTGTCTATGAATAACGCAATGTGCACCAAGGACATCTGGAATTTTCGTTTTTAAGTGCGCTATTAAGCCTTTATGGCACTCTGTCATAGCCGGAGCGCCATCCGTAGAATTGATATTGCAAAGGAATCTCTTTCTCATCGCAAAACTTTTCCAATATATTGAGTATGGTTTCGCCTTTTGTATCGGTCTCTAAATTTCTAGCAAATAATAGTTCCTCACATATTTTCTCAACTTTAATAACCCTCACGTAAGACAACAACAATGCTTCATTAGTTGGTAAAGTGGACTCATCGAGCTGAATTGAGAATTGGCTTGTCCTCAGGTGATCGCACAATGATTCTTTTAATGTTTTCAGCCATTTCATCAATTCGTCTTTGCAAAGAATTATTACTCAAAGGAATTTTTCGGATAATATCTGCGGCCGGTTTATGAAGCACGGTAGTTATTACATCATTTATTCCTGGCAATATTAACTCTTCTCCGATGTTATGTGGTTTGCCTTTTTGAGCAATTAACAAAGAGATATTGTACGAAGCTCGAAGTCCGTCGTCATCTTGCTTAGCAGCCGCCGCTGAGTATTATGCTTCTTCTCTAGGTCTCTCTTTTCTGGATGCATTTTATACAAATGATCTTGCAGTCTTGAAGACTTCATTGTTTCATTCGAAAATGTTTTTAGACATAGAAGACACCAAGGCGAGGATGGGTTTGTGGGATTTTCAATGAATCCTAATTTAATGTATTCCGCACAGTATTGCCGTCTCTTCTTTTTTACTTCTGACATTGTTTTGCTTTAAAAAATACGTTTAACTTCGCGAGTAGTGTAAAGGACGCGTAAGTAATCTCATCTATTGCGCGCAGAACCACAAATGAATATAAAATAAATATTACATTGTTTATATAGGAATGCTTAAGCACAATTATTATATAGCAGTCCAAAAATATGAATTCTTATTTTTCCTAGAAATACATTTGTAAGAAAGGATAAAGATCTTTTTTTATTTTCCACATAAAAGATTTAGGGAGTTCAAAAGCTCAAAACGTGCGCTAATCAGCTACCTACCCGACGTCATTTCGCAAGTGATAAAATAAATTTTTCAAGAGCTCAAAGCCCTTTGCGCAAATGATTATATTGTGATAGCAAATGCCCACATACGGATTTGGCAATGGCAATAGCAATACGTTGGACAATTAGTATTCTATAAATTCTATCCTGTCGAGATGCCCCGTTATGAAACGGAGCGTCCGATTGACAAGATTTTCATTTTTCCTATATTCTATAAAATAGGACAGATATATGAACTACGCGGAGAGAAATATAGAACCGAGTTTGAGCAATCTTTTAATTTGTTTTAGTTGAGGTTCAAAAGTTGTTGTTGAAGAGGCCTCCTAGCTAAATAAAATTACAAATAACCCCCCAGGCCTCTACACAACGCCCCGATTTTCTTTCTGGGTCTCTTACCCCCCCTTGACACCTGCAGCGCCCACAAGGGGGCGTTATCGTCCACTTTGGGAAACACTGATATAGACTGAGGTGGTATCCTCCTCTTCTATTGATCCTCTTCTCCATTCTCGTCTAGATGGTATCCTCATCTAGAGGTGTCTTTTGAAATCCAGCTTTGGGAGAATGTAGTCTGATTTATTAATAGTGAGCTTGTTTAGGATTACACTATGCCCGTAGTTCTGCTGATTCCAACCTCCCAATTCTTTTATTCTTATCGCCGCAATAGCTGCTGTTTTGTGAATAAAAATGTCCATTGGTGGTTGATGCAGGATCACATTGAGCGCATCAGTCGAACATGACCTGATTGCACCCGTAACACCCGCACATGCTGCTTTTTGCATTCTATTTAATTTTCCAATGTTGTATTGTTTGTTTAGCGCTGGCCACCATACCAGAGCTCCATATGTAAGTAAAGTGGTTTGAGACCCCAATTCTTGTTGACGATTTTCTTACAAGTATTGCAGGCCATGTATGCTTTGTTTATTCTTTTTTCTATATTTATTTTCAAGGACAGTTTGGTGTAAATCTCCACCCCCCAAGTATTTAGCTGTGAGGGATAGAGTGAGTGTTGTATAGTTTAGTACCGGAAGTTGAAACTGAGGTATTTTGGTTCTGCTTGTGAATAGCATCAGTTCTGTTTTGTTCGGGTTAACTCCTAGACCATTGTTTTTAGACCATAGGTTTAACCTACGAAGTGCTCTTTCCATAATCTCGCTGACTGTTGAAGGAAACATACTTGATACCAACAACACTATATCGTCTGCATACGCTACTGCTTTCACTCCTCCACCGTTTAGTTGGATTTCGTTCAGCGCTACAACCCATAGAAGCGGAGATAGGACCCCCCTTGAGGCGTCCCTCCACTCACATAACTTGTTTGTGTTGCAGCGCCGGTTTAAGCTTTAATCTTCCTATTCTCAAGCTTCTCAAGCATCGATAGTATCCATCTGCACACAGTGTAATCTATGCCACCATGTGCCAGAGAATTAGTTATCGCATTTACTTCTATGTTATTAAAGTCGCCCTCTATGTCTAGCAGCCATGGTGTATTGTTTGTGGTGTAGTGATTTTTCAATCACACTTATCACCTCGTGATAAGTGTTTCGGTTGATCGGCCCTTTATGTACGCATGTTGGGACTTCGATAACTTCTCCGCCATTATTGTTCTTACGTGTAGATCTATTAGCCTTTCTAGTACCATCAGCATAAAGGAGGTAAGGCTTATTGGTCTATAACCCTTGGCATTCTCGTGTGTTTTTCTGCCTGGTTTCGGAAGGAACACAACTTTACTCCTTTTCAAACTTCTTGGGATGTAAGATAGTTGAATGCTAGCTTTGTATATATTTTCAAGCCATAGAACCATTGGTTCTACCAGTTTTTGCTGCATTATGGGCATAATCCTGTCAGAACCTGCCGCTTTAAATGGTGCAAAACTATTTATGGCATATTTAATTTTTCTTTTGTCTACTATTTGGCTTCGATAGTCAGCTGCGTTCAGCGGTGGTTCTCGTTGAACCCTCGATGAAGGTGTTTGCTGACTCCCGGGGAAGTGCGTTGTAATTAGTACCTCCAGGGTCTCTTTTGCCGAGGAGGTCCAATCACTTCCCTCCGCCCTAATGTAGGCAGTATTAATATGATCTTTGGATAGCATTTTACTCAGCCTAGCGGCTTCTCTGCAACTTTCTATCGATGTGCAAAAAGATCGCCATGAGTCGTTTTTAGCTTTCCTGACTGCTTTTTTGTATTCTTTCATAATGACTTTATATGGCTGCCAGATTTTGGTTCTAAAACTCTCATTGAAAGCTTTCCTTAGTTGTGTTCTCAAATTATTGAGTTCACTGTTCCACCAAGGAAGAGACTTTCTCGTTTTCAAAACTGTTAGCGGAGTAGATTTATTAAAAGTTGTGGTTAGGATTTTTTCCAAATTCTCTACTTCTGAATCTAGTTCCTCAGGATTTCTGATACTCTTATTGCCTCCCTTTTCGAGGCATTTTATTGCTATACTGGTAAATTTTCCCCATGCCGTTCTTCTAGAGTCCCGGTATGTTAGAGGAGCACTGTACCTCTCGCGGATGCTGAAGAGTATCCAGGAGTGATCCGACATGGAAGGCTCATCGGATACCCTCCAGTTATCTACAACGAGACTGTCTGTGTCTGTTGATAGGCTCATCGGATACCCCGGAAACCTATCCGATCTTGGGAAAATAAAAGTTGGCTTATCGCCCTTGTTGCAAATACTTAGATTACTATTCAAAATATACTGCAAGAGTGACTCACCACTGGTGTTTATACTGGAGCTACCCCATACGGTGTGCCTTGCGTTTGCATCACACCCTATTAGGACATCATCCTTCCTGTTCTCCCCTACTAGTCTGGTCGCAGTCGTTGTAGCACTCGAAGAGTGCTGCAGGTTTATGTGTACGCATCTTATGTTCACGAGGGTTGTCAGATTCGCTGTAGCACTCTTCGAGTCAGCCGCTTTGTCGCCTTGGATGATTTTTAGTCTTGCCTTGCGTATTCCGAAGCTGATTTTGTTGTCAGTCTTCATCAGAGCCTCAGTGGACTCATCACAAATGGCCACTAGTGTTGGCTTGCTTACTTTATTCGTGTTTTCCTCCTTGATAAGCTAGCACTCATCTATACCATATATGGATTTGTTCTGCAGCTTTATGCACCTCAGGAGTTTTTCGCCTAGCTCCTCTAGAGGGGGTAGCCAAATGCGAGCACGAGGTCTCTTCGGAATTTCCCTGGCGGGTATAAGCCTCAATTGGAGGCCTACAAATGCGTTGCTAATTTTAGCAACACTACCCGTAAGGAAATCTAGCGAGGCCTGGTCCGCGCATTTGATGACCCTGTAGCCCCTGAGGGTCTCAGAGGAGTCAAACTCCGGATTAGGACCCGCAAGATTGTCGAGTACATTGCTTAGCACCATACTCGACAATCTGACGTCGATCTCTACCCATCTCTCCTGAATAGTGCTCGGGAGGGGGAATTTCCATCTATAATGGCCACCTGCAGGCTATCCCTAGCTGCATCGCAGAAATGCCTTGCCGTTGTTGTGCGCTGTGTTCACCTTCACTCCGCCTTGGTTTTTTGGGCTGAGTTCCGGGTACTTCTGTGGTGGAGCGATTTCTTTTCTGAGAAGTGCTCTCTCGTTTGCTCTCTTCTTGAGGTTGTGATTGCTTCCTTTTCAGGTAGCTTTCATATTCCTCTACGATAGATTTGAGGCACTTTGTTTCAGCCTCATCAACTGGGGTACCGGCTGCCTAGTCTTTGGCTATCTTCCCTAGTATGAAGACTGCCCTCTGGTACCGGTTTTTCCTCAGCTGATTCTGGGATTTCTTGCGCTTCTTTTTGCTCTCTCCTTTAGCCGCCAGTGCACTTTAGTTGGTGCTCATGGCAGCCTTGGATGTGGACGCTTCCTCCCTTGTCTCTAAGGTTTTTACTGCTGTATCTACCGGTATACTTTGGTTGGTATGTCCGGTAGCACTCTTACTCATCTACTGGCTGGAGGCGAGTAATTCGTATTCTGGGATTCCGTTATGGGATTCCTATAGTTCATGTCCTTAGTGGTCGCTGTTGTTGTCAATTTGGTTGTTGTAGTTGTTGTTGTTGTGTTATTGTTTTCGTTCATATTTTGGTCCCACGAGAAAACCGGAAAGGGTTGGTCACTCGTCCGCAGAGCCGGTATGCGGAGAGAAGGCTTTTATACCTCTGACCTCGCCCGAGCATCGGAGGGGACCGTTCGCGATCAGCTATTTATTGCCCCCGCTGACCATTCAGCCCTCGGCACGGGTACCTCGACACCTTGGCTTAGGGTGGTGTTGGTTCGGGTATCCTCATACTCCCACAATAGGAGATGGGCGTAAAACCTAGGGTTTATTCATCCATATCACTATTGTGGGAATTATAAATGTTCCTCTTAGTTCGTAAGATTAGAGTGCGTTTCCTTTGGGATGCACACTTTACTCTTACTTAAGCCCCTTCGCCACGACAAGGCGACCAACTTCAAAGAGGCCGGGTATATCTAGTGAATTTCAAAATTCAATTCGAAAACTTACACTTTCATTTTCATTAAGAACAGTATCGATTTATTTAAAATACATCAGATCGCCTGGTAACAAAAGTTGTATTTGGAAGTTAATTTCGTCAACATCAACATATTTGGGTGCCAAAAAAACCCGCTTACTGAGCCAGTTATGATTCAAGAAATTACTCAGCATATTCGGAAATTTACTCTAAATTAATTCATTTTTTTTCCTCAAGAACAGTGCATAAAGTGTCTGGCAGTTTAATGCTCTTTCAACACGCTTGCGTCGTGCCTCTCTGCTCCGCGTGTTGTTGAGGTCTTTGTCTATTATTTGACAGCCACAAAAATATTCTAACAGATGACGTTAACTGTTCGGTGGATTGAGTAAGTATTCAATAGATGCCGCTATGTCAAAAACACAAATTTAATAGCATAATAATTACATATTGCTGAAACTAAGGTGTAACCTAAATTTATAGCGGGATTCTGTTACCTGTCTCTAGTCTCTATTTGACACATTTTAAGGTAAAGTCTCAATTTGTGACTAATTACTATTCACTAAACAGTCTCTAGCGTTAGTCTCAAAATATTGCCTCAAATTTGGGACCTGATTGTTAGCAAGTCACAAAACTAAAAAAAAACTCTTGTCTGCCATTTTGAATATACTGAATAGAGATCATCATAGATATTAATCGATTGCCGTTTTTTTATATGTTGTGAGCAGCTCAAGCACGACAAGGTTAAAAATAAATCAATTTTACATAAATTTTGTAAATATTATAAAACAAGGTGAACATATATTTATATTTTTTATTGATAATTATGTTTTTTGACTATGTTAAAGAAAACTTAATATTTGCTATCGACATAATTATTTTCATTCAAGTGTAAAAACATCTCTGAAGAATGAAATGTAACAGATTTTGTGACGGTCACTTACAGAATAGCAAAATCGTCTCAAGTTTCAAAAATTGTCTCTAACTAAAGATCTCGAGTTTAGAGGCTTGAGACAGTATCACAGTACAGAATCGCACGGTTATTTTGTATTTGAATATTAAAATAATTAGTGATTATGCTATTAACCGTGCGATTCGTAACGTGAGACAGTTTCAAGTCTCTAAATTTGAGATTTTGAGTTAGAGACAATTTTTGAGACTTGAGACGATTTTGCTATTCTGTAAGTGACAGTCTCAAAATCTATTACATTTCATTATTCAAAGATGTGTTTACACTTGAATGATAATAAATATGTCGATAACAAATATTAACTTTTCTATAACTTAGTCAAAAAACATAATTATCAATAAAAATAAAAATATATGTTGACTTTGTTTCATAATATTTACGAAATTTATGTAAAATTTATTTATTTTTAACCTTTTGTTTTTGAATTGCTTACAAAATGTAAAAAAACGACAATCGATGAATATCTATGATGATCTCTATTCAGTACATTGAAAATGGCAGCAAGAGTTCTTTTTAGTTTTGTGACCAGCTAACTACCAGGTCTCAATAATTTGAGACTAACGCTAGAGACTGTTTAGTGAATAGTAACTAGTATCAAATTGATACTTTGTCTAAAATGTCTCAAATAGAGACTAGAGACTGGTAACAGAATCCCGCTATTTGTCTCAAAATGTCTCAAATAGAGACTAGAGACTGGTTACAGAAAATACCCCTATAAATTGCAACTTGTATAAAACATTTGTATTTTAACATAGCGCCATCTGTTGAATGCTTACTCAATCCAATCAAGTGTTAGCGCCATCTGTTAGAATCTTTTGGGGATAACAACTAATTCTGACTGTCATATAATAGACAAATCAGAGAACGTATATTTATAGATAAGGTTCACGCTGTCAAAAATTTAGGGATATTTCAATTTTGGGATATTTACTGTTTTGGATGAGTGCATTTCACCACAGAAAATTATTAGCGCATTTCACCACTTAATATCAGGGGACACGAAAATAGCAGAATTGAGCATTTTTAGTGTTGATTGAGAAAAATAATGATAATTCCAATGTTATGGAATGTACGCTTACAGATTCCCTTTTTTACTACGCGCAAACGATGCTGCATATAATTTATGGATCGATATACATACATACATATAAATACATATGTATGTATTTGTTATGAAAGCACATAAGTATGAGCTATTTTATGATGAATTCCATAAAATCTTTGCAAATACATATATGTACATATATATTAATTCGATAAAATTTGTGTTACTACCTATATGCATTTTATATAGGTTTGGTACGACATACATATGTATATTTATATAATATATTTAAATAAATATTTGCTTTGGTCAATAAACTTTTCGATATCATGTTAAAAGACCAAGCGGTCGCACATTTGCCCATATATAATTCTGTTTGTATGTAAACAAATATAAAAAGACCATACGCATAATGTTTGTAAATTTGTCTAGACATACATATGTATGTAAATATGTACACTCAACGCTTCATGCGAAATCTCCGTTGACACGGACAACCAATGGCGAAGCGCGTTTTTTGCTTTCATGTCAACGAGTCAATCTGTCGACACAGCATTGTGTTGTTGGTAGAAAATCCGAGCTGTGCCGAAAAAATAAGCAAACGATCGTCTATTGTCACCGCTTCCCTTGCCGCTCTAACAGCTTTGCCAACAAACTTGCGTAAATATGTATGAATATATACGTATGAGTCTGCATACATATCGACGAAGATTTTTGCGAGCTATGGAAAAATATTTTAGAATTGACAAATATTATAAATCGACAACAGTATGTTGCCATTTTTGTCACTTCTTTCTGTGTTTTGCGAGTTTGCGGGGTTGACACTTTTCCCTTCTAGCAAAATATCAGAAGTTGTTCAATTTATGATTTTTAGCTTTTGCCATCGTCGCGAAAAGACGCTTGTAGGCAAAGACATGCTCGGGGAGATGTAATGGTGTTTGTTTTTATGAATGAAGCAAGTTTGCCTGTTGAAAGTGCGTTTGCGTTCATGAATGAAAATATTGTTGTTAGGCGTTTTTCTACAAATTTGGGCATCGACTGTTTGGCTGCCATATTGACTTATGACGCTGCTGATGCCATTTGAAACCATTGTTATTTTTGTAGAACAACATTCGTAATTTTTGCGACTGACATATCTACATGTGAACGCATGTAAGTAAGTATGTACATATGTTGTGTATGCGTTATTGTGTGGGAATGTCATTCGCACATATTTACATGTGTACACATATTTGAATATTGGTTTGCGTATACATTATTTGTTCGGCAATGTCGTATACATATGCATGTACATACATACATATAGAGCAGTGCGCGCACATTTTTACTGATAAATGATAACATCACGATTTGAATTTGAATTGTACTTATGTACATATGTATGTAATTATGTGCTAATATGTAGATGCTTATGAAAATTTAAATGAATAAATGTAATTTACATACAATATACATACATATGTATGTAATTGTAATATAAAAGTTTTTAGGATCTCGTATACATATACATATATGTATATATAATATCGCACATATACAAACATATTCATATATGAAATTATATTATAGGTATTACCAAATATAAGAAATATTTAAAAATTTAAAAATTAACTATTTTTCACACATTAACTACGATCATATGTATGTATATTTCGAAAATAGCATAAATTAATTAGAATATTATCAGTTTTGCATGTATTCATAAAAATTCGCAAAATGATAATCATATCAAT
>CM050325.1:91685399-91731609 GCA_027475135.1 Bactrocera correcta
CGGCAGTGCACTTGGAAGAACTCCGTAATCTTATATTTAGGTATAAAGTCGATTTTCTTGTATATACTCACTTAGCAATCGACATCGAGATGGTTCAACTCATTATTTTAACATATTTAAGTTAATAAAGCTTTTTAGAAGAACTCCGTTAGCTTATACTAAGGTATAAAGTCGATTTTCTTGTATATACACATTTAGCAATCGATACCGAAATGCTTCAAATCATTCGTTTAACATATTTAAGTTAATTAACCTTCTTTAACGTATTGAAGTTAATATAAAGCCACGGCGGCATAACGGCAGTGCATTTAGAAGAATTCCGTAATTTTATATTTAGGTATAAAGTCGATTTTCTTGTATTTACATATTTAGCAATCGATAACGAAATGCTTCAAGTCATTAGTTTAACATATTTAAGTTAATAAACCTTCTTTAACGCACTGACGTATTCATAAAGCCTTAACGGTATAACTGCAGTGCATTTAGAAGAATTCCGTATTCTTATGTTTAGGTATAAAGTCGATTTTCTTGTATTTACATATTTAGCAATCGATATTGAAATGCTTCAAATAACTGGTTTAACATATTCAAGTTAATTAACCCTCTCTGTCTTACTGAAGTCTACATAAAGCCTTAACGGCATAACGGCAGTGCATTTAGAAGAACTCCGTTATCTTATATTTAGGTATAAATTTGATTTTTTGTATGTACACATTTAGCAAGCGATATCGAAATGCTTCAAATCATTAGTTTAACATAACGGGTGATTTTTTAAGAGCTTGATAACTTTTTAAAAAAAAAAAACGCATAAAATTTGCAAAATCTCATCGGTTCTTTATTTGAAACGTTAGATTGGTTCATGACATTTATTTTTTGAAGATAATTTCATTTAAATGTTGACCGCGGCTGCGTCTTAGGTGGTCCATTCGGAAAGTCCAATTTTGGGCAACTTTTTCGAGCATTTCGGCCGGAATAGCCCGAATTTCTTCGGAAATGTTGTCTTCCAAAGCTGGAATAGTTGCTGGCTTATTTCTGTAGACTTTAGACTTGACGTAGCCCCAAAAAAAATAGTCTAAAGGCGTTAAATCGCATGATCTTGGTGGCCAACTTACGGGTCCATTTCTTGAGATGAATTGTTGTCCGAAGTTTTCCCTCAAAATGGCCATAGAATCGCGAGCTGTGTGGCATGTAGCGCCATCTTGTTGAAACCACATGTCAACCAAGTTCAGTTCTTCCATTTTTGGCAACAAAAAGTTTGTTAGCATCGAACGATAGCGATCGCCATTCACCGTAACGTTGCGTCCAACAGCATCTTTGAAAAAATACGGTCCAATGATTCCACCAGCGTACAAACCACACCAAACAGTGCTTTTTTCGAGATGCATGGGCAGTTCTTGAACGGCTTCTGGTTGCTCTTCACCCCAAATGCGGCAATTTTGCTTATTTACGTAGCCATTCAACCAGAAATGAGCCTCATCGCTCATCGGACACGGACGCGAAACACATTTCGAACCGAACACTGATTTTGGTAATAAAATTCAATGATTTGCAAGCGTTGCTCGTTAGTAAGTCTATTCATGATGAAATGTCAAAGCATACTGAGCATCTTTCTCTTTGACACCATGTCTGACATCCCACGTGATCTGTCAAATACTACTGCATGAAAATCCTAACCTCAAAAAAATCACCCTATATTTAAGTTAATTAACCCTCTTTATCTTACTGAAGTCCACAAACGCCTTAACGGCATAACGGCAAAGCATTTAGAAGAATTACGTAATCTTATATTTAGGTATAAAGTCGATTTTCTTGTATATACACATTTAGCAATCGATATCGAAATGCTTCAAATCATTAGTTTAACATATTTAAGTTAATTAACCTTCTTTAACGTATCGAAGTTAATATAAAGCCATGGCGGCATAACGGCAGTGCGTTTAGAATAATTCCGTAAAGTTATAATTTTATTTTTAGGTATAAAGTCGATTTTCTTTTATTTACACATTTAGCAATCGATTTTGAAATGCTTCAAACCATTAGTTTAACATATTTAAAATAATTAACCTTTTTTTAAAGTATTGAAGGTGATATAAAGCCATGGCGGCATAATGGCAGTACATGTGGAAGAATTCCGTAATCTTATATTTAGGTATAAAGTCGATTTTCTTGTATATATATATTTCGCAATCGATATCGAAATGCTTCAGATAACTGGTTTAACATATTTAAGTTAATAAACCTCCTTTAGCGAACTGAAGTTGACATATTTAGGTATAAAGACGATTTTGTTGTACATACACATTTAGCAATCGATATCGAAATGCTTCAAATCATTAGTTTAACATATTTAAGTTAATTAACCTTCTTTAACGTAATGAAGGTGATATAAAGCCATGGCTGCATAACGACAGTGCATGTAGAAGAATTTCGTAATCTTATATTTAGGTATATAGTCGATTTTCTTATATTTACACATTTAGCAATCGATATCGAAAATCTTCAAATCATTAGTTTAACATATTTAAGTTAATTAACCTTCTTTAACGTAATGAAGGTGATATAAAGCCAGGGGGGCATAACGACAGTGCATTTAGAAGAATTCCCTAATCTTATATTTAGGTATAAAGTTGATTTTGTTGTATATACGAATTTAGCAATCGATATCGAAATGCTTAAAATCATTAGCTTAACATATTTAAGTTAATTAACCTTCTTTAACGTATTGAAGTTGATATAAAGCCATGGCGGCATAACGACAGCACATTTGGAAGAATTCCGTAATCTTGTTTGGGTAAAAATTCGATTTTCTTTTATATACACATTTAGCAAGCGATATCGAAATGCTTCAAATCATTAGTTTAACATATTTAAGTTAATGAACCTTCTTTAACGTATTGAAGTTGATATAAAGCCACGGCGGCATAACGTTAGTACATTTGGAAGAATTCCGTGGTCTTATATTAAGGTATAAAGTCGATTTTCTTGTATATACAAATTCAGCAATCGATATCGAAATGCTTCAAATCATTAGTTTAACATATTAAGTTAATAAACATTTCTTAGCTTACTGAAGTCTACATAAAGCCTTAACGGTATAACGGCAGTGCATGTAGAAGAATTCCGTTATCTTATATTTAGGTATAAAGTCGATTTTCTTGTATATACAAATTCAGCAATCGATATCGAAATGCTTCAAATCATTAGTTTAACATATTAAGTTAATAAACATTTCTTAGCTTACTGAAGTCTACATAAAGCCTTAACGG
The DNA here is from genome assembly GCA_027475135.1 of Bactrocera correcta. Taxonomy (NCBI): domain Eukaryota; kingdom Metazoa; phylum Arthropoda; class Insecta; order Diptera; family Tephritidae; genus Bactrocera; species Bactrocera correcta. The sequence continues at coordinate 91,688,666 of CM050325.1, forward strand.
TATAACGGCAGTGCATGTAGAAGAATTCCGTTATCTTATATTTAGGTATAAAGTCGATTTTCTTGTACATACACATTAAGCAATCGATATCGAAATGCTTCAAATCATTAGTTTAACATATTTAAGTTAATTAACCTTCTTTAACGTATTGACGTTGACATAAAGCCATGGCGGCATAACGGCAGTGCATTTAGAAGAATTCCGATATCTTATATTTAGGTATAAAGTCGATTTTGTTGTATATATACATATAGCAATCGATATCGAAATGCTTTAAATCATTAGTTTAACATATTTAAGTTAATTAACCTTTTTTAACGTATTGAAGTTGATATAAAGCCACGGCGGCATAACGGCAGTTCATTTAGAAGAATTCCGCAATCTTATATTTAGGTATAAAGTCAATTTTGTTGTATAAATATACGCATTAAGCAATCGATATCGAAATGCTTCAAGTCATTAGTTTAACATATTTAAGTTAATTAACCTCCTTTAACGTATTGAAGTTGATATAAAGCCATGGCGGCATAACGACAGTACATTTGGAAGAATTCCGTAATCTTATGTTTAAGCATAAATTCGATTTTCTTGTATATACACATTTAGCAAGCGATATCGAAATGCTTCAAATCATTAGTTTAACATATTTACGTTAATAAACCTTCTTTAACGAACGGAAGTTGGCATAAAGCCATGGCGACATAACGGCAGTGCATTTAGAAGAATTCCGTAATCTTATATTTAGGTATAAAGTCGATTTTGTTGTATATACACATTAAGCAATCGATATCGAAATGCTTCATATAATTGGTTTAGCATATTTAGGTTAATTAGCCCCCTCTATCTTACTGAAGTTTATATAAAGCCATAACGGCATAACGGCAGTATGTTTGGCTGAATTCCGTAATCTTTTATTTAGGTATAAAATCGATTTTCTTGTACATACACATTTAGCAATCAATATCGAAATGCTTCAAATCATTAGTTTAGCATATTTAAGTAAATTAAACTTCTTTAACGTACTGAAATTTATACAAAGCCATAACGGCATAACGGCAGTGTATTTCGAAGTATTCCGTAATCTTATATTTAGATATAAAGCCGAATTTGTTGTATATACGCATTTAGCAATCGATATCGAAATTCTTCAAATCATTAGTTTAACATATTTAAAATAATTAACCTTCTTTAACGTAATGAAGATGATATAAAGTCATGGCGGCCTAACGACAGTGCATTTAGAAGAATTCCGTAATCTTATATTTAGGTATAAATTCGATTTTGTTGTATATACGCATTTAGCAATCGATACCGAAATGCTTCAAATAACTGGTTTAGCATATTTAGGTTAATTAACCTTCTTTATCTTACTGAAGTTCACATAAAGCCTTAACGGTATAACTGCAGTGCATTTAGAAGAATTCCTTAATCTTATATTTAAGTATAAAGTCGATTTTGCTGTTTATACAAATTTAGCATCCGATATCGAAATGCTTCAAATCATTAGTTTGATATATTTAAGTTAATAAAGCTTCTTTAACGCACTGAAGTTAACATAAAGCCACGGCGGCATAACGGCAGTGCATGTAGAAGAATTCCGTAATGTTATACTTAAGTGCAAAGTCGATTCTGTTGTATATACACATTTAGCAATCGATATCGAAATGCTTCAAATCACTAGTTTACTATATTTGAGTTAATAAAACATCTTTATTTTACTGAAGTCTGCAAAAGCCTTAACGGCATAACGGCAGTGCATTTAGAAGAATTACGTAGTCTTATATTTAGATATAAAATCGATTTTCTTGTACATACGCATTTAGCGATCGATATCGAAATTCTTCAAATCATTAGTTTAACATATTTAAAATAATTAACCTTCTTTAACGTAATGAAGGTGATATAAAGCCATGGCGGTATAACGGCAGTGCATTTAGAAGAATTACGTTATCTTATATTTATGTATAAAGTCGATTTTCTTGTATCGACATGCTTCAAATCATTAGTTTAACATATTTAAGTTAATATACCTTCTTAAACGCACTGAAGTCTTCATAAAGCCTTAACGGTATAACTGCAGTGCATGCAGAAGAATTCCGTAATCTTATATTTAGGTATAAAGTCGGTTTTATTGTATATACTCATTTAGCAATCGATATCGAAATGCTTCAAATCATTAGTTTAATATATTTAAGTTAATAAAGCTTCTTTAACGTACTGAAGTTAACATAAAGCCATGGCGGCATAACGGCAGTGCATGTAGAAGAATTCCGTAATCTTATATTTAAGTATAAAGTCGATTTTGTTGTATATACACATTTAGCAATCGATATCGTAATGCTTCAAATCATTAGTTTACTATATTAAAGTTAATTAAACATCTTTATTTTGCTGAAGTCTACAAAAGCCTTAACGGCATAACGTCAGTGCATTTAGAAGAAATCCGTAATCTTATATTTAGGTATAAAGTCGATTTTCTTGTATATACTCATTTAGCAATCGATATCGAAATGCTTCAAATCATTAGTTTAATATATTAAAGTCAATAAAGCTTCTTTAACGCACTGAAGTTAACAAAAAGCCTTAACGGTATAACTGCAGTGCATTTAGAAGAATTCCGTATTCTTATATTTAGCTAAAAAGTCAATTTTCTTGTATTTACATACTTAGCAATCGATATCGAAATCGATATTCAAGTTAATTAACCCTCTCTGTCTTACTGAAGTCTACATAAAGCCTTAACGGCATAACGGCAGTGCATTTAGAAGAATTCCGTTATCTTATATTTAGGTATAAATTTGATTTTCTTGTATGTACACATTTAGCAAGCGATATCGAAATGCTTCAAATCATTAGTTTAACATACTTAAGTTAATTAACCTTCTTTAACGTATTGAAGTTGATATAAAGCCATGCCGGCATAACGGCAGTGCATTTAGAAGAAGTCCGTAGTCTTATATTTAGGTATAAAGTCGGTTTTCTTGTATATACACATTTAGTAATCGATAACGAAATGCTTCAAATCATTAGTTTTACATATTTAAGTTAATTAACCTTCTTTATCTTACTGAAGTTTACATAAAGCCATAACGGTATAACGGCAGTGCATTTGGATGAATTCCGTAATCTTCTATTAAGGTAAAAAGTCGATTTTGTTGTATATACACATTTAGCAATCGATATCGAAATGCTTCATCTCATAAGTTTAACACATTTAAGTTAATAAACCTTCTTTAACGATCTGAAGTTGGCATATAGCCATGGCGACATAACGACAGTACATTTCGAAGAATTCCGTAGTCTCATATTTAGGTATAAAGTCGATTTTCTGGTATATATGCATTAAGCAGTCGATATCGAAATGCTTCATCTCATAAGTTTAACATATTTAAAATAATTAACCTTCTTTAACGTATTGAAGTTGTTACAAGGCCATGGCGGCTTAACGACAGTACATTTGGAAGAATTCCCTTATCTTATATTTAGGTATAAAGTCTATTTTTTTGTATATATATATTTCGCAATCGATATCGAAATGATTCAGATAACTGGTTTAACATATTTAAGTTAATAAACCTTCTTTAACGCACTGAAGTCTACATAAAGCCTTAACGGTATAACTGCACTGCATTTAGAAGAACTCCGTTATCTTATATTTAGGTATAAAGTCGATTTTCTTCTATATACTCATTTTGCAATCGATATCGAAATGCGTTAAATCATTAGTTTAACATTTTTCAGTTAATAAAGCTTTTTAGAAGAACTCCGTTAGCTTATACAAAGGTATAAAGTCGATTTTCTAGTATATACACATTTAGCAAGCGATATCGAAATGCTTCAAATCATTAGTTTAACATATTTAAGTTAATAAACCTTCTTTAACGAACTGAAGTTAACATAAAGCCATAACGGCGTAACGGCAGTGCATTTAGAAGAATTCAGTTATCTTACATTTAGGTATAAAGTCGATTTCCTTGTATATACATATTTAGCAATCGATATCGAAATGCTTCAAATCATTACTTTAACATATTTACGTTAATAAACCTTCTTTAATCTTTTATTTAGGTATAAAATCGATTTTCTTGTACATACACATTTAGCAATCAATATCGAAATGCTTCAAATCATTAGTTTAGCATATTTAAGTAAATTAAACTTCTTTAACGTACTGAAATTTATATAAAGCCATAACGGCATAACGGCAGTGTATTTCGAAGTATTCCGTAATCTTATATTTAGATATAAAGCCGAATTTGTTGTATGTACGCATTTAGCAATCGATATCGAAATTCTTCAAATCATTAGTTTAACATATTTAAAATAATTAACCTTCTTTAACGTAATGAAGATGATATAAAGTCATGGCGGCCTAACGACAGTGCATTTAGAAGAATTCCGTAATCTTATATTTAGGTATAAATTCGATTTTGTTGTATATACGAATTTAGCAATCGATACCGAAATGCTTCAAATAACTGGTTTAGCATATTTAGGTTAATTAACCTTCTTTATCTTACTGAAGTTCACATAAAGCCTTAACGGTATAACTGCAGTGCATTTAGAAGAATTCCTTAATCTTATATTTAAGTATAAAGTCGATTTTGCTGTATATACAAATTTAGCATCCGATATCGAAATGCTTCAAATCATTAGTTTGATATATTTAAGTTAATAAAGCTTCTTTAACGCACTGAAGTTAACATAAAGCCACGGCGGCATAACGGCAGTGCATGTAGAAGAATTCCGTAATCTTATATTTAAGTGCAAAGTCGATTCTGTTGTATATACACATTTAGCAATCGATATCGAAATGCTTCAAATCATTAGTTTACTATATTTGAGTTAATTAAACATCTTTATTTTACTGAAGTCTACAAAAGCCTTAACGGCATAACGGCAGTGCATTTAAAAGAATTACGTAATCTTATATTAGATATAAGATCGATTTTCTTGTACATACACATTTAGCAATCGATATCGAAATTCTTCAAATCATTAGTTTAACATATTTAAAATAATTAACCTTCTTTAACGTAATGCAGGTGATATAAAGCCATGTTGGTATAATGGCAGTGCATTTAGAAGAATTCCGTAATCTTATATTTAGGTATAAAGTCGGTTTTATTGTATATACTCATTTAGCAATCGATATCGAAATGCTTCAAATCATTAGTTTAATATATTTAAGTTAATAAAGCTTCTTTAACGCACTGAAGTTAATATAAAGCCATGGCGGCATAACGGCAGTGCATGTAGAAGAATTCCGTAATCTTATATTTAAGTATAAAGTCGATTTTGTTGTATATACACATTTAGCAATCGATATCGCAATGCTTCAAATCATTAGTTTACTATATTTAAGTTAATTAAACATCTTTATTTTGCTGAAGTCTACAAAAGCCTTAACGGCATAACGGCAGTGCATTTAGAAGAATTACGTAATCTTATATTTAGGTATAAAGTCGATTTTCGTGTATATACTCATATAGCAATCGATATCGAAATGCTTCAAATCATTAGTTTAATATATTAAAGTCAATAAAGCTTCTTTAACGCACTGAAGTTAACAAAAAGCCTTAACGGTATAACTGCAGTGCATTTAGAAGAATTCCGTATTCTTATATTTAGGTATAAAGTCAATTTTCTTGTATTTACATACTTAGCAATCGATATCGAAATCGATATTCAAGTTAATTAACCCTCTCTGTCTTACTGAAGTCTACATAAAGCCTTAACGGCATAACGGCAGTGGATTTAAAAGAATTCCGTTATCTTATATTTAGGTATAAATTTGATTTTTTTGTATGTACACATTTAGCAAGCGATATCGAAATGCTTCAAATCATTAGTTTAACATACTTAAGTTCATTAACCTTCTTTAACGTATTGAAGTTGATATAAAGCCATGCCGGCATAACGGCAGTGCATTTAGAAGAAGTCCGTAGTCTTATATTTAGGTATAAAGTCGGTTTTCTTGTATATACACATTTAGTAATCGATAACGAAATGCTTCAAATCATTAGTTTTACATATTTAAGTTAATTAACCTTCTTTATCTTACTGAAGTTTACATAAAGCCATAACGGTATAACGGCAGTGCATTTGGATGAATTCCGTAATCTTCTATTAAGGTAAAAAGTCGATTTTGTTGTATATACACATTTAGCAATCGATATCGAAATGCTTCATCTCATAAGTTTAACATATTTAAGTTAATAAACCTTCTTTAACGATCTGAAGTTGGCATATAGCCATGGCGACATAACGACAGTACATTTGGAAGAATTCCGTAGTCTCATATTTAGGTATAAAGTCGATTTTCTGGTATATATGCATTAAGCAGTCGATATCGAAATGCTTCAAACCATAAGTTTAACATATTTAAAATAATTAACCTTCTTTAACGTATTGAAGTTGTTACATAGCCATGGCGGCTTAACGACAGTACATTTGGAAGAATTCCCTAATCTTATATTTAGGTATAAAGTCGATTTTCTTGTATATATATATTTCGCGATCGATATCGAAATGCTTCAGATAACTGGTTTAACATATTTAAGTTAATAAACCTTCTTTAACGCACTGAAGTCTACATAAAGCCTTAACGGTATAACTGCACTGCATTTAGAAGAACTCCGTTATCTTATATTTAGGTATAAAGTCGATTTTCTTGTATATACACATTTAGCAAGCGATATCGAAATGCTTCAAATCATTAGTTTAACATATTTAAGTTAATAAACCTTCTTTAACGAACTGAAGTTAACATAAAGCCACAACGGCATAACGGCAGTGCATTTAGAAGAATTCAGTTATCTTATATTTAGGTATAAAGTCGATTTTCTTGTATATACATATTTAGCAATCGATATCGAAATGCTTCAAATCATTACTTTAACATATTTAAGTTAATAAACCTTCTTTAACGAACCGAAGTTGGCATAAAGCCATGGCGACATAACGGCAGTGCATTTAGAAGAATTCCGTAATCTTATATTTAAGTGCAAAGTCGATTCTGTTGTATATACACATTTAGCAATCGATATCGAAATGCTTCAAATCATTAGCTTACTATATTTGAATTAATTAAACATCTTTATTTTACTGAAGTCTACAAAAGCCTTAACGGCATAACGGCAGTCCATTTAGAAGAATTACGTGATCTTATATTTAGATATAAAATCGATTTTCTTGTACATACACATTTAGCAATCGATATCGAAATTCTTCAAATCATTAGTTTAACATATTTTAAATAATTAACCTTCTTTAACGTAATGAAGGTGATATAAAGCCATGGCGGTATAACGGCAGTGCATTTAGAAGAATTACGTTATCTTATATTTATGTATAAAGTCGATTTTCTTGTATCGACATGCTTCAATTCATTAGTTTAACATATTTAAGTTAATATACCTTCTTAAACGCACTGAAGTCTTCATAAAGCCTTAACGGTATAACTGCAGTGCATGAAGAAGAATTCCGTAATCTTATATTTAGGTATAAAGTCGGTTTTATTGTATATACTCATTTAGCAATCGATATCGAAATGCTTCAAATCATTAGTTTAATATATTTAAGTTAATAAAGCTTCTTTAACGCACTGAAGTTAACATAAAGCCATGGCGGCATAACGGCAGTGCATGTAGAAGAATTCCGTAATCTTATATTTAAGTATAAAGTCGATTTTGTTGTATATACACATTTAGCAATCGATATCGTAATGCTTCAAATCATTAGTTTACTACATTTATGTTAATTAAACATCTTTATTTTGCTGAAGTCTACAAAAGCCTTAACGGCATAACGGCAGTGCATTTAGAAGAATTCCGTTATCTTATATTTAGGTATAAAGTCGATTTTTTTGTATATATACATATAGCAATCGATATCGAAATGCTTCAAATCATTAGTTTAACATATTTAAGTTAATTAACCTTCTTTAACGTATTGAAGTTAATATAAAGCCATGGCGGCATATCGGCAGTGCATTTAGAAGAATTCCGTAATTTTATATTTAGGTATAAAGTCGATTTTCTTGTATTTACAATTAGCAATCGATAACGAAATCTTCAATTCATTAGTTTAACATATTTAAGTTAATACACCTTCTTTAACGCACTGAAGTCTTCATAAAGCCTTAACGGTATAACGCAGTGCATAAGAAGAATTCCGTATCTTATATTTAGGTATAAAGTCGGTTTTATTGTATATATCATTAGCAATCGATATCGAATGCTTCAAATCATTAGTTTAATATTTAAGTTAATAACTTCTTTAACGATGAAGTTAAATAAAGCCATGGCGGCATAACGGCAGTGCATTAGAAGAATTCCGTAATCTTATATTTAAGTATAAAGTCGATTTTCGTTGTATATACACATTTAGCAATCGATACGAATCTTCAAATCATTAGTTTACTATTTAGTTAATAAACTCTTTATTTTGCTGAGTCTACAAAAGCCTTAACGGATAACGCAGTGCATTTAGAAGAATTCCGTATCTTATATTTAGGTATAAAGTCGATTTTCTTGTATTACACATTTAGCAATCGATATCGAAATGCTTCAAATCATTAGTTTAACATATTTAAGTTAATTAACCTTCTTTAACGTATTGAAGTTATATAAAGCCATGGCGGCATAACGGCAGTGCATTTAGAAGAATTCCGTAATCTTATATTTAGGTATAAATTCGATTTTCTTGTATATATACATATTTAGCAATCGATATCGAAATGCTTCAAATCATTAGTTTAACATATTTAAGTTAATTAACCTTCTTTAACGTATTGAAGTTAATATAAAGCTATGGCGGCATAACGCAGTGCATTTAGAAGAATTCCGTAATTCTTATATTTAGGTATAAAGTCGATTTTCTTGTATTATACATATTTAGCAATCGATATCGAAATGCTTCAAATCATTAGTTTAACATATTTAAGTTAATTAACCTTCTTTAACGTATTGAAGTTATATAAAGCCTATGGCGGCATAACGAATTGTACATTTAGGAAGAATTCCGTAATACTTATTTAGGTATAAAGTCGATTTTCTTGTATGATACACATTTAGCAATCGATATCGAAATGTTTCAAATCATTAGTTTAACATATTTAAGTTAATTAACCTTCTTTAACGTATTGAAGTTGATATAAAGCCATGGCGGCATAACGACAGCACATTTGGAAGAATTCCGTAATCTTGTTTGGGTATAAATTCGATTTTCTTGTATATATACATATAGCAATCGATATCGAAATGCCTCAAATCATTAGTTTAACATATTTAAGTTAATTAACCTTCTTTAACGTGTTGAAGTTAATATAAAGCTATGGCGGCATAACGGCAGTGCATTTAGAAGAATTCCGTAATTTTATATTTAGGTATAAAGTCGATTTTCTTGTATATACACTTTTAGCAATCGATAACGAAATGCTTCAAGTCATTAGTTTAACATATTTAAGTTAATTAACCTTCTTTAACGTATTGAAGTTGATATAAAGCCATGGCGGCATAACGACAGCACATTTGGAAGAATTCCGTAATCTTGTTTGGGTATAAATTCGATTTTCTTGTATATATACATATAGCAATCGATATCGAAATGCTTCAAATCATTAGTTTAACATATTTAAGTTAATTAACCTTCTTTAACGTGTTGAAGTTAATATAAAGCTATGGCGGCATAACGGCAGTGCATTTAGAAGAATTCCGTAATTTTATATTTAGGTATAAAGTCGATTTTCTTGTATATACACTTTTAGCAATCGATAACGAAATGCTTCAAGTCATTAGTTTAACATATTTAAGTTAATTAACCTTCTTTATCCTACTGAAGTTTACATAAAGCCATAACGGTATAACGGCAGTGCACTTGGAAGAATTCCGTAATCTTATATTTAGGTATAAAGTCGATTTTCTTGTATATACTCATTTTGCAATCGATATCGAAATGCTTTAAATCATTAGTTTAACATATTTAAGTTAATAAAGCTTTTTAGAAGAACTCCGTTAGCTTATACTAAGGTATAATGTCGATTTTCTTGTATATACACATTTAGCAATCGATACCGAAATGCTTCAAATCATTAGTTTAACATACTTAAGTTAATTAACCTTCTTTAACGTATTGAAGTTGATATAAAGCCATGCCGGCATAACGGCAGTGCATTTAGAAGAAGTCCGTAGTCTTATATTTAGGTATAAAGTCGGTTTTCTTGTATATACACATTTAGTAATCGATAACGAAATGCTTCAAATCATTAGTTTTACATACATAGCTTTCTCATGCCCAAATCTTGGTTTAATATGTGACAAACTCGTTCTTTTGACATCTTCATAATCTCAGCTATTTCCTTAACTTTAATCCGGCGGTCGTCTAATACCAATTGATGAACTTTAGCGATGTTATCATTAGTGGTTACAGCTTTTGGACGCCCAGGACGTTCATCATCTTCCAAGCTATTGAAGTTGATATAAAGCCATGCCGGCATAACGGTAGTGCATTTAGAAGAAGTCCGTAGTCTTATATTTAGGTATAAAGTCGGTTTTCTTGTATATACACATTTAGTAATCGATAACGAAATGCTTCAAATCATTAGTTTTACATATTTAAGTTAATTAACCTTCTTTAACGTATTGAAGTTGATATAAAGCCATAACGGCAGTGCATTTGGAAGAATTCCGTAATCTTATATTTAGGTATAAAATCGATTTTCTTGTATATACACATTTTGCAATCGATATCGAAATGCTTCAAATCATTAGTTTAACATATTTAAGTTAATTAACCTTCTTTAACGTATTAAAGTTGATATAAAGCCGTAACGGCAGTGCATTTGGAAGAATTCCGTAATCTTATATTTAGGTATAAAGTCGATTTTGTTGTACATACACATTTAGCAATCGATATCGAAATGCTTCAAATCATTAGTTTAACAAACGAGGGCTGTCTGATAAATAACCGACGTAACCATCATGCACGCGACTTTTTCGCAATGTTTTTTTTATTTTTCTACATAGTCTCCTTGTAACTCCACACACTTCTTCCAGCGATGCTCCCATCTCTGCAACCCTTCCAAATAGTACTTGGCGTCTTTGTCTGCAAAATACGAGTTCACGAAAGAGATTGCCTCCTCATTTGACGAAAATCCCTGGCCGCCGAGCGCAGTTTTAATTTGAGGAAACAAAAAAAGTCGCTTGGTTCTAGATCCGGTGAATAAGGTGGATGGTCAAGCAGTTCGAACCGCAATTCGTGGACTTTCGTCATGGCGACTGTTGAGGTGTGAGATGGTGCGTTGTCTTGGTGGAACAAGACTTTCTTTGTTTGCAAATGTGGATGATTTTTCGAAATTTCTTCCTTTAGCTTGTCCAATAATGATGCGTAGTATGCTCCTGTTATAGTTTTTCCTTTTTCAAGATAGCCAATAAATATAATTCCATGGCTGTCCCAAAAAACACTCGCCATCACTTTCCCAGCCGAATACACAGCTTTAGGTTTTTTTGGGGCCGGTTCCCCCTTTTCAATCCACTGCTTAGATTGGATTTTTGTTTCGAGCGTATAATGATGAATCCAAGTTTCGTCTACAGTTATCAATCGGCGCCAAAACTTGGTCGTATTGCCTCTAAACTGAGCCAACAGTGCTCTGGAAATGTTCATGCGCGCACGTTTGTGGTCTAGCGTAAGCAACCGCGGCACCCAACGCGCGGACAGCTTTCTCATGCCCAAATCTTGGTTTAATATGTGACAAACTCGTTCTTTTGACATCTTCATAATCTCAGCTATTTCCTTAACTTTAATCCGGCGGTCGTCTAATACCAATTGATGAACTTTAGCGATGTTATCGTTAGTGGTTACAGCTTTTGGACGCCCAGGACGTTCATCATCTTCCAAGCTCCTGCGACCACGTTTAAATTCATCTGCCCAAAATTTTAAGGTGATAAACGATGGTGCAGAGTCACCGTGCACAGAGTCCAACTCATCTTTGATTTGTGAAAGCGTATTGCCATTCAAAAATAAAAATTTAATTACAACTCGATATTCAATCTTTTCCATTTTGGGGAAATCACCGAAATAGACTCACAAAAACGACTGTCAACAGATAATTGCGCAAGATAAATTTCGGAAATTTTGGCGAGTAGAAATTATGATATGCACACTTTGAAGTAGAAACTTTTTTCAGAGGTACCGCTAGCTTTACGTTGAGGTCGGTTATTTATCAGACGGCCCTCGTATTTAAGTTAATTAACGCTCTTTATCTTACTGAAGTCTACAAAAGCCTTAGCGGCATAACGGCAGTGCATTAAGAAGAACTACGTAATCTTGGCTATGAATTCGATTTTCTTGTATATACACATTTAGCAATCGATATCGAAATGCTTCAAATTATTAGTGTAACATATTTAAGTTAATAAACCTTCTTTAACGAATTGAAGGTGATACAAAGCCATGGCGGCATAACGACAGTGCATTTAGAAGAATTCCGTAATCTTATATTAAGGTATAAAGTCGATTTTCTTGTATATACACATTTGGCAATCGATATCGAAATGCTTCAAATCATTAGTTTTACATATTTAAGTTAATTAACCTTTTTATCTTACTGAAGTTTACATAAAGCCATAACAGCATAACGGCAGTATATATTTGGGTGAATTCTGTAATCTTTTACTTAGGTATAAAATCGATTTTCTTGTACATACACATTTAGCAATCGATATCGAAATGCTTCAAATCATTAGTTTAGCATATTTAAGTAAATTAAACTTCTTTAACGTACTGAAATTTATGTAAAGCCTTAACGGTATAACTGCAGTGTAATTAAGGATAAAGTCGATTTTCATGTATATACAGATTTAGCAATCGATATCGAAATGCTTCAAATCATTAGTTTAACATATTAAAGTTAATTAACCTTTTTTATCTTACTGAAGTTTACATAAAGCCATAACGGCATAAGGGCAGAATATATTTGGGTGAATTATGTAATCTTTTACTTAGGTATAAAATCGATTTTCTTGTACATACACATTTAACAATCGATATCGAAATGCTTCAAATCATTAGTTTAGCATATTTAAGTAAATTAACCTTCTTTAACGTACTGAAATTTACATAAAGCCTTAACGGTATAACTGCAGTGCATTTAGAAGAATTCCGTATTCTTATATTTAGGTATAAAGTCAATTTTCTTGTATGTACACATTTAGCAATCGATGTCGAAATGCTTCAAATCATTAGTTTAACATATTCAAGTTAATTAACCCTCTCTATCTTACTGAAGTTTACATAAAGCCTTAACGGCAAAACGGAGGAGCATTTAGAAGAATTCCGTTATCTTATATTTAGGTATAAAGTCGATTTTCTTGTATATATACATATAGCAATCGATAGCGAAATGCTTCAAATCATTAGTTTAACATATTTAAGTTAATTAACCTTCTTTAACGTATTGAAGTTAATATAAAGCCATGGCGGCATAACGGCAGTGCATTTACAAGAATTCCGTAATTTTATATTTAGGTATAAAGTCGATTTTCTTGTATTTACATATTTAGCAATCGATAACGAAATGCTTCAAGTCATTAGTTTAACATATTTATGTTAATTAACCTTCTTTATCTTACTGAAGTCTACATAAAGCCATAACGGTATAACGGCAGTGCACTTGGAAGAATTCTGTAATCTTATATTTAGGTATAAAGTCGATTTTCTTGTAAATACTCATTTAGCAATCGATATCGAAATGCTTTAAATCATTAGTTTAACATATTTAAGTTAATAAAGCTTCTTTAGAAGAACTCCGTTAGCTTATACTAAGGTATAAAGTCGACTTTCTTGTATATACACATTTAGCAATCGATACCGAAATGCTTCAAATCATTAGTTTAACATATTTAAGTTAATTAACCTTCTTTAACGTATTAAAGTTGACATAAAGCCATGGCGGCATAACGGCAGTGCATTTAGAAGAATTCCGTTATCTTATATTTAGGTATAAAATCGATTTTGTTGTATATATACATATAGCAATCGATATCGAAATGCTTCAAATCATTAGTTTAACACATTTAAGTTAATTAACCTTCTTTAACGTATTGAAGTTGATATAAAGCTATGGCGGCATAACGGCAGTTCATTTAGAAGAATTCCGTAATCTTATATTTAGGTATAAAGTCGATTTTGTTGTACATACACATTTAGCAATCGATATCGAAATTCTTCAAATCATTAGTTTAACATATTTAAGTTAATTAACCTTCTTTAACGTATTGAAGTTGATATAAAGCTATGGCGGCATAACGACCGTACATTTGGAAGAATTCCGTAATCTTATATTTTTGTGTAAAGTCGATTTTCTTGTATATACACATTTAGCCTCAAATCATTAGTTTAACATTTTTAAGTTAATTAACCCCCTTTATCTTACTGAAGTCTACAAACGCCTTAACGGCATAACGGCAGTGCATGTAGAAGAATTCCGTTATCATATATTTAGGTATAAAGTCGATTTTCTTGCATATACACATTTAGCAATTGAAATCGAAACGCTTCAAATCATTAGTTTAACATATTTAAGTTAATTAACCCTCTTTATCTTACTGAAGTCCACAAACGCCTTAACGCCATAACGGCAAAGCATTTAGAAGAATTCCGTTATCTTATATTTAGGTATAAAGTCGATTTTCTTGTATATGTCATTTAGCAATCGAAATCGAAATGCTTCAAATCATTAGTTTAACATATTTAAGTTAATTAACCCTCTTTAACTGAAGTCTACAAAATCCTTTAAAGGCAAAGCATTTAGAAGAATTCCGTAATCTTATATTTAGGTATAAAGTCGATTTTCTTGTATATACTCATTTAGCAATCGATTTCGAAATTTTCAAATCATTAGTTTAACATAATTAAAATAAAGCTTCTTAAGCCTGAAGTTAACACAAACCATGGCGGCATAACGGCAGTTCATGTTTGAAGAATTCCGTAATCTTTTTATTTAGGTATAAAGTCGATTTTCTTGTATATACACATTTAGCAATCGATATTTGAAATGCCTCAAATCGTAAGTTTAACATAATTTTAAATAAATTAACCCCCTTCAACTTACTGAAGTTAAAAAAAGCCATGACGGCATAACGGCAGTGCATGTTTGAAGAATTACCCTAATTTTTATATTTAGGTATAAAGTCGATTTTCTTGTATATACACATTTAGCAATCGATATCGAAATGCCTTTTTAAAACGTAAGTTTAACATATTTAAGTTAATTAACCCCCTTTACTTACTGAAGTCTACAAACTCCTTAACGGCATAAACGGCATCACATTTAGAAGAATTACGTTATCTTAAACATTAGGGATTTAAATATTTAAGTTAATTAACCATTTTTAACGTATCGAAGTTGATATAAAGCCATTAGTTAACATAAAGAATAAACTTTTTAGAAGAACTTTCCCTTAGCTTTTATTAAAGGGATAAAGTCGATTTTTTTATATACACATTTAGCAATCGATATCGAAATGCTTCAAACCATTAGTTTAACATATTTAAGTTAATTAACCTTCTTTTTAAAGTACTTTAAGTTGACATAAAGCCATGGGCATAACGACAGTACATTGGAAGAATTCCCTAATCTTATATTTAGGTATAAAGTCGATTTTCTTGTATATACCTTTAAACAATCGATATCGAAATGCTTCAAATCATGGTTTAACATATTTAAGTTAACAAACCTACTTTAAGCACTGAAGTTAACACAAAGCCATGGCGGCATAAAACGGCTTATATTTAGGTATAAATTCGATTTTTTTTGCATATACACATTTAGCAATCGATATCGAAATGCTTCAAATCATTAGTTTAACATATTAAGTTAATAAACATTTTTTAGCTTAATGAAGTCTACATAAAAGCCCTAACGGTATAACGGCAGTACATTTAGAAGAACTTCCGTAATGTTATAATCTTTTTATTTAGGTATAAAGTCGATTTTGTTGTATATTTCACATTAAGCAAATCGATATCGAAATGCTTCAAACCATTAGTTTAACATACTTAAAATAATTAACCTTCTTTAGCGTATTGAAGTTGATACAAACCATGGCGGCATAACGACAGTACATTTGGAAGAATTCCGTAATCTTATATTTAGGTATAAAGTCGATTTTCTTGTATATACACATTTAGCAAGCGATATCGAAATGCTTCAAAGCATTCGTTTAACATACTTAAGTTAGTTAACCTTCTTTAACGTAATGAAGGTGATATAAAGCCATGGCGGCATAAAGACAGTGCAGGTAGAAGAGTTCCGTAATCTTATATTTAGGTATATAGTCGATTTTCTTGTATTTACACATTTAGCAATCGATATCGAAATGCCCTCAAATCATTAGTTTAACATATTTAAGTTAATTAACCTTCTTTAACATATTGAAGTTGATATAAAGCCATGACAGCATAATGGCAGTACATTTGGAAGAATTCCGTAATCTTATATTTAGGTATAAAGAAGATTTTCTTGTATATATGAATTTAGCAATCGATTTCGAAAATCTTCAAATCATTAGTTTAACATTCTTAAGTCAATAAACCTTCTTTAACGAACAGAAGTTAACATGAAGCAATAACTGCATAACGGCAGTGCATTTAAAAGAATTCCGTAATCTTATATTTAGGTATAAAGTCGATTTTCTTGTATATACACATTTAGCAATCGATATCAAAATGCCTCAAATCATTAGTTTAACATATTTAAGTTAATTAACCCTTTTTATCTTACTGAAGTTTTCAAACGCCTTAACGGCATAACGGCAATGCATGTAGAAGAATTCCGTAATCTTATATTTAGGTATAAAGTCGATTTTCTTGTATATGCTCATTTGGCAATCGATATCGAAATGCTTCACATCATTAGTTTAACATATTTAAGTTAATTAACCCTCTTTATCTTACTGAAGTCGACAAACGCCTTAACGGCAAAGCATTTAGAAGAATTACGGAATCTTATATTTAGGTATTAATTCGATTTTCTTGTATATACTCATTTAGCAATCGATATCGAAATGCTTTAAATCATTAGTTTAACATATTTAAGTTAACGAACCTACTTTAAACCGAAGATAACACAAAGCCATGGCGGCATAACGGCAGTGCATGTAGAAGAAATCCGTAATCTTATATTTAAGTATTAAGTCGAATTTGTTGTATATATGCATTTAGCAATCGATTTCGAAAATCTTTAAATCATTAGTTTAACATATTTAAGTTAATTAACCCTCTTTATCTTACTGAAGTCTGCAAACGCCTTAACGGCATAACGGCAGTACATTTGAAGAATGCCGTAATCATATATTTAGGTATAAAGTCGATTTTTTTGTATATATGCATTTAGCAATCGATTTCGAATATCTTTAAAACATTAGTTTAACATATTTAAGTTAATTATCCTTCTATAACATATTGAAGTTGATAAAAAGCCATGGCGGCATAGCGACAGTACATTTGCAAGAATTTCGTAAACTTATATTTAGGTAGAAAGTCGATTTTCTTATATATATGCATTAAGCAATCGATTTCAAAATGCTTCAAATAACTGGTGTAACATATCTAAGTTAATAAACCTTCTTAAACGAACTGAAGTTAAAATGAAGCCGTACCGGCATAACGGCAGTGCATTTAGAAGAATTCCGTAATCTTATATTTCGATATAAAGTCGATTTTCTTGTATATACACATTTAGCAATCGATATCGAAATGCTTCAAATCATTAGTTTAACATATTTAAGTTAATTAACCCTCTTTATCTTACTGAAGTCGACAAACGCCTTAACGGCATAACGGCAAAGCATTTAGAAGAATTACGTAATCTTATATTTAGGTATTAAGTCGATTTTCTTGTATATACTCATTTAGCAATCGATATCGAAATGCTTTAAATCATTAGTTTAACATATTTAAGTTAACGAACCTACTTTAACGCACTGAAGTTAACACAAAGCCATGGCGGCATAACGGCAGTGCATGTAGAAGAATTCCGTAATCTTATATTTAGGTATAAATTCGATTTTTTTGTATATACACATTTAGCAATCGATATCGAAATGCTTCAAATCATTAGTTTAACAAATTTAAGTTAATTAACCTTCTTTAACGTATTGAAGTTGATATAAAGAATCCCGTAATCTTATATTTAGGTATGAAGTCGATTTTCTTGTATATACTCATTTAGCAATCGATATCGAAATGCTTCAAATCACTAGTTTAACATATTTAAGTTAGCAAACTTACTTTAACGCAATGAAGTTTACACAAAGCCATGGCGGCATAACACCTTATATTTAGGTATAAATTCGATTTTTTTGTATATACACATTTAGCAATCGATATCGAAATGCTTCAAATCATTAGTTTGACATATTAAGTTAATAAACATTTTTTAGCTTAATAAGGTCTACATAAAGCCTTAAGGGTATAACGGCAGTACATTTAGAAGAACTCCGTAATGTTATAATTTTATATTTAGGTATAAAGTGGATTTTGTTGTACTCACACATTTAGCAGTCGATATCGAAATGCTTCAAACCATTTGTTTAACATATTTAAAATAATTAACCTTCTTTAACGTATTGAAGTTGACACAAACCATGGCGGCGTAACGAAAGTACATTCGGAAGAATTCCGTAATCTTATATTTAGGTATAAAGTCGATTTTCTTGTATATATGCATTAAGCAATCGATATCGAAATACTTCAAATAACTGGTTTAACATATTTGAGTTAATAAACCTTCTTTAACTAGCTGAAGTTAACATAAGGCCATGGCGGAATAACGGCAGTGCATTTGGAAGAATTCCGTTATCCTATATTTAATTATAAAGTCAAGTTTCTTGTACTAGCACATTTAGCAATCGATATCGAAATGTTTCAAATCATTAGTTTAACATATTTAAGTTAATAAACCTTCTTTAACGCACTGAAGTCTACATAAAGCCTTAACGGCATAACGGCGGTGCATTTAGAAGAATTCAGTTATCTTATATTTAGGTATAAATTCGATTTTCTTGTATATACACATTTAGCAATCGATATCGAAATGCATTAAATCATTAGTTTAACAAATTTAAGTTAATTAACCTTCTTTAACGTATTGAAGTTGATATAAAGCCATGGCGGCATACCGACAGTACATTTGGAAGAATTCCGTAATCTTATATTTAGGTATAAAGTCGATTTTGTTGTATATATGCATTTAGCAGTCGATTTCGAAAATCTTCAAATCATTAGTTTAACATATTTAAGTTAGTTAACCTTCTTTAACGTATTGAAGGTGATATAAAGCCATGGCGTCATAACGACAGTACATTTGGAAGAATCCCGTAATCTTATATTTAGGTATGAAGTCGAGTTTCTTGTATATACTCATTTAGCAATCGATATCGAAATGCTTCAAATCATTAGTTTAACAAATTTAAGTTAATTAACCTTCTTTAACGTATTGAAGTTGATATAAAGCCATGGCGGCATAACGACAGTACATTTGGAAGAATTCCGTAATCTTATTGCTGAAATTGTATAAGAATAAGCTCAATATGTATGTATAAGATTTTGCATAAGTCTGGCAACAACGCGATGTTTAGTTTGTATTCTTATTTATCGCATTGTTCACTTACACCTACTTTCGCAGTTTTACAGTTATGTATATGATTATAAGTTATTCTGTTTAAAAGGTCACTACCGAATTAGAGCTATAACTGGCAGGTCAAACGTGTAACTAATTTCAAGTTCTCATTTCATAATAAATACTGATTTTTATTCCAACAAAATCCAACACTTATAATTAGGTATAAAGTCGATTTTGTTGTATATATGCATTAAGCAATCGATATCGAAATGCTTCAAATAACTGGTTTAACATATTTAAGTTAATAAACCTTCTTTAACGAACTGAAGTTAATATAAAGCCATAACGGCATAACGGCAGTGCATTTAGAAGAAATCCGTAATCTTATATTTAGGTATTAAGTCGAATTTGTTGTATATATGCATTTAGCAATCGATTTCGAAAACCTTCAAATCATTAGTTTAACATATTTAAGTTAATTAACCCTCTTTATCTTACTGAAGTCTACAAACGCCTTAACGGCATAGCGGCAAAGCATTTAGAAGAATTACGTTATCTTATATTTTGGTATTAAGTCGATTTTCTTGTATATACTCATTTAGCAATCGATATCGAAATGCTTCAAATCATTAGTTTAACAAATTTAAGTTAATTAACCTTCTTTAACGTATTGAAGTTGATATAAAGCCATGGCGGCATAACGACAGTACATTTGGAAGAATTCCGTAATCTTATATTTAGGTATAAAGTCGATTTTGTTGTATATATGCATTTAGCAGTCGATTTCGAAAATCTTCAAATCATTAGTTTAACATATTTAAGTTAGTTAACCTTCTTTAACGTATTGAAGGGGATATAAAGCCATGGCGTCATAACGACAGTACATTTGGAAGAATCCCGTAATCTTATATTTAGGTATGAAGTCGAGTTTCTTGTATATACTCATTTAGCAATCGATATCGAAATGCTTCAAATCATTAGTTTAACATATTTAAGCTAACAAACCTACTTTAACGCACTGAAGTTTACACAAAGCCATGGCGGCATAACAACTTATATTTAGGTATAAATTCGATTTTTTTGTATATACACATTTAGCAATCGATATCGAAATGCTTCAAATCACTAGTTTAACATATTAAGTTAATAAACATTTTTTAGCTTAATGAGGTCTACATAAAGCCTTAACGGTATAACGGCAGTACATTTAGAAGAACTCCGTAATGTTATAATTTTATATTTAGGTATAAAGTGGATTTTGTTGTATTCACACATTAAGCAGTCGATATCGAAATGCTTCAAACCATTAGTTTAACATATTTAAAAAAATTAACCTTCTTTAACGTATTGAAGTTGATACAAACCACGGCGGCATAACGACAGTACATTTGGAAGAATTCCGTAATCTTATATTTAGGTATAAAGTCGATTTTCTTGTATATACACATTTAGCAATCGATATCGAAATGCTTCAAATCATTAGTTTAACATATTAAAGTTAATTAACCATCTTTAACGTATTGAAGGTGCAATAAAGCCATGGCGCCATAACGACAGTAATTTGGAAGAATTCCGTAATCTTATATTTAGGTATAAAGTCGATTTTCTTGTATATATGCATTTAGAAATCGATATAGAAATGCTTTAAATCATTAGTTTAACATACTTAAGTTAATTAACCATCTTTAACGTATTGAAGGTGAAATAAAGCCATGGCGTCATAACGACAGTAATTTGGAAGAATTCCATAATCTTATTTTTAGGTATAAAGTCGATTTTCTTGTATATATGCATTAAGCAATCGATATCGAAATGCTTCAAATAACAGGTTTAACATATTTGAGTTAATAAACCTTCTTTAACTAACTAAAGTTAACATAAGGCCATGGCGGGATAACGGCAGTGCATTTGGAAGAATTCCGTTATCCTATGTTTAGGTATAAAGTCAAGTTTCTTGTACTAGCACATTAAGCAATCGATATCGAAATGCTTTAAATCATTAGTTTAACATATATAAGTAAAATTACCTTCTTTAACCTACCAAAGGTGACATGAAGCCATGGCGGTATAACTGCACTGCATTTAGAAGAATTCCGCAATTTTATATTTAGGTATAAATTCGACTTTCTTGTATATATGCATTTAGCAATCGATAGCGAAAAGCTTCAAATCATTAGTTTAACATATTTAAGTTAATAAAACTTCTTTAACGCACTGAAGTTTACATAAAGCCTTAACGGTATAACTGCACTGCATTTAGAAGAATTCCGTTATCTTATATTTAGGTATAAATTTGACTTTCTTGTATATACTCATTTAGCAAGCGATGCCAAAATGCTTCAAACCATTAGTTTAACATATTTAAAATAATTAAACTTCTTTAACGTATTGAAGTTGATACAAAGCCATGGCGGCATAACGACAGTACATTTGGAAGAATTCCGTAGTCTTATATTTAGGTATAAAGTCGATTTTCTTGTATATATGCATTAAGCAATCGATATCGAAATGCTTCAAATAACTGGTTTAACATATTTAAGTTAATAAACCTTCTTAAACGAACTGAAGTTAATATAAAGCCATAACGGCATAACGGCAGTGCATTTAGAAGAATTACGTAATCTTATATTTAGGTATGAATTCGATTTTCTTGTATATACTCATTTAGCAATCGATATCGAAATGCGTCAAATCTTTAGTTTAACATATTTTAGTTAATAAAGCTTCTTTAACGCCTGAAGTTAACATAAAGCCATGGCGCCATAACGGCAGTGCATGTAGAAGAATTCCGTAATCTTATATTTAGGTATGTAGTCGATTTTCTTGGATTTACACATTTAGCAATCGATATCGAAAATCTTCAAATAGCTGGTTTAGCATATTTAGGTTAATTAACCTTCTTTATCGTACTGAAGTTTAAATAAAGCCATAACGGCATAACGGCAGTACATTTAGAAGAATTCCGTAATCTTATATTTAGGTATAAAGTCGATTTTTTTGTATATATGCATTTAGCAATCGATTTCGAAAATCTTCAAAACATTAGTTTAATATATTTAAGTAAATTAACCTTCTTTAACGAACAGAAGTTAACATAAAGCCATAACGGCATAACAGCAGTGCATTTAGAAGAATTCCGTAAACTTATATTTAGGTAGAAAGTCGATTTTCTTGTATATATGCATTAAGCAATCGATTTCAAAATGCTTCCAATAACTGGTGTAACATATCTAAGTTAATAAACCTTCTTAAACGAACTGAAGTTAAAATGAAGCCATAACGGCATAACGGCAGTGCATTTAGAAGAATTCCGTAATCTTATATTTAGGAATAAAGTCGATTTTCTTGTATATACACATTTAGCAATCGATATCGAAATGCATCAAATCATTAGTTTAACATATTTAAGTTACTTAACCCTCTTTATCTTACTGAAGTCTACAAACGCCTTAACGGCACAGCGGCAAAGCATTTAGAAGAATTACGTAATCTTATATTTAGGTATTAAGTCGATTTTCTTGTATATACTCATTTAGCAATCGATATCGAAATGCTTCAAATCATTAGTTTAACAAATTTAAGTTAATTAACCTTCTTTAACGTATTGAAGTCGATATAAAGCCATGGCGGCATAACGACAGTACATTTGGAAGAATTCCGTAATCTTATATTTAGGTATAAAGTCGATTTTGTTGTATATATGCATTTAGCAGTCGATTTCGAAAATCTTCAAATCATTAGTTTAACATATTTAAGTAAGTTAACCTTCTTTAACGTATTGAAGGTGGTATAAAGCCATGGCGTCATAACGACAGTACATTTGGAAGAATCCCGTAATCTTATATTTAGGTATAAAGTCGATTTTCTTGTATATACACATTTAGCAATCGATATCGAAATGCTTCAAATCATTAGTTTAACATATTAAAGTTAATTAGCCATCTTTAACGTATTGAAGGTGCAATAAAGCCATGGCGCCATAACGACAGTAATTTGGAAGAATTCCGTAATCTTATATTTAGGTATAAAGTCGATTTTCTTGTATATATGCATTTAGCAGTCGATTTCGAAAATCTTCAAATCATTAGTTTAACATATTTAAAAAAATTAACCTTCTTTAACGTATTGAAGTTGATACAAACCACGGCGGCATAACGACAGTACATTCGGAAGAATTCCGTAATCTTATATTTAGGTATAAAGTCGATTTTCTTGTATATACACATTTAGCAATCGATATCGAAATGCTTCAAATCATTAGTTTAACATATTAAAGTTAATTAACCATCTTTAATGTATTGAAGGTGCAATAAAGCCATGGCGCCATAACGACAGTAATTTGGAAGAATTCCGTAATCTTATATTTAGGTATAAAGTCGATTTTCTTGTATATATGCATTTAGAAATCGATATAGAAATGCTTCAAATCATTAGTTTAACATACTTAAGTTAATAAACCATCTTTAACGTATTTAAGGTGAAATAAAGCCATGGCGTCATAACGACAGTAATTTGGAAGAATTCCATAATCTTATTTTTAGGTATAAAGTCGATTTTCTTGTATATATGCATTAAGCAATCGATATCGAAATGCTTCAAATAACAGGTTTAACATATTTGAGTTAGTAAACCTTCTTTAACTAACTAAAGTTAACATAAGGCCATGGCGGGATAACGGCAGTGCATTTGGAAGAATTCCGTTATCCTATGTTTAGCTATAAAGTCAAGTTTCTTGTACTAGTACATTAAGCAATCGATATCGAAATGCTTTAAATCATTAGTTTAACATATATAAGTAAAATTAACTTCTTTAACCTACCGAAGGTGACATGAAGCCATGGCGGTATAACTGCACTGCATTTAGAAGAATTCCGCAATTTTATATTTAGGTATAAATTCGACTTTCTTGTATATATGCATTTAGCAATCGATAGCGAAGTGCTTCAAATAACTGGTTTAACATATTTAAGTTAATAAACCTTCTTTAACGAACTGAAGTTAATATAAAGCCATAACGGCATAACGGCAGTGCATTTAGAAGAATTACGTAATCTTATATTAAGGTATGAATTCGATTTTCTTGTATATACTCATTTAGCAATCGATATCGAAATGCGTCAAATCTTTAGTTTAACATATTTTAGTTAATAAAGCTTCTTTAACGCCTGAAGTTAACATAAAGCCATGGCGCCATAACGGCAGTGCATGTAGAAGAATTCCGTAATCTTATATTTAGGTATGTAGTCGATTTTCTTGGATTTACACATTTAGTAATCGATATCGAAATGCTTCAAATAGCTGGTTTAGCATATTTAGGTTAATTAACCTTCTTTATCGTACTGAAGTTTAAATAAAGCCATAACGGCATAACGGCAGTACATTTAGAAGAATTCTGTAATCTTATGTTTTGGTATAAAGTCGATTTTCTTGTATATATGCATTAAGCAATCGATATCAAAATGCTTCAAATCATTAGTTTAACATATTTAAGTTAATAAACCTTCTTTAACGCGCTGAAGTCTACATAAAGCCTTAACGGCATAACGGCGGTGCATTTAGAAGAATTCCGTAATCTTATATTTAGGTATAAAG
The DNA here is from genome assembly GCA_027475135.1 of Bactrocera correcta. Classification (NCBI taxonomy): domain Eukaryota; kingdom Metazoa; phylum Arthropoda; class Insecta; order Diptera; family Tephritidae; genus Bactrocera; species Bactrocera correcta. Next base: position 91,713,882 of record CM050325.1, read on the forward strand.
TCGATCTTCTTGTATATACACATTTAGCAAGCGATATCGAAATGCTTCAAATCATTAGTTTAACATATTTAAGTTAATTAACCTTCTTTAACGCATTGAAGTTGATATAAAGCCATGGCGGCATAACGGCAGTGCATTTGGAAGAATCCCGTTATCTTATATTAAGGTATAAATTCGATTTTCTCGTATATACAAGCGATATCGAAATGCTTCAAATCATTAGTTTAACATATTTAAGTTAATTAACCCTCTCTATCTTACTGAAGTCTGCATAAAGCCTTAACGGCATAACGGCAGTGCATTTAAAAGAATTCCGTAATCTTATATTTAGGTATAAAGTCGATCTTCTTGTATATACACATTTAGCAAGCGATATCGAAATGCTTCAAATCATTAGTTTAACATATTTAAGTTAATTAACCTTCTTTAATGTATTGAAGTTGATATAAAACCATAGCGGCATAACGGCAGTGCATTTAGAAGCATTCCGTAATGTTATATTTAGGTATAAAGTCGATTTTGTTGTATATACACATTTAGCAAGCGATATCGAAATGCTTCAAATCATTAGTTTAACATATTTAAGATAATTAATCTTCTTTAACGTATAACGTTGATATAAAGCCATGGCGGCATAACGGCAGTGCATTTAGAAGAATCCCGTTATCTTATATTTAGGTATAAATTCGATTTTCTTGTATATACACATTTAGCAAGCGATATCGAAATGCTTCAAATCATTAGTTTAACATATTTAAGTTAATTAACCTTCTTTAACGTATTGAAGTTGATATAAAGCTATGGCGGCATAACGGCAGTGCATTTAGAAGAATTCCGTAATCTTATATTTATGTATAAAGTCGATTTTCTTATATATACACATTTAGCAATCGATATCGAAATGCTTCAAATCATTAGTTTAACATATTTAATTTAATAAACCTTCTTTAACGAACGGAAGTTGGCGTAAAGCCATGGCGGCATAACGGCAGTGCATTTAGAGGAATTCAGTAATCTTATATTTAGGTATAAAGTCAATTTTGTTGTATATACACATTAAGCATTCGATATCGAGATGCTTCAACTCATTAGTTTAACATATTTAAGTTAATAAACCTTCTTTATCGTATTGAAGTTGATATAAGGCCATGGCGGCATAACGGCAGTGCATTTGGAAGAATCCCGTTATCTTATATTAAGGTATAAATTCGATTTTCTCGTATATACAAGCGATATCGAAATGCTTCAAATCATTAGTTTAACATATTTAAGTTAATTAACCTTCTTTAACGTATTGAAGTTGATATAAAGCCATGGCGGCATAACGGCAGTGCATTTAGAAAAATTCCGTAATGTTATAATTTTATATTTAGGTATAAAGTCGATTTTCTTGTATTTACACATTTAGCAATCGATATCGAACTGCTTCGAACCATTAGTTTAACATATTTAAAATAATTAATCTTCTTTAGCGTAATGAAGGTGATATAAAGCCATGGCGGCATAACGACAGTACCTGTGGAAGAATTCCGCAATCTTATATTTAGGTATAAAGTCGATTTTCTTGTATATATACATTTCGCAATCGATATCGAAATGCTTCAGGTAACTGGTTTAACATATTTTAGCTAATAAACCTCCTTTAGCGAACTGCAGTTGACATAAAGCCATAACGGCACTGCATGTGGATGAATTCCGTAGTCCTATATTAAGGCATAAAGTCGATTTTTCTGTATATACACATTTTGCAGTCGATATCGAAATGCTTCAAATAACTGGTTTAGCATATTTAAGTTAATTAACCTTCTTTATCTTTCTGAAGTTTACATAAAGCCATAACGGCAGTATATTTATATGAATTCCGTTATCTTATATTTAGGTATAAAGTCGATTTTGTTGTATAAATATACGCATTTAGCAATCGATATCGAAATGCCTCAAATCATTAGTTTAACATATTTAAGTTAATTAACCTTCTTTAACGTAATGAAGGTGATATAAAGCCATGGCACCATTACGACAGTGCATGTAGAAGAATTCCGTAATCTTATATTTAGGTATAAAGTCGATATTCTTGTATTTACACATTTAGCAATCGATATCGAAAATCTTCAAATCATTAGTTTAACATATTTAAGTTAATTAACCTTCTTTAACGTAATGAAGGTAATATAAAGCCATGGCGGCATAACGACAGTGCATTTATAAGAATTCCGTAATCTCATATTTAGGTATAAAGTCGATTTTCTTGTATTTAGCAATCGATATAAAAAAGCTTCAAATAACTGGTTTAGCATATTTAGGTTAATTAACCCTCTTTATCTTACCGAAGTTTACATAAAGCCATAACGGTATAACGGCAGTATATATTCCGTAAACTTTTATTTAGGTATAAAATCGATTTTGTTGTAAATACACATTTAGCAATCGATATCGGAATGCTTCAAATCATTAGTTTAGCATATTTAAGTAAATTAACCTTCTTTAGCGTACTGGAATTTATATAAAGCCATAAGGGCATAACGGGAGTGTATTTCGATGAATTCCGTAATCTTATATTTAGATATATAGTCGACTTTCTTGTATATACTCATTTAGCAATCGATATCGAAATGCTTCAACTCATTAGTTTAATATATTTAAGTGAATAAAGCTTCTTTAACGTAGTGAAGGTGATATAAAGCCATAACGGCATAACGGGAGTGTATTTCGATGAATTCCGTAATCTTATATTTAGGTATAAAGTCGACTTTCTTGTATATACTCATTGAGCAATCTATATCGAAATGCTTCAAATCATTAGTTTAATATATTTAAGTTAATAAAGCTTCTTTAACGCACTGAAGTTAACATAAAGCCATGGCGGCATAACGGCAGTGCATGTTTGAAGAATTCCGTAATCTCATATTTAGGTATAAAGTCGATTTTCTTGTTTTTTTAGCAATCGATATAAAAAAGCTTCAAATAATAGGGTTTTAAAATTTAAATTTAAACCTCTTTAACTTACCGAAGTTGACATAAAGCAATAACGGCATAACGGCAGTATTAAAAAATTCCGTAAACTTATTTTTTAGGTATAAAATCGATTTTGTTGTAAATACACATTTAGCAATCGATATCGAAATGCTTCAAATAACTGGTTTAACATATTTAAGTAAATAAACCTTCTTTAGCGAACTGAAGTTTTTAATAAAGCCATGGGAAAAGGCAGTGCATTTAGAAGAATTCCGTAATCTTATATTTAGATATAAAGTCGACTTTCTTGTATATACACATTTAGCAATCGATATCGAAATGCTTCAAATCATTAGTTTAACATATTTAAGTGAATAAAGCTTCTTTAACGTAGTGAAGGTGTTTTAAAGCCATAACGGCATAACGGCAGTGCATTTCGAAGAATTCCGTAATCTTATATTTAGGTATAAAGTCGATTTTTGTATATACACATTGAGCAATCGATATCGAAATGCTTCAAATCATTAGTTTAATATTTAAGTTAATAAACCTTCTTTAACGCACTGAAGTTAACATAAAGCCATGGCGGCATAACGGCAGTGCATGTAGAAGAATTCCGTAATCTTATATTTAGGTATAAAGTCGATTTTCTTGTATATATACATATTTGCAATCGATATCGAAATGCTTCAAATCAATAGTTTAAAATAATTAACCTTCTTTAACGAACTGAAGTTGGCATAAAGCAATGGCGGCATAACGGCAGTGCATTAAGAAGAATTCCGTAATCTTATATTTAGGTATAAAGTCGATTTTGTTGTATATACACATTTAGCAATCGATATCGAAATGCTTCAAATCAATGGTTTAACATATTTAAGTTAATAAACCTTCTTTAACGAACTAAAGTTAACGTAAAGCCATGAAAAGGCAGTGCATTTAGAAGAATTCCGTAATCTTATATTTAGGTATAAAGTCGATTTTCTTGTATATACACATTAAGCAATCGATATCGAAATGTTTCAAATCATTAGTTTAACATATTTAAGTTAATAAAACTTCTTTAACGAACGGATGTTGGCATAAAGCCACGGCGGCAAAACGGCAGTGCATGTAGAAGATTTCCGTAATCTTATATTTAGGTATAAAGTCGATTTTCTAGTATATACACATTTTGCAATCGAAATCGAAATGCTTCAAACAACTGGTTTAGCATATTTAAGTTAATTAACCTTCTTTATCTTACTGAAGTTAACATAAAGCCATAACGGCAGTGCATTTCGAAGAATTCCGTAAACTTATATTTAGGTATAAAGTCGATTTTGTATATAAACACATTTAGCAATCGATATCGAGATGCTTCAACTCATTAGTTTAACATATTTAAGCTAATAAACCTTCTTTAACGAACTGAAGTTGGCATAAAGCCATGGCGGCATAACGGCAGTGCATGTAGAAGAATTCCGTTAGCTTATATTTAGGTAAAAAGTCGATTTTCTTGTATATACACATTTAGCAATCGAAATCGAGATGCTTCAAATCATTAGTTTAACATATTTAAGTTAATTAACCTTCTTTAACGTATTGAAGGTGATATAAAGCCATAGCGGCATAACGACAGTACATTTGGAAGTATTCCGTAATCTTATGTTTAGATATAAATTCGATTTTCTTTTATATACACTTTAAGCAAGCGATATCGAAATGCTTCAAATCATTAGTTTACCAAATTTCAGTTAATTAAACATCTTTATTTTGCTGAAGTTTACAAAAGCCTTAACGGCATAACGGCAGTGCATTTAGAAAAATTATATAATCTTATATATAGGTATAAAGTCGATTTTCTTGTATATATGCATTAAGCAATCGATATCGATATGCTTAAAATCATTCCTTAACGAACGGAAGTTGGCTTAAAGCCATAGCGGCATAACGGCAGTGCATTTAGAAGAATTCCGTAATCTTATATTTATGTATAAAGTCGCTTTTCTTATATATACACATTAAGCAATCGATATCGAAATGTTTCAAATCATTAGTTTAACATATTTTATTTAATAAACCTTCTTTAACGAACGGAAGTTGGCGTAAAGCCATGGCGGCATAACGGCAGTACATTTAGAAGAATTCCGTAATCTTATATTTAGGTATAAAGTCGATTTGCTTGTATATACACATTTAGCATTCGATATCGATATGCTTCAAATCATTAGTTTAACATATTTAAATTAATTATCCTTCTTTTTCTTACTGAAGTTTACGTAAAGCCATAGCGGTATAACGGCAGTGCATTTGGAAGAATTCCGTAAACTTATATTTAGGTATAAAGTCGATTTTGTATATAAACACATTTAGCAATCGATATCGAGATGCTTCAACTCATTAGTTTGACATATTTAAGCTAATAAACCTTCTTTAACGAACTGAAGTTGGCATAAAGCCATGGCGGTATAACGGCAGTGCATGTAGAAGAATTCCGTTAACTTATATTTAGGTATAAAGTCGATTTTCTTGTATATACACACTTAGCAATCGATATCGAGATTCTTCAAATCATTAGTTTAACATATTTAAGTTAATTAGCCTTCTTTAACGTAATTTAGGTGATATAAAGCCATAGCGGTATAATAACAGTACATTTGGAAGTATTCCGTAATCTTATGTTTAGATATAAATTCGATTTTCTTTTATATACACATTAAGCAAGCGATATCGAAATGCTTCAAATCATTAGTTTAACAAATTTCAGTTAATTAAACATCTTTATACTTTCTTGTATATACGAATTTAGTAATCGATATCGAAATGCTTCAAATAACTGGTTTATCATATTTAGGTTAATTGACCTTCTTTATCTTACCGAAGTTTACATAACGCCATAACGGCAGTATAATTGGGTGAATTCCGTAATCTTTTATTTAGGTATAATATCGATTTTCTTGTACATACACATTAAGCAATCGATATCGAAATGCTTCAAATCATTAGTTTAGCATATTTAAGTTAATTAACCTTCTTTAACGTACTGAAATTTATATAAAGCCTTAACGGTATAACGGCAGTGCATTTAAAAGAATTCTGTAATCTTCTATTTAGGTATAAAGTCGATTTTCTTGTATTTACATATTCAGCAATAGATTTTGAAATGCTTCAAATCATTAGTTTAACATATTTAAGTTAATTAACCCTCTCTATCTTACTGAAGTCTATATAAAGCCTTAGCGGTATAACGACAGTGCATTAAGAAGAATTTCGTTATCTTATATTTAGGTATATAGTCGATTTTCTTGTATATATACATATAGCAATCGATATCGAAATCGAAAATCATTAGTATAACATATTTAAGTTAATTAACCTTCTTTATCTTACTGAAGTTTACATAAAGCCATAACGGCAGTTTAATTGGGTGAATTCCGTAATCTTATATTTAGGTATAGAGTCGATTTTGTTGTATAGACACATTTAGCAATCGATATCGAGATGCTTCAACTCATTAGCTTAACATATTTAAGTTAATAAACCTTCTTTAACGATCTGAAGTTGGCATATAGCCACGGCGGCATTACGGCAGTGCATGTAGTAGAATTCTGTAATCTTATATTTAGGTATAAAGTCGATTTTCTTTTATATACACAAGTTAATAAACATTTTTAGCTTACTGAAGTCTACATAAAGCCTTAACGGTATAACGGCAGTGCATTTAGAAGAATTCCGTAATGTTGTAAATTTATATTTAGGTATAAAGTCGATTTTCTTGTATTTACACATTTAGCAATCGATATCGAAATGCTTCAGACCATTAGTTTAACATATTTAAAATAATTAATCTTCTTTAGCGTATTGAAGGTGATATAAAGCCATGGCGGCATAACGACAGTACATGTGGAAGAATTCCGTAATCTTATATTTAGGTATAAAGTCGATTTTCTTGTATATATACATTTCGCAATCGATATCGAAATGCTTCAGATAACTGGTTTAACATATTTAAGTTAATAAACCTCCTTTAGCGAACTGAAGTTGACATAAAGCCATAACGGCAGGGCGTTTGGAAGAATACCGTAGTCTTATATTTAAGCATTAAGTCGATTTTCTTGTATATACACATTTTGCAATCGATGTCGAAATGCTTCAAATAACTGGTTTAGCATATTTAAGTTAATTAAACATTTTTATCTTACTGAAGTTTACATAAAGCCATAACGGCAGTATATTTATATGAAATCCGTTATCTTATATTTAGGTATAAAGTCGATTTTGTTGTACATACACATTTAGCAATCGATTTTGAAATGCTTCAAATCATTAGTTTAACATATTTGAGTTATTTAACGCACTTTATCTTACTGAAGTCTACAAAAGCCTTAACGGCATAACGGCTGTGCATTTCGAAGAGTTCCGTAATCTTATATTTAGGTATTAAGTCGATTTTTTGTATATACGCATTTATCAATCAACATCGAAATGCTTCAGATCATTAGTTTAACATATTTAAGTTAATTAACCTTCTTTAACGTAATTTAGGTGATATAAAGCCATGGCGGCATAACGACAGTGCATGTAGTTGAATTCCGTAATCTTACATTCAGGTATGAATTCGATTTTCTTGTATATACTCATTTAGCAATCGATATCGAAATGCTTCAAATCAATAGTGTAACATATTTAAGTTAATAAACCTTCTTAAACGTATTGAAGGTGATACAAGGCCATGGCGGCATAATAACAGTACATTTGGAAGAATTCCGTAATCTTATGTTTAGGTATAAATTCGATTTTCTTGTATATACACATTCAGCAAGCGATATCGAAATGCTTTAAATCATTAGTCTAACATATTTAAGTTAATAAACGCTTTTTAGCTTTCAGTAAGTCTACATAATGCCTTAACGGCATAACGGCAGGGCATTTGGATGAATTCCGTAAACTTATATTTAGGTATAAAGTCGATTTTGTTGTATATACATATTTAGCAATCGATATCGAGATACTTCAACTTATTAGTTTAACATAGTTAAGTTAATAAAGCTTCTATAACGAACTGAAGTTGGCATAAAGCTATGGCGGCATAACGGCAGTGCATGTAGAAGAATTCCGTTATCTTATATTTAGGTATAAAGCCGAGTTTCTTGTATATACACATTTAGCAATCGATACCGAAATGCTTCAAATCATTAGTTTAATATATTTAAGTTAATAAACCTTCTTTAACGCACTGAAGTCTACATAAAGCCTTATCGGTATAACTGCAGTGCATTTAGAAGAATTCCGTAATCCTATATTTAGGTATAAAGTCGATTTTCTTGTATTTACATATTTCGCAATCGATATCGAAATTCTTCAAATCATTAGTTTAACATATTTAAGTTAATAAAGCTTCTTTAACGAACGGAAGTTTGCATAAAGCCATGGCGGCATAACGACAATACATTTGGAAGAATTCCGTAGTCTTATATTTATGTACAAAGTCGATTTTCTTGTATATACACATTTAGCTATCGATATCGAAATGCTTCAAATCATTAGTTTAACATATTAAGTTAATAAACGCTTTTTAGCTTACTGAAGTCTAGATAAAGCCTTAGCAGCATAACGGCAGTGCATATAGAAGAATTCCGTAATGTTATAATGTTATATTTAGGTATAAAGTCGATTTTCTTGTATTTACACATTTAGCAATATATATCGAAATGCTTCAAATAACTGGTTTAGCATATTTAAGTTAATTAACCTTCTTTATTTTAATGAAGTTTACATAAAGCCATAACGGCATAAAGGCAGTATATTTATATGAATTCCGTTATCTTATATTTAGGTATAATGTCGATTTTGTTGTATATACGCATTAAGCAATCGATATCGAAATGCTTTAAATCATTAGTTTAACATATTTAAATTAATTAGCCTTCTTAAGCGTAATGAAGGTGATATAAAGCCACGGCGGCATAACGACAGTGCATGTAGAAGAATTCCGTAATCTTATATTTAGGTATAAAGTCGATTTTGTTGTATATACGCATTTAGCGATCGATATCGAAATGCTTCAAATCATAAGTTTAACATATTTAAGTTATTAACCTTCTTTAACGTATTGACGTTGATATAAAGCCATGGCGGCATAACGGCAGTACATTTGAAAGAATTCTTATATTTAGGTATAAAGTCAATTTTCTTGTATATAAACATTAAGCAATCGATAACGAAATACTTCAAATCATTAGTTTAACATATCTAAGTTAATTAACCTTCTTTAACGATCTGAAGTTGGCATATAGCCATGACGGCATAACGGCAGTGCATGTAGAAGAATTCCGTAATCTTGTATTTAGGTATAAAGTCGATTTTCTTGTCTATACACATTTAGCTATCGATATCGAAATGCTTCAAATAATTAGTTTAACATATTAATTTAATAAACGCTTTTTAGCTTGCTGAAGTCTACATAAAGCCTTAACGGTATAACGGCAGTGCATTTAGAAGAATTCCGTAATGTTATAATTTTATATTTAGGTATAACGTCGATTTTCTTGTATATACACTTTTAGCAATCGATATCGAAATGCTTCAAATCATTAGTTTAACATATTTAAGTTAATTAGCCTTCTTTAACGTAATGAAGGTGACATAAAGTCATGGCGGCATAACGACAATACATTTGGAAGAATTCCGTAATCTTATGTTTAGGTATAAATTCGATTTTCTTTTACATACACATTTAGCAAGCGATATCGAAATGCTTCAAATCATTAGTTTAACAAATTTAAGTTAATTAACCTTCTTTAACGTACTGAAGTTGATATAAAGCCATGGCGGCATAACGACAATACATTTGGAAGAATTCCGTAGTCTTATATTTAGGTATAAAGTCGATTTTCTTTTATATATGCATTAAGCAATCGATATCGAAATGCTTCAAATAACTGGTTTAACGTATTTAAGTTAATAAACCTTCTTTAACGAACTGAAGTTAACATAAAGCCATAACGGCATAACGGCAGTGCATTTAGAAGAATTCCGTTATCGTATATTTATGTATAAAGTCGATTTTCTTGTATATTCACATTTAGCAATCGATAACGAAATGCTTCAAATCATTACTTTAACATATTTAAGTTAATTAACCTTCTTTATCTTACTGAAGTTGATACAGTGCATTTAGAAGAATTCCGTAATCTTATACTTAGGTATAAAGTCGATTTTCTTGTATATACACATTTTTCAATCGATATCGAAATGCTTCAAATAACTGGTTTAGCATATTTAAGTTAATTAACCTTCTTTATCTTACTGAAGTTTACATAAAGCCATAACGGCAGTATATTTATATGAATTCCGTTATCTTATATTTAGGTATAAGGTCGATTTTGTTGTACATACACATTCAGCACTCGATATCGAAATGCTTCAAATCATTAGTTTAAGATATTTAAGTTAATTAACCTTCTTTAACGTATTGAAGGTGATATAACGCCATAGCGGCATAACGACAGTATACTTGGAAGAATTCCGTAGTCTTATATTTAGTTATAAAGTCCATTTTCTGGTATATATGCATTAAGCAATCGATGTCGAAATGCTTCAAATAACTGGTTTAACATATTTAAGTTAATAAACCTTCTTTAACGAACTGAAGTTGGCTTAAGGCCATGGCGGCATAACGGCAGTGCATTTAGAAGAATTCCGTAATCTTATATTTAGGTATAAAGTCGATTTTGTTGTATATACACATTTAGCTATCGATATCGAAATGCTTCAAATCATTAGCTTAACATATTTAAGTAAATTAACCTTCTTTAACGTATTGAAGTTGATATAAAGCCATTGCGGCATAACGACAGTACATTTAGAAGAATTCCGTAATCTTATAGTTAGGTATAAAGTCGATTTTGTTGTATATACGCATCTAGCAATCGGTATCGAAATGCTTCAAATCATTAGTTTAACATATTTAAGTTAATAAACCTTCTTTAACGAACTGAAGTTAACATAAAGCCATAACGGTATAACGGCAGTGCATTTGGAAGAATTCCGTATACTTATATTTAGGTATAATGTCGATTTTGTTGTATTTGCACATTTAGCAATCGATATCGAGATGCTTCAAATCATTAGTTTAAAATATTTAAGTTAATTAACCTTATTTTTCTTACTGAAGTTTACGTAAAGCCATAACGGTATAACGGCAGTGCATTTGGAAGAATTCCGTAATCTTATATATAGGTATAAAGTAGTTTTTGTTGTATATACACATTAGCAATCGATATCGAGATGGTTCAACTCATTAGTTTAACATATTTAAGTAAACAAACCTTCTTTAACGATCGGAAGTTGGCTTAAAGCCATGGCGGCATAACGGCAGTGCATTTAGAAGAATTCCGTAATCTTATATTTAGGTATAAAGTCGATTTTCTTGTATATACACATTTAGCAATCGATAACGAAATGCTTCAAATCATTAGTTTAAAATATTTAAGTTAATTAACCTTGTACGGCAGTGCATTTAGAAGAATTCCGTAATCTTATATTTAGGTATAAAGTCGATTTTGTTGTATATACACATTAGCAATCGATATCGAGATGGTTCAACTCATAAGTTTAACATATTTAAGTTAATTAACCTTATTTTTCTTACTGAAGTGTTCATAAAGCCATAACGGTATAACGGCAGTGCATTTGGAAGAACTCCGTAATCTTATATTTAGGTATAAACTCGATTTTCTTGTATTTACACATTTAACAATATATATCGAAATGCTTCAAATAACTGGTTTAGCATATTTAAGTTAATTAACCTTCTTTATCTTAATAAAGTTTACATAAAGCCATAACGGCATAACGGCAGTATATTTATATGAATTCCGTTATCTTATATTTAGGTATAAAGTCGATTTTGTTGTATATACGCATTTAGCAATCGATATCGAAATGCTTCAAATCATTAGTTTAACATATTTAAGTTAATAAACCTTCTTTAACGTAATGAAGGTGATATAAAGCCATGGCGGCATAACGACAGTGCAGGTAGAAGAGTTCCGTTATCTTATATTTAGGTATACAGTCGATTTTCTTGTATTTACACATTTAGCAATCGATATCGAAAATCTTCAAATCATTAGTTTAACATATTTAAGTTATTAACCTTCTTTAACGTGATGAAGGTGATATAAAGCCATGGCTGCATAACGACAGTGCATGTAGAAGAATTCCGTAATCTTATATTTAGGTATAAAGTCGATTTTGTTGTATATGCGCATTTAGCAAACGATATCGAAATGCTTCAAATCATAAGTTTAACATATTTAAGTTAATTAACCTTCTTTATCTTACTGAAGTTTTCATAAAGCCATAACGGCATAACGGCAGTACATTTGGAAGAATTCCGCAGTGTTATATTTAGGTATAAAGTCAATTTTGTTGTATATAAACATTTAGTAATCGATAGCGAAATACTTCAAATCATCAGTTTAACATATCTAAGTTAATTAACCTTCTTTAACGATCTGAAGTTGGCATATAGCCAGGGCGGCATAACGGCAGTGCATGTAGAAGAATTCCGTAATCTTATAATTTTATATTTAGGTATAAAGTCGATTTTCTTGTATTTACACATTTAGCAATCGATATCGAAATGCCTCAAATAACTGGTTTAGCATATTTCACTTAATTAACCTTCTTTATCTTACTGAAGTTTACATAAAGCAATAACGGCATAACGGCAGTATATTTATATGAATTCCGTTATCTTATATTTAGGTATAAAGTCGATTTTGTTGTACATACACATTTAGCAATCGATATCGAAATGCTTCAAATCATTAGTCTAACATATTTAAGTTAGTTAACCTTCTTTAACGTAATGAAGGTGATATGAAGCCATGGCGGCATAACGACAGTAGATTTGGAAGAATTCCGTAATCTTATATTTAGGTATAAAGTCGGCTTTGTTGTATATACACATTTAGCAATCAATATTAAAATGCTTCAAATCATTAGTTTAACATATTTAAGTTAACGTACCTTTTTATCTTACTGAAGTTTACATAAAGCCAAAACGGTATAACGGCAGTGCATTTGGAAGAATTCCGTATACTTATATTTAGGTAAAAAGTCGATTTTCTTGTATATACACATTTAGCAATCGATATCGAGATGCTTCAAGTCATTAGTTTAACATATTTAAGTTAACTAACCTTCTTTATCTGACTGAAGTTTACGTAAAGCCATGGCGGCATAGCGACAGTGCATTTAGAAGAATTCCGAAATTTTATATTTAGGTATAAAGTCGATTTTGTTGTATATACGCATTTAGCAATCGATATCGAAATGCCTCAAATCATTAGTTGAACATATTTAAGTTATTTAACCTTCTTTAACGTATTGAAGTTGATGTAAAGCCATGGCAGCATAACGACAATACAATTGGAAGAATTCCGTAGTCTTACATTTATGTATAAAGTCGATTTTCTTGTATATACACATTTAGCAAACGATATCGAAATGCTTCAAATCATTAGTTTAACATATTTAAGTTAATTAACCTTCTTTATCTTACTGAAGTTTACATAAAGCCATAACGGCATAACGGCAGTACATTTGGAAGAATTCCGCAGTGTTATATTTAGGTATAAAGTCAATTTTATTAAATGAAAAATAATAATACAATTATTATCTTACAGAGTAAGAAGCACTAGCTGCCAGGGCTTACGGCTTACTGCTCTAATAAAACTATATTGTCTTAGAATATTAATATATTAGCCAGTAAAAGGTAAATACGAGATCAATATTATGCCATGGCGGCATAACGACAGTGCATTTAGAAGAATTCCGTAATCTTATAGTTAGGTATAAAGTCGATTTTGAGGTATATACGCATCTAGCAATCGGTATCGAAATGCTTCAAATCATTAGCTTAACATATTTAAGTTAATAAACCTTCTTTAACGAACTGAAGTTAACATAAAGCTATAACGGTATAACGGCAGTGCATTTGGAAGAGTTCCGTATACTTATATTTAGGTATAATGTCGATTTTGTTGTATTTGCACATTTAGCAATCGATATCGAGATGCTTCAAATCATTAGTTTAAAATATTTAAGTTAATTAACCTTATTTTTCTTACTGAAGTTTACGTAAAGCCATAACGGTATAACGGTAGTGCATTTGGAAGAATTCCGTAATCTTATATATAGGTATAAAGTAGTTTTTGTTGTATATACACATTAGCAATCGATATCGAGATGGTTCAACTCATTTGTTTAACATATTTAAGTAAATAAACCTTCTTTAACGATCGGAAGTTGGCTTAAAGCCATGGCGGCATAACGGCAGTGCATTTAGAAGAATTCCGTAATCTTATATTTAGGTATAAAGTCGATTTTCTTGTATATACGCATTAAGCAATCGATAACGAAATGCTTCAAATCATTAGAGTAAAATATTTAAGTTAATTAACCTTCTACGGCAGTGCATTTAGAAGAATTCCGTAATCTTATATTTAGGTATAAAGTCGATTTTGTTGTATATACACATTAGCAATCGATATCGAGATGGTTCAACTCATAAGTTTAACATATTTAAGTTAATTAACCTTATTTTTCTTACTGAAGTGTTCATAAAGCCATAACGGTATAACGGCAGTGCATTTGGAAGAACTCCGTAATCTTATATTTAGGTATAAAGTCGATTTTCTTGTATTTACACATTTAACAATATATATCGAAATGCTTCAAATAACTGGTTTAGCATATTTAAGTTAATTAACCTTCTTTATCTTAATAAAGTTTACATAAAGCCATAACGGCAGTATATTTATATGAATTCCGTTATCTTATATTTAGGTATAAAGTCGATTTTGTTGTATATACGCATTTAGCAATCGATATCGAAATGCTTCAAATCATTAGTTTAACATATTTAAGTTAATAAACCTTCTTTAACGTAATGAAGGTGATATAAAGCCATGGCGGCATAACGACAGTGCAGGTAGAAGAGTTCAGTTATCTTATATTTAGGTATACAGTCGATTTTCTTGTATTTACACATTTAGCAATCGATATCGAAAATCTTCAAATCATTAGTTTAACATATTTAAGTTATTAACCTTCTTTAACGTGATGAAGGTGATATAAAGCCATGGCTGCATAACGACAGTGCATGTAGAAGAATTCCGTAATCTTATATTTAGGTATAAAGTCGATTTTGTTGTATATACGCATTTAGCAAACGATATCGAAATGCTTCAAATCATAAGTTTAACATATTTAAGTTAATTAATCTTCTTTATCTTACTGAAGTTTACACAAAGCCATAACGGCATAACGGCAGTACATTTGGAAGAATTCCGCAGTGTTATATTTAGGTATAAAGTCAATTTTGTTGTATATAAACATTTAGTAATCGATAGCGAAATACTTCAAATCATCAGTTTAACATATCTAAGTTAATTAACCTTCTTTAACGATCTGAAGTTGGCATATAGCCAGGGCGGCATAACGGCAGTGCATGTAGAAGAATTCCGTAATCTTATAATTTTATATTTAGGTATAAAGTCGATTTTCTTGTATTTACACATTTAGCAATCGATATCGAAATGCCTCAAATAACTGGTTTAGCATATTTCACTTAATTAACCTTCTTTATCTTACTGAAGTTTACATAAAGCAATAACGGCATAACGGCAGTATATTTATATGAATTCCGTTATCTTATATTTAGGTATAAAGTCGATTTTGTTGTACATACACATTTAGCAATCGATATCGAAATGCTTCAAATCATTAGTCTAACATATTTAAGTTAGTTAACCTTCTTTACCGTAATGAAGGTGATATAAAGCCATGGCGGCATAACGACAGTGCATTTAGAAGAATTCCGTAATCTTATATTTAGGTATAAAATCGATTTTTTTGTATATACGCATCTAGCAATCGATATCGAAATTCTTCAAATCATTAGTTTAACATATTTAAGTTAATTAACCTTCTTTAACGTATTGAAGTTGATATAAAGCCACGGCGGCATAACGACAGTAGATTTGGAAGAATTCCGTAATCCTATATTTAGGTATAAAGTCGATTTTGTTGTATATACACATTTAGCAATCGATATCGAAATGCTTCAAATCATTAGTTTAACATATTTAAGTTAACTAACCTTCTTTATCTTACTGAAGTTTACATAAAGCCAAAACGGCATAACGGCAGTGCATTTGGAAGAATTCCGTAATCTTATATTTAGGTAAAAAGTCGATTTTCTTGTATATACACATTTAGCAATCGATATCGAGATGCTTCAAATCATTAGTCTAACATATTTAAGTTAGTTAACCTTCTTTACCGTAATGAAGGTGACATAAAGTCATGGCGGCATAACGACAGTACATTTGGAAGAATTCCGTAATCTTATATTTAGGTAAAAAGTCGATTTTCTTGTATATACACATTTAGCTATCGATATCGAAATGCTTCAAATCATTAGTCTAACATATTTAAGTTAGTTAACCTTCTTTACTGTAATGAAGGTGATATAAAGCCATGGCGGCATAACGACAGTGCATTTAGAAGAATTCCGTAATCTTATATTAAGGTATAAAATCGATTTTTTTGTATATACGCATCTAGCAATCGATATCGAAATTCTTCAAATCATTAGTTTAACATATTTAAGTTAATTAACCTTCTTTAACGTATTGAAGTTGATATAAAGCCACGGCGGCATAACGACAGTAGATTTGGAAGAATTCCGTAATCTTATATTTAGGTATAAAGTCGGCTTTGTTGTATATACACATTTAGCAATCAATATCGAAATGCTTCAAATCATTAGTTTAACATATTTAAGTTAACGTACCTTCTTTATCTTACTGAAGTTTACATAAAGCCAAAACGGTATAACGGCAGTGCATTTGGAAGAATTCCTTTATCTAATATTTAGGTAAAAAGTCGATTTTCTTGTATATACACATTTAGCAATCGATATCGAGATGCTTCAAGTCATTAGTTTAACATATTTAAGTTAACTAACCTTCTTTATCTGACTGAAGTTTACGTAAAGCCATGGCGGCATAACGACAGTACATGTGGAAGAATTCCGTAATTTTATATTTAGGTATAAAGTCGATTTTGTTGTATATACGCATTTAGCAATCGATATCGAAATGCCTCAAATCATTAGTTGAACATATTTAAGTTAATTAACCTTCTTTAACGTATTGAAGTTGATGTAAAGCCATGGCAGCATAACGACAATACAATTGGAAGAATTCCGTAGTCTTACATTTATGTATAAAGTCGATTTTCTTGTATATACACATTTAGCAAACGATATCGAAATGCTTCAAATCATTAGTTTAACATATTTAAGTAAATTAACCTTCTTTATCTTACTGAAGTTTACATAAAGCCATAACGGCATAACGGCAGTACATTTGGAAGAATTCCGCAGTGTTATATTTAGGTATAAAGTCAATTTTATTAAATGAAAAATAATAATACAATTATTATCTTACAGAGTAAGAAGCACTAGCTGCCAGGGCTTACGGCTTACTGCTCTAATAAAACTATATTGTCTTAGAATATTAATATATTAGCCAGTAAAAGGTAAATACGAGATCAATATTATGCCATGGCGGCATATCGACAGTGCATTTAGAAGAATTCCGTAATCTTATAGTTAGGTATAAAGTCGATTTTGAGGTATATACGCATCTAGCAATCGGTATCGAAATGCTTCAAATCATTAGCTTAACATATTTAAGTTAATAAACCTTCT
>CM050325.1:91732109-91778197 GCA_027475135.1 Bactrocera correcta
TGAATTTCGAAATTGATTTTATATACATTTCTTTTAAAAATTATACGTTGGATTCACATTTAGCGGCAAAAAAGTTATGTTCGAAAAATTTAGCTTCGAAAACCTCATTTAAGCCATAGAATAAACAAAAATTTGGAATTTTAGTACTTTTACCATCTTTTTTCCGATTCAAAAAATTTACTTGAAAATGTGGAATGCTCGACGACTTTTTGTGGAATTTAAATATATATTTTCATGAAAAAATTTTCGAAAATTAATTCTAATGAAATTTTAATAACTTTGCTAATACAAAAATGAAAAAAAAAAATAACTATTAAGAATTGAAAATAAATATTCGAATTTAGAAGCGTGTAATGTAAGCTATGAATAAGCTGGTTAAGTGCAAATTTAAGCATATAATTGATGATAATTAAAGCTAATAATGGTCTGTGCTAATAGTTTCTTACTAATTTTAAATAAAATATTTAATGAAATAAAAATTTTTATTGCTGCTTATTATTATGTGGTGCAAATTATATTTTATAACTATTTTACAGTATAGATATTAATGTAAGTATATGGAATTATTTATATCCTTATTCAAAAGCCTTTTTTATTAATTTCGAAAATGATTAATTTTTTCAAAAGATTTCGAGAAAATTTCCTTTATAAAATTATTAAAACTAAAAAAAAAATAAAAATAAATATAATAAAATAACAAAAAAAAAAAAATTAAGAAAAAAATTCAAAAAAAAAAAATAAAAAAAATCTAAAAAAAAATCTAAAAAAAAAATAAAAAAAAATTCTAAAAAATAAAAAAAAAATTACAATAAAAATAAAAAAATGATTATTAATAAATATACAAAATAATAATTAAATATTTCCAGAAAATTTCCTTAAATAAAATATTATAGCATAGTTTTAGGCGCCATACATGGCTTCATTAATTTACCAAAAGTAAACGACGAAAGGTGGAAAATTAAAAAAACTTAACAAAAACTCAAACTATGTCAGTTTTTTTTCCTTTTAATCAATTTTACATCGTTTTTATTCATTCCGAACCCTTTTTATGCGAACGATAAAGCAACAAACGGAAATTTCTAACTCAAACTCAGAAAATTCATTTCAAATAATAGCAGAAATCTCTCATTACCTGCAAAACGTGGCGACAGCACCCAGAAAGCGCTGAGAAACCTACAGCCTACCAGTGAACGCAAAATATTCATATACATAT
This sequence comes from Bactrocera correcta, assembly GCA_027475135.1. Lineage (NCBI taxonomy): Eukaryota > Metazoa > Arthropoda > Insecta > Diptera > Tephritidae > Bactrocera > Bactrocera correcta. The sequence goes on from CM050325.1 coordinate 91,733,323, forward strand.
ATTTACACTACCGAGTGAAAGTTCAAAAATAAAATCCAAAAAAAAAATTAACACAGGAATTCGGATTGTACTTACCTGCTGCAGCGCTATTTTAAGGCCTTAGGAGCAATAAGCTTCTAATGTGGGGGGCTATAAGGCGTACAAACACGCGAGTTAAAGTGTAACAATTAATTGCTTGCGAAACAGCTACACAACTACATTTGTTTTTGTTTTTTATAAAAGTGCATGCAAACTCATAGCGTAATCTTCAAAACAAAATCAGCAAATGATGAAAATTGTATGAAATTAATTTCCATTAACTTTTTAAAGTAAAAAAAAATAAAACGGAGGTAAAAGTATTTACAATTCAATGGCATGAAAGAGGTGGTGAAGAGCGCAGAAGCACCACAAAAATCATCAAAAGTTAAGGTGTGAACGTGGTTGCGGCGAAACTATCAGCATTTCGTATCAGCAAAAGCAGTGAAGAAATGGAGTTGAGGGGAGGAACACAATTTATACCAAGCAGCAGAATATAGTGCCTGTTAAGCTGCAATTATACTGTGACCAAAGTCTCTTGGCACATTTGATATTACAAAAAATACACAGTATAGGTATGAGATGTATATGAAATAGCTAATAAAAATTGAGGTTAGTATATGCACGTGGCATGCAGATGCGTTATGAATTTAACCGGTACAAGAACAAAACGTGCAAAAGTTGGTTTTATGAGCGTCTTGTGCGTTAGTGGCGACACGCCAAAAATGGGAGAGTTCTGCATTGTGAGCGAGTGAGAGGAAACCCTTTGTGTCTGGAGTAATTACTAACACTTTTTGTCATTTTTTAGTACTTTTTTTTTTGGTGTACACATAAATTTAGGTTTTTTTTCTTTAATTTCCTTTCATTTCTAACACACTTTTTCACAAAACACCAGCCGTATTAGAGCAAAGTATAAGTGTGATGAATGCGTAAAGGAAGCACTAACATAAAAATATACAATTTTACAGACTACATTTAGTTTTCGGTACTTACATTCAAATGAGCATACTGATCATGTGACTCGTTCGCTGGTGGCTTGAATTTGCCACAACAGAAGTTGCAGCAACAACAACAGCAGCAGCAACAGCAACAGCCAGTCAAAATAGTGCAGCAAATAACAAGCGCCTGCAAGAGAGCGTATATTTAGTCAAGAGTAAAGGGAGTAGTACATATATATTTGTCAAATTATTTAAAAAATAAATAAAATTACTGGCAGTGCAAAAAAAAAAGTTTTTTTTATAATAAAATTAAAAAAAAAATTTTCATAATAAAATTAAAAAAAAAATTAATAATATTAAATACAATAAAATAAAAATATATGTTTACTAAAATATTGAAAAATAAATATTAATAACAAACATTAAAAATAAAAATATATACTAAAATAAAAAAAATAAATGAAAAAATAAATATTAAAAAATAAAGATAAAAATTTACAAAAAAAAAAAAAAATATAATTAAAAAAAAAAATACAAAAATATTAAAAAACATAAGAAGTAAACTATTTAAATAAATATATTAGAACAAAAATATTAATCAAAAAATTTACAAAACAAATTAAAAAAGGAAAAAATAACAAAAAAAAATATTTAATTTAAATTCCAAAAAAAAATAATAATAATAATAAACATCTTTTCAGCACTGCAAGTAAATATTTTATATTTTTTCCCCTATGAATTATTCTCGTTTTTTGTCGCACCTTCACCGCCGGCGATGTCACCACAAAGTAGGCGTTCACATTCTCCTCACCGAATTGTTCGGCAATGTAAAGACCCAATGAACCATAATTATCGTAAATATTACGTTTCGTCTGATCGCTCAATATAGAATGAGCACGATTTACTTCCTTGAACTGTAAAAAAACATAGAAAAGTGAAATTTATATTTATACAATACAAATAAAAAAATATAGAAACGGATTACTGACAAATTTGATTAACACAAACACATGTATGTATAAAACAATAACTAATCAGCGCATTAATTTCTATTGCCTCATAATTTAATTCTAGTTTAGAGGAATTTATTTCGCAAGTGCATGTAAATCATTAGTGCAGTTATCAGCCAAAGTCAATGCAAAAATGTGTTAATATTGCGAAATTATTATTTCATATACATATTTTGCATTCATATTAATCATATTACAATATTTTGTTCTAATTTTTAATTAACTATTCGGTATCAACCATTATTAGACACTTTTCTCAAATTCAGCGCACAAACTTTGTATTCAGCGCACAAAATTTATATTCAGCGCATTACAATTTGACTACCTATGTTTACAAGAAACTTATAACAATTTATTAAGATCAAACACTAATAATGCAAACAGAAAATTCTATTCAGCGCTGTTTACAAGCATCAAATTTCAATATTCATGCATTCATAATTAATAAGAAATGGCTTTGAATTAATTATTATTTAGTGTAGACTGATATTAAATATTTGCCCCATATTCAGCGCACAAAATTTGTATTCAGCGCATTACAATTTGATTAAATATGTTTTAAAGAACCGTACAAGAATTTATTCAGATTTAACACTAGTATTTGCTTATTCAGCGCGTCAAATATGTATTCAGCGCATTACAACTTGAATAAATATGTTTAAAAAAATCGTATAACAACTTATTCAGATGCGACACTAGTATCTGCAAGCAAAAATTTCATTCCGCGCTATTTACTAACTTCAAATATCATTCAGCAACTAATTGTAATAGTTTGAAAATAATTAGAAGTAGCTTCTATTGCATACTTTGTAAATTTCTTTTTCTTTATTGGCGTAGGCACTGCTTACGCGGTGATGTTATTATATGTAAATTAATAACATGACATTTATTCAGCGTAGCTGAACTAATGTTGTCAACTCGTTTTCGTTATTTTTAATACTTTTTTAAAAAAATTGCTAAACAAAGTCAACAACTAACAGCATTCTTATTGTCATTTCATACCAAAAATTATAACAACTGCTGTTTTAAGACAATACAGCAAAATTTAATATTTTTTTATAAATTCAGCATTCAAAACAATATTATGTTTCCATCTTTTAACTTTTTTACTATTTGTAGCATAATTTCAAGTTTTCAGCAGCAGTTCATTGCATAACAAATCTATATTAGCTTTCGTAAATTCCAATTCAGCTGAGCAAATATTATTTTTACACCTATAACTTGAAATTTTGAATTTTTTTGCAGCAAATTCAGTGTTTTAACATGTTTACATTTTTAAGAAATTAGTATTTTTGTTTTACAAATCATTAACAGCAACACTATCGGATGATCTTAAATTTTATTCAGCCTAATAAAAAGATAATTGCTATCAATTCAGCGCAATATTTTTTATTTGTAGTGAGCTGAAACAACAAGTATTTAGCATTAAACTAGCATTATACAATAAAATTACTAATTCAGGTAAGAAAAAATATTAATTTTCCGCCTCTAACTTTACTACTATTTAAAATAAAATTTAAAATTTTAACAGCATTTCGAGAGGAACTTAAGTTTTATTCAGCGTAATAAAAAGATAATTGCTAGCAATTCAGCGCAATATTTTTCATTTGTAGTGAGCTGAAACAACAAGTATTTAGCATGAAATCAGCATTATACAATAAAATTACTAATTCAGCTAAGCAAAATTGCTAACAAGTTATAATATTGCTGATATACAACAGTTATAATATTTAGCTAAATATTTGTGAACACTATGTATTTATATTTTTGAAAAAAAGTTTTACGTTTTTTTCAAGAATTTTGAAATCTACCTCTAACTAAAAATAAACAACTATTTTCAACAACAAATCATATCTAAAACTTACTTTTTCGGCGGCATCGGTATTATTTGGATTTTTGTCTGGATGGTATTTAAGTGCTAATTTTCTGTAAGTCTTCTTAATGTCATCAGCCGTAGCTGTTTTAGGAAGTCCCAATATTTGATATAGAGAATCGCCCGATGTACTGAAAATGGAAAGTGAATTTGAATAAATTTGCATTTAAACAAAAAATTTAAAAGTAAATATTTATCTGATAAAAAGAAAAGAGAAAAGAGCCTATTTCGCATGTAAATTCCAAGCAACAAAATCTTCCGACTTTGAAACGGAAATCCCGGCAATATAAATTAACGACTTTTTACTTTTTATTGAAGACAATAAAGCGCCCTAACCACTGCGCGGCAATAACTTGCCAACGTTACAGTTTATTCATAAAATCAATTAAAACAAATATTTGCATACACGACGCAACCCACACACATACAAACAACAAACTAAAGCCTAGTACACGACATGCACTTGACTTTCAGCATAACGCTGACTTTGTTAGCCCACAATGCCCCAAACATGACAATTATAGCTAAAAACATATACACATTACTGCATATGTATCTATGCGTTTATGTATAAACATAGATCAAAATACAATGCAATGTAAACAAAGTGTATAATAAAGAATTGCAAAATATGCATGGCAAAAAAAACGAATCACATGGAAAATTGTAAGCAGCGAATGAGCATCAGATGTGATTGATGATATTGAGACGCTAGTCAAGGGGTAGACCGGCCTTTGCTAACCGCAATAGCCACAAGAAAACTGAAAAGTGTGGAAAAATGCTAACAAATGCATTTATTGCAATTTATAAATAATCTTGTGCAACTATTTTATAGGGAAACAGCTTTTATGTACGTAAATACCTTATTTTGAGAAACTACACTTAGTTCATCGTTTCGATAACGTGCGATTTCTTTCAATTTATAGCAAAAGGCTTAATTAGCAACGCTTATCAGTGCTAAATGTTTGATATATTGGCTAATTATAGCCTCAAACAACACAAAGCAACCATACAAACACACACATACACATTTTTACGTACGGCTTTTACACAGAATAGTTCAATTCTTAGGTACAAAGTTAGTTAGCCACGAAGCAGTAACAGCTTAATTAATATAAAACGCATACACACCAAGTGGAAAACGCTTGAGTACGTTATCTTTATGTGCATGCACAGCGCCATTTGATTATAAAATGCGGAACATTTGTAATTTTAATTGATTGCATTGCAGTGCAGCTGTAAAAGTGATATTTTGGAAAAAGCACATACTTATGTATGTACATCATGAAAATTCCAAAAACCATTTGATTATTTGTTATCATTAAATTAGGCCACATTTTGTGTATATTATACATTTTGCCACGAACTGTTACAAACTGACCGATCAAAATTAAGTACTTGTAAAGAAAACATGAGCCTGTGATGGATATTATAGTTTCAGTGCAAATGAAGTTAACGTTTTTTTTTTTTTTGTTTTTTTTGTATTCGGAAAAATTTTACATAAATTGCACAATTTAATATATTAATTATACACATTACACCAATTTTAACTATAACGCACACATTTTTATGGCATAGTGTATGTAACACACATATCTGCAAGTTGCCAAATAGACTTTCGTGAAGTCCCCCGATGACTCACTGCAGCGCAAACATACTTTATATTTTTACATACATATATACTTACATACATACATACATACATATATAATTGCATTGTTTTTTGTACGTGTTTGCATAGAAATAAAAAGTTTTGTACTTAAATAGAAAGCAAACAATACAAAGCAAATTTGCTTATCGTTGTGCTGGGAGGGGGTTCCACAACAGCGTGCTTGCCTATTACAATAAATATATTAAAATTATGTGCATATACGCCATAGAAAATTATTGCATTGCGCAGATTGGACGCCTTCGCGCTGCTCGCTATTGTATTCAAGGAATGCGGCAGCGGAAGAGTTGAAATAACGGCTGCAGTGGCAGCAAACGCGACGACAGCAGCAGCGCCAATTGAAATTTTTCCCTTTTTTTTTTTTCTCCGAGTGCCACGCTTGATATGTGTAGCCCTTGGTGACGGCATTGATGACTGGTACCGCCCTTTTTACCGTACTCTCAATCCTCCAGCCCACGACCTTGTTGAGTAGCATTGACACTGAAACGAGCGCGGTCGATGGTTGCAGAGGTTGCCGCGTTGCTAATGTACGATATGTGGATTTTGGTAAATATGCATACATATAAAAGTACATATGTATGTATAAATGTGGGTGCACCAATTACTTTTGGGAACTCAATATGGTGTTGTATCACATATTTTTGGGTGATATGAAACAATCCGTGTTAAATATGGGCGGGTAAATAATGTTTCTATGTCCAAATCGTTTCCGTAGTTGCTACTTATATATTAGAGTTTGATTTGCATAAACTGTTAACCAATCAGTTAACAACCAACAGGTGGAAACACTAAGCTTGGTCAACAACATTTATGATATGCATTAACTAGAACAAGCTAAAGTGCACTTGAATTCAGCTACAACTAACAAAAAACTAAAATGTTTAAAAGTAGATTTATGCATGCTTTCCTTTAACTAATCGCACTTTATCAAAGGTCGTAAGGCTGTGCGGATTTTGAGTACCAAAGTACTGTTCAAGGTTATTGGCAAACCACCTGACATAAAGAGCACACATTTGATGTTTATATGTTGGTGTGTGCAAAGAATTCTTTCACTATTAAATAAAATTACTACGAATTTACAATCTAACCACACAGTACACAAGGGTTTTTGAACCATATATGAGGTCAATATGTATATGTCCATATTTGCGTATGTTTAGAACTATTATAGCGATATGGCACAGACAAATATGGGCTGGACGGACAGGTGTTTGCTAGAAACACAATTTTGCTGCATGTTTTTGACGTTTTTCACCACAATCTATCTGCAATTTTATGCGCACACTGTAACAGCGATAAGGCGGAACAGTACAATAATTGTTTAGACGCTAATCTTTTCGTGAATGCTTTTATTTTTGCTTTATTTTTTTTACACAAACGTACAAGCCACTGTAACAGTGATAGTCTTGACACGAATATTAGCAACAAGTAATAAAACAAATAGCTGAGAAATGACTAAACCACTGCAAAATGATTAGGAATAGAATATGATAGGAAACCAGACACCAAAATCTGTTTCAAATTTAAGCGATTCGCTTGCTATATGCGATAAAAAACTATAGATTTAGGTACAAGTAGTAATTTTCAAAAATGTGTAAGACACAGCCAAATACTTAATATATGTCGATATTTCGTTATTTTTTCTACAAAATTGGAAACATTAGCGGATATGATAACTGCAATTATGTGTGTGAATGCCTAGGATTTTTTAAGAGAATTTTAGTACCATAACTTGTAATTGCTTACTACCACCCAATTGGCACAATTTATGACGATTTCTATAAATGCCAAGGTTGCCCATTGCCACCGCAGTTAGCAGTCGTGTCATACCGCGCATTCTATTTTTCTCATACTACTTACTTTTTAAATTTACAAACATATTCTCTACCTAAAACAAACAAAACTTCACATGACCCTTGCTTTTCGTTGTAATTCATATTTTGAAAAGCATCCTTCGGAATTCCCTTATCCACTTTGTTTTCCTAATTTTTTTGTATTTGCAACACGCATCTGCGCCATCATCAACAACCAAACTGTTAATCCACCCACCCGACCACCCGTTTAACAACCCAGTTAACCCAGCGCCAGCTTGCCAGCAATCAACTTCTGCCAACATGTAGAACCGCATATTCGTATGGAAAATCAATTAAAGTCGGCGTCAACGCCGATGCCAAGAAAGTTCGCATCAGCAGAGTGCTGCTCTCTTTTCGCCATTTCTTTTAAGTCGACGCCGCTGTAACTGCGGTAGGCAGCTGCCACTTCGAAACATATGCATGTATTTATTTTCAATTCTCTTTTAACGTTTTCAAGCTTTAAAAAAAATTGCAGCTGCTTTGCAGTCGCCGCCCACAAACGTCATATTCTTATTTATGAAAAGAATCACTTTTTCCAACACATTGTTCTTAACTTGCTGCCGCGGCCACGGTCGCTGCCAATGGCTGTTACTTCCAATTTCTCTACTTACGACAATTTTCTTTTCTCTCCCATGCCACCAGCACTCATTTTGTTCTGTAGTTAATTTCTTGCGTTTGTGAAAACTTGTAAAACACTATTATTAAACAATTCGTATTGTTTAATATTTAGTCCTCGTTTTAATCGGGTTCACTTTTATAGTATAATGTTGATTCTCGCGAATTTTCTATCTGAATTTAAATTCTTTTGTATATTTTCTGCACTTATGGCTGGCTGCGAGTGACTCTACTTTTGTCGTTCGCCTGCGCCCTGCGTTTGACAAGAGTGTAACCATACCGAACGGTTATTGACAGAAGGGATAAAAGAGTTGCCGCAACTACATCTAAAGGCTACTGACGAAATATAACCAAACGGAAAATATATGCAGAATAAAGCATTAACTGTTATTTTCTCTGTAATAAATTTTTAAAAATGTTACAAATGCAATGCGCATTGTGGTTAAAGAACGTTCAAATACGTTTAAAGTTTTTTATTTCCAATAAGCTATTTCTTATTGTGCGGTATTGTAAATTAATGCAACCCTGTGACGCACAAATTTTCAGCGCCGTTCATTTTTCAACACGCCGCGGCGTTTATTCTAGCTAACAATTTGTCAAATCACACTGACATTAAACTGTCAATTTTCACGTGTTTACGGCTACAACCAGAATTTAATATATTTATCTTCAATTCTTTAACACATTTCAATTAAATAACAAAAAAATGGTAAAAGTCAAGAGTGAACCGATTGATCAGGATGCTTCTGTGGTTTCCGTAGCAAATGTGTCGGTTAAAGAGGAGGATAGCTATGACGATAAACTGAAATATGTGAACAGTATTTCACAGCCAATGGCCTCACGTAAAATGGCCAAAAAGTGCTATAAACTTATTAAAAAGGCAATGAAACATAAAACCTTCCTACGTAATGGCCTGAAAGATGTACAAACACGTTTGCGTAAAGGTGAAACCGGGTAAGTAATTGCCAAAGCCAAAATTTGTGCAAAAATGCGCAGACTCATCCAAAATATGTTAAGAATTTTGTTTTTTTACATCTAATAATTCAAATATTTTAACTTTTATGTCTTTTAGCATCTGCATATTTGCTGGCGACGTAACACCGATTGACATTATGTGCCATTTGCCTGCCGTCTGCGAAGAGAAGGGCATTCCTTACGCTTATACACCCAGTCGCGCCGATTTGGGTGCTGCTATGGGTGTAAAACGTGGCACAGTGGCATTGTTGGTGCGCGAACATCAAGACTACAAAGATTTGTACGATGAGCTAAAGGAGGACTTCTCGGGCTTAAATGTACCTGTTTGAGCGTTTGGAGGCAATGTGCATTGTTTTGTCTTCTCAGTGATGCGCAAACGTAGTTTAAGAGATTTCTTACGCCTTTATAATGATAAGTTTAATAAAAAATAAGAGAATGTAGAAAATAAAATTGCCTTTTCATTATTTGAAGTATATGTCTGATGGTAGTCAACGCCAAAATATAAAATGCTGTGTTTGGTTGTCCCTGTGGGATCTTTTTTATTTGCGTATTCGCTGTTTTTTTATCTTTTGCTTAAATTTTTTTATAATTATATTTTTTACTAAAATTACAGAAATCCATATAAATAGTATTTTGTAGCTATACTTAATTATTTTTGTTTTGTTTTTGTTACTTTTAAGTAGATACTTTATATTATAATTAATTCTTATTATTCTTGGTTTTACAATACACATTTTCATTTTATATATATTCATATTTTTACTTGCTCTAACATTTTTGCATGTACACTGTTTTTTTTATTATTTGCAATAGCTTTTATTTTGTTCAAAATTTTTTCTATAGCATTCTTTCTTTAAAAGATTCGCATGCCAAAAGCATTTCTTACGACCGAGAGAGTAGTTCTTACACAAAAAAGACGCGCAGCGTTTGCTAAATTTTTATAACATTTTAAGATTCCATAAAATATATTTATATAACTTCTTCCCTTATTTTTATTTTTTTTTTTTTTTTTTGAAAACAGCTTCTGGTTTGAATTAAGAAGTTAGCATAAATAATTATTTCGACAGCTGAGTAATTGTAGTCTTTTTTTAAATAAATTCTATTAGAAAAAAGGAAAATAATTAAGAAAAATGTCAAAAAAAATTATATTTTGAATTATTTTATAATTTTTTAATTCAAAAAATGTCTCAAAAAATTAATTATTATATTTTTTTTAATTTGAATTTTTTTAAAACTCTTTGTCTTTGATTTTTTTTTGAAGAATTTGATTTTTTTTCAAACTTTAATTCTTTTTGAAAAACTTGAATTTTTTTTTGGAAAATTTGAAGTTTTTTAAACTTGAATTTTTATTTAAATTAGATATCTTTTTGACAATAATATTTTTCTTTGGAAATTCAGATTCAGGTTAGGTTGTATAATTTAAAATATATGATTGTTTAACTGTAATAAGTGGCTCAAATGTTTTTTAGTAAAATAAAGTTAGTTTATTTTCCAAAAACAAAAAATCAATAATTTATTTACCTCAAATAAAAAATTATTCGAATTTTTTTTAATTAGTTTATTTCAGAAATATTTGATTGTTTTTGCCATAAATTAATATTTTTTGAATTTATTTTTTGTAAAATATTTGGAAGATTTTATTATTTAAAATATTCGATTAAATTGTTAAAGAAAAACTGTAATTAGTTATTGCAAAGGGGGTTTGAAAAAAAATTGATAAAAAAATAATAAAAAAAAATTAATAAAAAAAATTATTTAAAAAAAATTAATAAAAAAAAAAATAAAAAAATTAATAAAAAAAAAAATAAAAAAAATTATTAAAAAAAAATAATTATAAAAAAAAAATTTAATAAAAAAATAATTAATAAAAAAAAAATAATTAATAAAAAAAAAATAATTAAAAAAAAAAAAAAAATAATAAAAAAAATAATTAAAAAAAAATAAGTAAAAAAATTATTAAAAAAAAATAATAAAAAATTATAAAAAAAAAAAATAATAAAAAAAATTATTAAAAAAAAGTTTAAAAAAAAAGTTAATAAAAAAAATAATAAAAAAAATAATAAAAAAAAATAATAAAAATAATAATAATAAAAAATAAGTATTAAAAAATGTTAATAAAAAAATAATAATTTACTGTCATTAATTAAAAAAAATAAGTAATAAAAAAATTATTTAAAAAAATAAAAAAAAAAAAAATTAAACATTAATAATTAATAAAAAATATTGAATTTATTTGCTATCAATTATTATTTACTTTGAAAAACAATAATTTAATGTCTTAAATTAAAAAAATATAATAAATTAGGTGAATGTTCCAAGATTTTCTGCGTAAAAAAATATATTCGAATTCTTTATTAAAGTTTGAAAAATATTATATTCGAATTTTTTATTAAAGTTTGAAAAATCATATATCCGAATTCTTTTTTAAACACAAAAGTTTTAAAATATTGAATCGCACATTCTTCATGAAAGTTTGGAAAATATTATATTCGAATTTTTCATTAAAGTTTAATAAATAAAATATTTCAATTCTTTTTTAAGCACACAAGTGTAAAAATATTGTATCGTGCATTTTTATTGAAAATGTTGTATTTAAATTAAATTACTTTTCTTTCTAAAGTAATTTTTTTTTTTATCAAACTCAGCCGTCATCCTCAACTAATCATAAAATCCAGAAAATAATTTTTTTCAAACCAGTTTGTTTATTCTTTTTTTATAATTTTTTTTTTTCACCTAAAAACTGCACACTGTGCAAAATGCTTTCAGCAAACCAAGACTACCAAGCCCCTGCCATACGCAGACGCATTTTTTGCATTAGCCATATTTTTTTTTGTTTTAAAATTTTTTGTTTTTATTTTTATGCACTTTTTCGTTTACTATTTATAATTTATGTTTTTTTAATTAGTTTTTACTTGAAGCAAATGACAATAATTTTAAAAAACGATTTAAATTGTTGCTGTATTTTTACTTTTTAATAATAAGAGTTCTTTTTATTTATAATTAATTAATGAATTAAGAATTAATGTAAGAAATAGCAAGAATAATAATAGTAATAATATGCAATAAACATGTAAAAAATAATAAATCGTAGTTGTATGTGTATTTTAATTAATTATATAATATATATTTTTAATTAATTATAATCAATGCATGTGTTGGTGTTGTTGCTACAAATATATATTATATGTAAGTGTATGTGTGTGTATGCATGTGTGTGTAGACGTAAATATAATATTTATATAAGAATTAAACTGTTTTATGTGCACATGTATGTCTAGAGTGTGTATGTGTGTGTGTGCTTGTGTGGTACACGCTTAAAACGTTGAGTTCAGCGCGTGCGGCCGATTTACGCTGCACATTTAAAACTAAAAAATTACGAATTAAATATTACATTTATAATTATTTTTATATAGAACATAGTTTTTTTTTTGCTTTTTTTTTTCTTGTTTTTTTTTTGCAATGAAAGTAGTTGTAATTTCATATTTAAATATATAAATTTTCGCCATATGCGCTGCAGCATACAAAAACCTTGCTTTTCGTCTTCAGTAATTATTTATTGATTTTTTTGTTGTAACTAGTTAGTAGCTAACATATTTTTTTCGTTTACAAATTTAAATTAAACAATAATTTGCAATGCAATTTAATTATTATTTTTAATATAATTCAATACAATTTTTTTTACGCAATTATGTTTTTCTTCACTTTTTGTTTGTTTTTGTTTTTCTTGCTTGAAAATGTTTATGAAAATTTATGCTAAACTAGTTTTAATCATATATGTATGTATAAATTTTACAGCAGTTTTATGCTTTTGTTTTTTTTTTTTGTGTTTAAGTGTTAAATTTATAAGTTTTTGCAGTTTTTTTCTGTGTTTTAATTTTTTGTTTTCTTTTACATTTTTTTGTTTTCAGTAATTTTCTGTTTTTCCATTAAAACTACTTTTATATATTCAAGTGACGACACGTTAAAAACTTACATATATGTATGTATTTATTTATATATTTATATATATTTGCATATATTTTTCACGTAAAACGTAAATATTCTCAATTTTTGTTTTTATTTAATTTTAATGTACTTGAAATAGTGTTAGTTGCACGCCTACATACATATTCATATTTTTTGTTGCTCCTATTTGTAGGCTTATCAATTATTTTACTTTAAATATTAATTGTTTTTTATATTACACACTTAGCATTTGTAAATTATTTGCTACATACATACATATTCTGCAAATTTTTTTTTTGTTTTTGTTTTCAGTTATGCAATATTTGAAATTGTTTGCGCTACAACTAAGAAATTTCACCACTTTTTACATTTTTTTTTTGATTTTTTTGGATTTTACTATTTTTTATGAAATTATTTTTTTATGAAATTATTTTCTATGCCATATACAAGGATATTTTTTTTGTAATTGCTGAAAAGTTAATTGAAAATAAATACTAAATTATATTTTGATTAAAAAAAAAATAAATTAATTACAAATTAAATATATATTTTTTGCAGTTTTTATTCACAATCGGGCGATCTTTGCAATTTCTTTACTAAATAAGTGTTTTCTTTTCATTACACGCGTAGAGCTGTAGATAAGGCATGCGTAGCGTTAAGACGGCAAGCACTTGGCCGGTTGCTGAAGGCAGTAAGTTCACGGTTTTTTAGGTTATAAAACTATTTGTTGCTTTATAGTTTTATTTTAGAAAATTAAGTTCATTTGCGGAAAAATTTTACTTAAATGTCTCCAAAATATATACATACATATGCTTGAGATCATAAATTAATATATTAAACTTGAAATAAAAAATTAAATACAGAATAAAAATAAATAACTATAGTAAAACTAAAATATTATGAAAGAAATAAAAATTACTTTACAGGCGCAAAAATTAATATATTTAGAGTCAACAAAAATCTAACTGTCGTATGTGCAAAATTATTATATTTAGAGTCAACAAAAAACTAACTGTAGTATGTAAAATAATTAAAAATATATATATAAAGTTATATAAAGTACTAATTTTGAAAAAAAAGTAATAAATTTTTGAAAAAATAGTAATTTTTAGAAAAAATATAAACTTATGAAAAAAAAATTAAATTCATTTAAAAAAAAAAATATTTATTATTGAAAAATATTGTCATATTTGGTGGAAAAAACTTTGATTTAAAAAAAAGTGAATTAAAAAATGTAATAAGGTATATTAATTTTAAAAACAAAACGCATATTGATAAAAAAAAACTTTGAAAAAAATTATTAAATAAAAATTAATTTAAAAATCTATAACAAAAAAATTTAATTTAAAAATCTATAGTAAAAAAATTTAATTAAATAATTATTATACAAAAAGCAATTATTTAAGATACATATGTATGTACATAATAAAAAAAAATAAAAATTACCAAAAATAATTAGTTAAAAAATACGTAATTAAAAAAACAGATAATTTTAAAAAAACGGATAAGTAAAAAAAGAATTTAATTTAAAAAAAAAAAATATTTATAAATTTTTGTGCAAAACATTTTGTTTAAAAAAAAATTGAAATAAAGCTATTAAATCTGAAGAAGAGAAATTAAAAAAAATTATTATTATTATTATTGAAAGAAATAATAATTTGGAAAATGAAGCGTTAATTTTTAAATTTTAAAACCAAAAAGATTAATTTCGATCTGTTTTTACACTGATTTCGAAAAAAATAAATTTTGAAGAGAAAAAAAAAAGACAATTTGGAAAAAGCATTAATTAAAAAACATAATTAAAAAAAAACATAATTTCCAAAAAAAATCATAATTTTCAAAAACAAAAAACATAATTTTCAAAAAAAAACATAATTTTGCAAAAAAAAAAAAAACATAATTGTCAAAAAACCATGAATTTTTAAAAAAATATTAATTTTCAAAAAAAAAAAAATTAATTTCGATGTCTTTTTACACTAATTTCGAAAAACATATTACTGCGAAAAAAAATCTTTAATTTTAGAAAGGAATTAAATATTAATTAATAAACACTATTTTTTCAAAAAAAAAAAACAAAAAAACATTGTTTTCAGAAATAATTTAAATTCAAAAATTTTAATTTTTATTTTAATTTTTAAAAATTTTTTTATTATTTTAATTTTATTTAAAAATTTTTTATTAAAAAAAATAATTATTGGAAAAAAAAATTTTAATTTCGAAAAAAGTACTCTCATTAAAATAAAAACCGGATAATTTTGAAAAAATTATAAAATAAAAATTTTACCAAAAATTTTCAAAAACTAGTTGGAACGAAAAATGTAACATGTGTAGGTATTTAATAAATAGCTTAGCGAAAGAGTAATTTCGTAATTAATCAGAATCTATTGATATCATAAATAAAAAGTAATAAAAACTAAAAAAAAATAAAAACTAAAAACTAAAAAAAAATTAAAACTAAAAAAAAAATAAAAAAAAGTAAAAACTAAAAACAAACATAAAAACTAAAAAAAAAAATAAATACTAAAAAAAAATAAAAACTAAAAAATATAAAAACCAAAAAAAAAATAAAACTAAAAATAAAAACTAAAAAAAAAACATAAAAACTAAAAAAATAAAAATTACAAAAATTAAAATTTTAAATAATTATTTTAATTCTATAGAAATATAAAAGTTTTACATCAATATTTAAAAGAAAATTATATTACATTACAATAGCTTACAATCAAACTTTTATAAAATTCAATTGATATAGAAAATAAATAATTTAAAAATTTTATTTAAGAATTGCATAATATGTTGAATAGCTGAAAAAATTAGTTTAATTAAAAAAATTATTTAATTTGAATTGTTCATTGGATACAAAAAACTAATTAATTTTAAAATTTCATTTAATTTAAAAATGGGAAAATTTATTGAATTTAAATAAATTAATATAATTAAATTTTTAAATTAAATTATTGAATTGCAAAAATTAATAAATTTCATAATTTCATTTAATTTAAGAATTGCATTTGTTGTTAATAGAGAAACCATTTATTTTGGTTAAAAAAATTAATACAAAAAAAAATAAAAAAATATTTTATTCAATAAGTTAAATTTAATAAAAAATCAGAAATTTCATTAAAAAATGTATTTGATCATAAAAATTAATTCAATTTTATAAGTTAATTTAATTTTATAAGTTAACTTAATTTTATAAGTTAATTTAATTTTATAAGTTAATTGTATTTTATTTAAAAATTGCATATATTTGTTTTAATATATTTTTTACGATGAAATTTTTGAAATTTAAATGTTCCTTTTTTATTTATATAATTTTTTGTTACTGTTTTCTTTTTGATTTTTTTTTCTTGAAAATATTTTCTTTTTTTTTCATGATTAAATAAAAATTTGATAATTATTTTTTATTGTTATTGTTTTTACTAAATTATGTTTTTTCTACATTTTTATTTATTTTTTTTTAATTTATATTAAAAAAAAAAAATTATTGTTCTTTCGGCGCATCATTGTACAAAAAAGTTAAGTGAATCAACATTTCTTATAAAAAAAAAAATTATTATTATGAAAAAATATTTTTATTAAAATATTTATGTATATGTATATATATATACATATATATATATATAATATAAAAATATTTTATAATATATATATACATATGTATATATTATAAAAATTATGAAAAAAATATTTTTATAAAAAAACTTAATTTTTTTTTCTTCAAATTTTTATAAAAAAATATTTTTATGAAAAATAATTTTTAGGAAAAAATATATATATTATTATTACGAAAAAAGCATATTATTTTGATAAACAAAAAATTTAAAATTTCGAGTTGAAAACACGCTTTAACTATTTTACAAATTAGTTTACTTTCTAAAAAAATATGTACCCAGCAATCATAGTCACTAATAACCTTAGTGTCTGAACCTTATCAGCCTTGCACTACCTTCAACGAACCAGCCCACAGTAACGCCTTTACGCCTACTTACAACAAATATACACATATAATGTATGTAAGCACATGTATTTGCATGCACGCAACGCATTAAATTAAAGTAAACATTTACTTAATTATCGCACATATAATACATATACATATATACGCTATTATATATACTATGTATATTTCAGATTAATTATAAAGTTATAAATACATCAATATATATATATGTGCACGTATATATACACACATATCTCTTTTCATATAGTTATATATAAAAGTCAACATGCATTGGAGCGCGTTGCGGCGAGCGCGAGCGGCGCAAAAGGCTACAGAGCCCCTGACTAACTTTCCTCGTTGCAGGTCGCAGCGCTCGGCTCCGAAACAATTTGCATGCTTTTGCTACAATTTAAATTTTTCAATGTTTTCACTTTTTTTTAAATTATTTTCTTTGTTGTTATTATTAATATTCATTCAAGTATATAATGTATATATTTATATATATATAATATGTAATATTTTAAACTAAAAACTAGGCATTATTATTTATATATTTATATGTAAATCATTTGGGCGCGTACGAGGCATGTGTTCGTAAAGTGCCGAAGGCGTCAGTGCGTTGCGCCAAGTGGTGGCCTGTCCGACGCTGTGCGCCACAGAGTTAACAGTGCTATGTACATGTGTGTATGTGCGTACAGTCAATCTCGAAATGTACTTGAAAACTCAATCGTTCAAAAAATCGTTTGGCGAAGTTTAAGAAAAAAAAGTATTTTTACAAGCACACATTTACAGAAATGTGTCTTCCGAACAATTTCACGCTTTCTACGCTAATATTGGCTTTCTTTACAATTAAATTAAGGAATAACTTAATACTCGCATTCTTTAAAAAGCGACAAACTAAACTTAAAATTAATAATAATAATAAAAAAATTACATATACAATGATTATAGCAAAATTGGTGTGAAAAGGAGGGAAGACAAGTGCTTGTGCAAAAATCAAGGGTTTTGAAGCCGGTGAGGTGGCGGAGACATGAGTGGGTTAAGTATAAAAAAAAACAAAGATGAATGAAGCGATGCAATGATGTTTTCTTTTTTGCTTAGAAAGATTATGAACCAGGTTGATATGCTGCAGGTGGCCGAAAGCAAGTATAAGGAAGTAGGAATTTTCAAAAAAAGCAACTACAAAAAAACAGTTTTTGAGCAAAATTTAAAAAAAAAAAAAAAAAGTTTGACCAATTACAATGGTATTCGAGGTACTATAGCCAGAAAAGACACTTTTATGCTAACAAATTGCCTTGGTTAACAGAAATTGTTTTGAGGTTATGTGCCACTAAAATGCTAATTTGGCAAAAATGGAAGCGGAAATTGGCACTATGCGTAAAAAAGATTATTGTGCGTATATAGGGAAGTCATATAGAATTTTACATATTTAGTACACCGAAAAATTTTAAATTTTGAGGTTAGGTGCTAGTAAAATGCGAATTTGGCCAAAAATTAAGTCTGAAATGTGTATTAAATATTTTACATTTAAAAGGGAGGTAGACAAAACTTTATATTTGTAGCTAGCTTAAAGTTTTTGAGGTTAGGCGCCAGTGAAATACTAATATGACAAAAGTTAAAATTGAAATTTACATTATGAGTAATACATAATGTTGAACATTTATTGGCAAGGTGTGAAGAACTTTACATTTGACGTAGATCGAATTTTTTTGAGGTTAAGTGCCAATAAAGTACTAATTTGCCAAAAATAAAATCAAAATATGTCTAAAATATTATTCTACAACTACATTCCGAACAGGGAAGGTAGGAAGAGCATTATATTTGTGGTTAAAAAAATTTGGTGGTTAGCTACAAATTAAATAGCAATTTAGAATTGTATGCTGGCTTCTCAAAAATAAATTCTCCAAGCATATTTATCTTAGAATACCAAAGTCACTTTTTGTTTTGCTTTAAAATTCACCACTACTTGTTGTTTTTTTTTTTTTTTTAAATCCACATGCACATATAATCAACGCTAGCTGCTTAACTTTAGCTAAGATGACAGCTTTTGTGTGGACCATACCTCATTAACGTTAAATATATGTAACTGCACATGCACTGTTGTTAATTGTCACCACCACGCACTAGAGCACGGCCACTGTATATTTTTAACCCACCAATGTACGCACTGACTGCCGGCGTATATTTTTAGCACAACGCGCAACGCGCCCACAACACTATTACATCATTACGTCGTCGTCTATGCTGTGCAAGGAATAACGCTTACGACGTTAACAACACTCACACCAACAAGCCACACAAAACAATTCAAAATGAGAAATTCACCACACAGCCAACACATACCAAAGAAAGGTAAGAATTTGACTGCAGCAAAACTTATTGGAAATAATTATAGAATCCATTTGTGCCTTGACCCAGTTCACGTATGGCGGCAAAGAGGTCCTTCTCCACTTCAACACCACCACCGCTACTATTATTACCACTGCCAGCACCAGCGCCGCCAAGGCCGCTACCTGGTGCAGCGCTTGTAGGCGGTTCGACGTGATGACCGCTTGGATGATGATGATGGAAATTATTATGTTGTTGCTGTTGTTGTATGGCGTGATGTTGCTGTTGTTGTTGGTGATGATGCTGCTGCTGTTGGTGGTGTTGCTGCTGCTGCTGCTGATGTTGTTGTTGCTGTTGCTGCTGTTGTTGATGATGTTGTCCTTGGCTAAGCACAGCCGCGTAAGTGGTGTTGTTGCGACTATCGGCGTTGTTGTTGTGATAATGCGCCTGATGATTATTCGTAAGCGGTGCATCATTAGCGCTACTATTACCGCCAGCCACATTGCCAGCACCAGCGCCAACACTACCCATACCGCCAGCACCACCGCCGCCACCCAGCGGATGGTCGCGCATAAACAAATCCAATTCGTATTTTTTCGCTGTAGCTGCCGACGAGCCGTAAATGTCATAGCTGTTAAACATCTTTTGAAATGAACTGGTGTTGTTATTGCCGCCGGCCGTTTGCTGTTGTGTCGGTTGTGGTTGATGTTGCTGCTCCAAACCGGTACTCGTTGTAATTGTATTATTCGGCATTGATGTGGTGGGCGCCGAGCTGGTTGTTGCATTCGTTTGGAACAGCGCTTCAATCAGGTTGCTTGCGCTCGTATTCAGTCCGGCTAGTATGTCAGTGGTGCCACCTGTGAGTATGTTGTCGGGTGGTGGCAATAAATGTCCGCTGTTATTACTGCTTCCGCCGCCTGTCGCCGTATGTGTGCCCAAATTATTGTAACTGTTATTGTGACCGCTGTTGTGGCTGTGGTTTTGACCGCTGGAGCTGATGCTGTTGCTCAAACTGCCGTTTCCCATCGCTTGACGTCGGTAGAGTGGTACGCTCGAGCCGCCACTGAGTATGCTGTCATCGCCGCCTAGCAAGTAATCTTTGCTATTCAATAAGGAATCTAAAGGAATGAGCGATATATTAGCAACTTATTTTATACATATTGCGAATCAGAAATTTTCGAAATTCATATAAAATGTTCTTTAAAATTGTATTTGGTTCATTCAAACGGTTTGACTTTCAATTAAATATAAACATTTCGAAAATTCTATTCAAAATTTAGATATTTCAACTTTCATTTAAAAATAATATTGATTTCGAAAATTACGAAATTTAATAAAATAAAAACATTTCGAAAATTCGAATAACTTAAAAATTCGTAAAAAATATTCTAGATATTTCAAATACTTTTGCATTTCAAAAATAATATTGATTTCGAAAATTCGAATAATTGCGAATTTCAATAAAATAAAAACATTTCGAAAATTCTAATAACTTAAAAATTCGTAATATTCTAAATATTTCAAATATTTTTGCATTTCAAAAATAATAATGATTTCGAAAATTCGAAAAATTGCGAAACTCAGCTTAAATGTTCCGAAAAATTTGTAAAATTTCAGCCACATTTGCATTTCAATGAAATGCAAAAAATATTATCTTCGAAAATTTTCGAAATTCATATAAAATGTTTTGAAACTTTGTAAAATTGTATTTAAGTCAGTCAAAAGGTTCGTATTTCTATAAAGTGTGAAAATTTTGAAATTCGAAAATCCAATCATCGAAATCAAATTTAGTTTTTATTTCACTTCAAAGTAAAAATTTCGAATTTTGAAAATATGGCGAAGTAAATAATTTTTCAATTATGGAATTCAATAAATTAGTATATTTCGAAAATTTGAATGTTTCGAAATTAACAAATTTTTAATAATTGCACTTGAAAAAAGTTAGTTTTAGCTAGAATTTTGATTATATATAAATACTATAGCAAATTATAAAACTCGAATATAAAACAATCAAAAAATTAAAATCGTATTGAATGTTAATTAATATTGAATTTTAGAGCAATGTACAAAAACCATATCATTCGAAAACCAAACAGTGTCATAAAAATGTCGAAACAAAACATTTTCAAACGAATATGAATTTCGAAATTAATATCTTTTTGTAAAGCATAAACTTTAAATGAATTACTGACATTAGAAACATAAATTTTCCAAAATCTTTCAAAACATGTATTTAAACAATCTTTGAAAATTCAAAATATAATCGAAGTCATGTTCGAAATTAATTTTTTTTTATAAAACCTAAATTTTCTAAGATATTTCAAAACATGTATTTAAACAATCTCCGAAAATTCGAAATTATGTTCGAAATATTTTTTTTTATCAACCCAATTTAAAATTTAATTCGAATTTCGAAGGTTTGTACATGAAAAATTTTAAATTATCGAAAATACGAATTTCGAGTTTCCGAAATTCCTTTATCTAAATTAAAATTAAATCAGCGATACTTACTTCCTCCCAAGAAACTACCACCAACCGGTGGCTGCTGCTGCTGTGACGGCGGTTGACCGAGCATATGTTGTGGCTGTTGTTGCTGATGCTGCATAGGCGCAAACATTGGTCCTTTCTGCATGTTATTCAAGAGCGGCTGTTGCAAGGCCGAAACTAAAATATTTCCACCACCCAAATCACCAGCGCTGCCGCCTGCGCCACCACCTCCACCTAAGCCCGGAAACAATTTCATTTGCTGTTGCGGTGGCATTGACTCATGACCGCCCAAACCACCCGACGCCGAAGTACTCGTGCTCACCAAAGACGATGCCGATGTGCTGGACGCAAGCAGAAAATCGCCGCCATTCATTAAACTGTTGCTATTTGCGCCGCGATTGCCCGTGTTACTGAAGAGATTGCGCAATATTGGCTGAGCATTGCTGCCATTCAACAAAGTATTGAAGGCTAAATCGATTTGTTGGTTAAAGTTGATGCCATCCAATGGCGGCGTCTCGTCTGTGGGTGGTGGCAACAGGGATGGTGGTGGTGGCGGCTGCTGTGGTCCTTGTTGATTACCCAAGGCAGCCAAGGGGTTCATTGGGTATGAGTGATGCATGCCGCCGCCTATCAGGCTATTGCGCTGCTGCTGCTGCTGTTGTTGCTGTTGCTGCTGCATTGGTGGTTGTGGTCCCACGCCGGCGTTGCCGCCTCCCATCAAAGCAGGCAGCATATATTGCTGCATAAGATCACGCGGCAGCAACTGATTGATGTTGAGATGCGGTGGCGGTGGTGGCGGTTGCATTTGCGGACCACGCGCGTTCATCTGCTGGGCATGTTGTTGCTGGTGCTGTTGTTGTTGGTTCAGCATATTAAGCACTTGCCCGAGACCTTCGGTGAATTTATTGACCGCTTCTTGACCGTGTGTTTCGAGCAGCTTCAGGCACCACTTGTACTGCGAGTCCTTCGGCTCGAAGGCCATGTCATAGATGCTCATATTGGGTGGCAGTAGTGCGGCATACTCTTGCGGCTGTGGAAAACGTTGCGCCGACGGCGACTGCTGTTTGTTGTTGCCTGGTGCAGGCGGTTGCAACGCGCCAGGTGGTTGGAAAAGACTGTTCGCGCCACCATTGGCGCCGCCTCCACCGCCGCCACCTAAATTCAACGGCGGCATATGCACATTATTGAGAAACTGGAAGTCTTTGCTATCCTTACTGAGCGCTGAAATATTATTTACACCGCCGCCGCCGCCAAAGAAGTTGTTTGCTGATTGCGGCGTTCCCGCCTGACCAGTGCCGCCCTGCGCACGCTGCATATAGGGATCCAGTGGACTGATGGGTCCGTTCGGCATGCCACCACCCATATTACGTTGGTTCAACAATTGCAATTGGCTGGGCGGTGGCGGAGGTGCATTATTGCCCACGTACGCGCCAAAAGTGCCATGCGGCAGTGGCGGTTGTTGTTGTGGTCCGCCTGGCGCGGCATGTGGCCCGTAAGCCTTTTTCGCTAAGTAGCCCATATCATTCGAGTTGGCGCGCAGCTGCTGCGTATTTGGCGGCGGTGGCTGCAGCGGTACACTACCGCCGCGCATACCCACCGCTGTTTGCTGTTGTTGCGCGTTTGGTGGCGGTGGACCCATTTGCCTAACACCACCGCCGCCGCTCACACTGTTCGGTGGCGGTTGCGGTGGCATTTGCTGTTGCTTGTTCGGCAGTGCGCTCCATGGATTCGATTGCGGCGGTGGCCCCCAAAGACTGGCATTCGGATTCTGCGATTGTGGTCCCTGTGCGCCTGGTGGTGGATAGTTGCCGCCAGCTCCACCACTACCTGGTGGTCCGCCGCGCATTTGCTGCTGCGCTTGCTGCCATGGCATGTACTGCGCGGCGAATTGTGATGGCGCGCCGCCAGTGCCTGGTGGCGGTGGTTGATTCAAATGTACAGCGGAAGGTGGCGGTGGCGGTCCACGCATGTTATATTGTTGTCCCAGCGGTCCCGGCGGTGGTGGTCCTGGCTGCTGTTGCGGACCGCCCTGCTGATGTGGTCCCAAAGCGCGCATATTCATGTGATTTGGACCATGTGTTGGTCCAGGGAAGTGATGGCCGCCAGCGCCGCCTTTGCCAGATACCATATTCTGATTCATCATTGCCGCAGCTGCGGCGGCTGCATTGTAAGCGGCTGCGGCCGCTGGATGCTGCGCGTACATTTGCATTTGCATTTGTTGTTGATGATTGGCAGCGGCTGCCATCGCGGCATGATGTGGCTGCATTTGCGCACCGCCTGGTCCGCCCCCGCCTCCTACTGCAGCTGCAGCGGCCAACATACCGGCAGCGTGTGGCGGCAATGGTCCGCCGGCATGATGTGGTCCAGCGCCGGGATGTGGCCCACCGTGATGATTACCGACATTGGCGCCTGCAGCGCCCATCAAGTACATGGCTGTTTGATCGCGCAAATACGCTTCCGGTTGCATGGCGCGCGGTATGAATTCAGGCGCCAATGGATTTAACACATACCCACGCTTTAGCTCCACTACATCCAATTGCGAACGCATGTATGACCATGTTATGCCGAATAAGGATTTGTTTTCGTCGCATATTTCGATGAAGCGCTCCCACACCTTGCGACAGCGACCGATTGAGCAGAGCGCCACTGGATCACCCACAACGGCGACTAAGCTTTGCGCGCGTGTAATCGCCGTGTTCAACAGCTTGGAGTTACTCAAGAAACCGTAATCGGCATCCTCCGCGGGCAATGCGCCCATACCACCCATTCCTGGATGCATGCCCTGTCCCATCATAGCGTTTATCATTTGTGGCAAGCATGTGGCGCGCGTGCGCACGGTGGAGAGGAAGACAGCACGAAATTGTTTGCCCTGCACATTCAGCACACGTTCCACTGAGATGCCACCCATGCGGCGCTTGCGCAACTCCGATCGTATGCGAAACACTTGATCGGCATAGGGTGTCATTATGCCGATGCTGGCATCATTCACCTTGCCCCAAGCCACAGGCCACTTACGACGCAACTCGGAAACTCGTTCTACCACCTCGTACACTTCGGCGTTGTTGTAAAATGCAGTTGAATTCTTATCCTGTACATCTTCACCACGCGTGGTGAAAAATGTGAGCGGATAGAAACGTTCGTGACGCGGTTGCTTGCCGGAAGCAATTAATTTTTGCTCATAAAATAATTCTGATGTGAATTTTATGATCGCCTCATGTGCGCGATAGTTTTCACAAAGCAATATTTTACACGGGAAATTCGAAGGATAATGATCGTACAAACGTTCCAGCAATGAAATGTGCAATTTGCGTTCTTTTGCAAAGGCGGAGAAGAGTTCGGGACTCATTTGCATGTGATCACCGGCCAGTACAATGCGTGTGCTGTCATTAGCGAGCGCCAGCGGCATTATTGCCTCACATTCCATAGCCTGTGCGGCTTCGTCAAGAAAGATGTGAGTGAAGTATCCTTTGGGTAGGCCGAGATTGGCCAATTCCATCGATATACTTAGTGTTACCACAACAATTCGATGCTTTTTGATGTCCTCGACGGTGGGTCGACGGAAATTTCCAGCGCCGTCCGTTATGCAGTACTGCAAGGGGAGGAGAAAAATGCAAAATCTTAATAAAAGTATCTTGTTCGATTTTATATTTGTAAAAAAACCTTTTAAGAGTAGCCGATGGTTAGATAAACTCAAAATAAACAAAGAACTGTTATGTGTAACGTGAAGAGGAAATGAGATTGAGCCACAGAAAGCAGCTTTTTCGACAGGAATTTAAGTGATATGAAGGATCGAACTTTTCGGGGTTAAGCCTAACTTGGAAGCTTGACTTCGACTTACAAGTATCCAGAATAGAATTGAACAGAAATGTGAACCTTTAGCACCAATAACGATGTTATGAAGTAAAATTATTATAAAAGAGTTGACGACATTTTCCTAAATATTGGTTAAAACCTAATGGTCCTGTACGGAATAGCTGGGTCTATTAAAGTGTAGTAGACTAAAAGTTTCAAACGACTTCTCGGAGACTTTTGAATCTCTGACATCAAAACCGGTTTTTCGAGGGTTCTGTTCCCCGGGGTCTATGAAAGTTGAAACGGACTAAAAATTTTCACAAGTCTGTTACCTCGTTAGTGTTCTACGTATTTCAGAAGTGATGGTCTTACAACAACCACAACTATTTAGCGTCTAACCTTTGCAGCTTCATTTATTTTTTAATGTCAGAGGCTGAGTTTTTCTTTCTTGCATTCTACAAATCTTTATTGTTGTTAGGTTGTTCGGACCATGGGGAAAGGGATATCAGAGGAGTTGGCTTGAGAAGGTATCCAAAGAGATGGTTAGTATTATATCGGGAACCTTAACATACAGAACATATTTTTTGCTATAAAATGGTTCAGTCTGAATAAATAGGTCCACTACTACAATATCTAACTTAGAAGCTTACTAATGAAAACCCCATAAAACAGACAATTGGGAACTCGTTATGACAGTCGGGTTTACGTAATCGGAACGGACTCGTATTTTTAGCCGGTTAAGGACTGTCAACTCGGTATCATTAATTCAGGGTTGTTTTTGCCGCTATTTGGAGTCTCTCGTCCGAGACTGTTGTTTGCTTTCCATTGGCGGCGCTTTTTACGTGGCGGATCACACACTTGGTAAGGGATGATTCGCCTTCTCACTTTAGTTCAACTTCAAATGGATGTTCTTTGGCTACCCAGAGGATACTTGGTAAGACCGAAATTCGTGAGCTTCTCGAACTATATGTAAAAGAATCGTTTCTGGCCACTCCCAAGTGAATGGCACTCAGAGAACTTTCCTCACTTGCGTGAACTTCTATTACTATAAAAGGTCACAGAGCAAAGTTGTATGCTATTTGTAAGACCAACAGTAAGGGTTACAGTTAATGAACTGCTGCAAAAACATAGGACAACTTCACTTATAAAGTTAACTTGGATAGTAAATTGAATATTTCGAGCTCGACATCGGTTGACCTAATATTTTTCCAATATTTCTTTTACATCCTAGAAGCAACCAAACTCACCTTCTGCACTACGCTGTTCACCGTGGCCACCCAACGTTTGTGGTAGTATACACGCAATGGTGTTGCCTCCTCTAAACCCTGCTCAATCCACGGATGTAGATACTCTTTGATATACAAATCGGCGGCAGAATTCGAATGTGTACAAATTAAAATCTTCGCTTCAGGCTGTGTTAAGAGTTGTTTGATTGCTTGCGCCAGCGTATATGTTTTACCCGTACCGAATGGACCAATCAACAAAATGGGCGGCAATTTAATGCCCAACGATGTCGTGATAGCATTCACCGCCTCGCGTTGTTTCGCATTTAGCTTCGGTTCACACGCGTCGGACCATTGTTTTTTCGGCGTCCACGGGATATTCGGTTCGATTTCGGTGGCAGGAAATATGATTTTGAAATCGGTTATTTTATCGACGGCATTATGCCATTCACAATATGGCAAACGATTCAATTGGAATTGTATGTCGACTTCGATTTCGGTATCAGCCTTCAAATTCATGCCTTCCACACATTTCGCAGATAATTTGAGATAAATTACATTTTTGCCCTTATCCTCAATGGTCGCTTCGTAGACATTACGTTTGCGTTCCTTTAATGCGTGCAACTCCTCCGGTGCGCTGATGTAAACACTAGAGCAATTCGAAAGTATTAAACGTCCAGCTGAAGTGTCTTCGGATATATCCTTGCCGAGACGCATTAAGGCGAATAATTCGCCAGTCAACGAGAATTTCGCCGTACTGGTGGCCATACCAGCCGGTGTCAGTATATAGTTAGATGTTACAGTCAATTTGGTGCGCACATTATAGCGTGCGATTTGCTCGTAACGTGCTATCTCCTCCACATACAGCAGTTCGTGTATGCGCGAACGGTAATTATGTTGCGTCAGACGTTTCTCGACAATCGTCGATTGTGTTAGTGTGAAGGTTTGCGCACGCGGGCAAGGATAGCGTTCGAGCATCTCTTTCTCATGCTTCAGATCGTTCAGATAGGCTTCAGTCTTCAGGTGTGTACCAATGGTGGTCTCGAATTTTACTAAATTCGTATTGGAAACATCCCAACGCGTCACCGAACTATTAATAATGTCGCGTTTAATCTCCTCAATGCGCTCAGCATCACCAACCGGCACTACATCGACACAAAGCTGTTGCACCAGCAATGGTTCGGCGCCCAAATCAAAGCATACTGTTTGCCGAAAGGTGCCATAAATGTCTGTGTGGAATTCTATCGTCACTTTATGCTCCAAAATTGGTGCTTGTGCATCCGTTGACAAGTTAACAAGCGCCGATGACAGTGTCGTATCGTTGAACTCACTTGATGACTTCGTGGAGTCTTTCTCCATTGATGACGCCTTGTAAGTGTTTGAGACCCATTCTTGATTGGATTTAAGATCGTATATCGGCGCATTGCCGTCCACTTTAATGCCGGTTATGGCGTAGTGATTGCGGTGCGCATCTTGCAACAGCGCAACGGCACGTAACACACGCGTCGACTTCAGCACGAAAATCCACTCACGTTTAGAGCTCTTCGAACTGATGCTCGTCACTAGCTCTTGTTCGCAGCGCACCTCAACGCCGTCCACTTTTTCGCACATTATGCGTTCGGGCGCTGTCGCTTGTATCCAACGATCTAATATTTGTTCGGTGTATGATTTGCCGTAGAGCTCTTTTTCGCTGGCCTTTTGCAGGCGCATACGTCGATATTCGAAACGTTCTTTCCACTCGTTTAGCTCGTCTTGTCCGTGTGCCTCAACGCATTGATTGCCATAGTGGCATGTCTGTGATTCTTGGTATGCCTCGCACAAGGTATATGAGTCCAAAGTGAAGCCGCGGGGTGGTGGTCGCCACTTCCAGTCGCGTCCTGTCAAAAAAGTACAAATTTAATAGAATACATTTTTTTATATTGAAAATTAAAATCAAAAATTACCCTCATACGACATAATAACATTTTGATGACTTTCAGTCTGGCAATGTTGTCGCAACTCATTACGCGTCTCAAAACTGATCGCACAGTAGGAACAGTAGGTGGCATTGTCATTGTCTTCGATGGCACCACCAGCACTTGACATGCCATGCTTGCCGCCCGTCACCTTTATCGCGGCCAACAAATCGGTTGTCTTTTGCAATATTGTTGTGGAACTACCACTTCCACTACTGCTACTACTACTTATACTACTGCTGCCACCACCGCTACCAATAGAACCATTATGTTGCCCGGGGCCAACATTATTGCAAGCGCTATTGTTGCTATTACCGCGTCCGTCGCCACCACCACGTTCGCTAACGCCTTCACGTGTCTTCTTCAGTCCCTTGTTGCTCAGCAATTTGCTGTATTTGTCCAACGGCAGGTTATTGGTAGCCCAATGGTCGAGTTTGGTGTCCAATATGGACATTTCGTCTTCAAGCCGTGACTGTGAGATCTTCTGTGTGGACTTATGTCCGTTTATCATTTGTATGATGGATTTGTAGCGTTCCAATGTTTTGGAAATGTCTAAAAAACTTTGATGACCATTCAGTTCGCCAATCCACTCGCGCAGCAGCTGCTCAGCTTCCTGTTAATGACAATGAATATTTAAAATATAAATTTAAGTTCATATTTATTGCGCAAATTGAAGTTTTACTTACAGTATATTTTTTCAGCTTGCATAGCGCATGCACGAGCCAACGGCGCGCACGTGATACACTCGCCAAACAATCCGCCGACTGATCGGCCAGCAACGCCAATACTTTACGCGCATCGGCGAGGCACTGCTCATAGCGGCTCAGCTCCAGCATACATTCGCAACGGCCCAGAAGGCAAGCGATTTGTCGATCTTTTTGCGAACGCGCCAAAGCTGTATTATTACTATTAGCCGTGTTATTACTGTTGGCGGAGACAATAGCGGTGGCGGTAACAGCTGCAGTGATTTGCTCTAGGATTTGGTCGTAGAGCGTAACGGCACGCGACCAGTTGCGCCGCCTCACCATATCGTGTGCTTGCATTTCTTTTTCGGTCATCTTTTCTTATTTTGCTTATCGTACTTTTTATAGTAATTATAATTAGATTTTTTTTACGTTTTTTTTTATTTTGTTTTATTTTTGGTAGTGTAATTATTATTGTGCAATGTTGGGTATTAAGATTAATATGGGTGTAACTGATGCGTTGATTATTATACAAATCTATTTTACAAAGTTGTTAAACTAATTGTTGTCGGATTAATTAACTTCTGATGCTGCTTCCATTTCTTAATTAATTACGACATCTTGAAATGCTTATATTTAAACTGCAAAGAAAAGAAACAAAAATGCAATTACAGTAAATCATTTCATGGAGGACTGCTATAATTTTTAAACAGCGGAAAATATTTTATTTCTTCCTAGCATCACCATTTGTCCTTTTTTATGCAACATATTTACTCATAGTCATTGAAAACTTCAAGGCACATTTTTGACGGTGAAATGTATTTTTGCTGCTTCGTAGCAACAACTTCACTCAGGCCGGCGCAGTGATGGCCGTGTTAATTTTCAATACAGCGGTGGGCTAAGATTCGACGTTTAATGGTGAAATACGCACTAATTTGCACCCACTCAGCTGGTGTCCATGCCGTGGCTTATTTGACACACTCTTCCAACCAAAAAAATTTCACGTTCTTCTTATTCATATTAACTATACAAATAATTTATCACACTTATCACTTTGTGCTTAAGCTTGTTTAACTTCTAATTATATGTATCTTCTAACTCAAAAACCACGCAATGGTAACAGTTTAACTTCAGGACTTATCGGAATGATTAATTATATTATATTATGTACACAGAGTGGTATTATATTCTTAGGACACATTCAACTTTTACATGTTTTACACAATTTGTCTATTTCATAGCATGAATTTAGCTCTACCATCATTTTTATTTCACTTTGTTGTGGCATTCGTTGTGGTTATTGTTTTTTTTTTTTAATTGAATTCTTCTTTTATATATTTGTTGATTTGCCTTTTTTGTTTTTCTTTCCCATCCAGACGATTTCTCCATTTCTCGTTTTTGCCCTCCTGCTCACACACTTGCCGCATACGGCGCTCATCTGCTTACGGTAGTATTTCGCAGCTCTTTTTTCGTCTGAACATTTTTTCTCGTACACTTCTGCAAGGCGACCTTATTTTCACTATTTCAACAAAATTTTGTTATTTTTTGCCACATTTTTCATTCATTATACCTAACACATATTATATTATAAATTCTTTACGTTTTTGGGGATTTATAACATATTTTTTAACCAAATAATTAAAGATTATACCGTACCGTCTTCTATGGTTGGATAAATTCGTAGCAGTCGTTCGGTGTCGTGTGCGAAACAGAATGCTACCAGATGAGCGGAAAAGTTAGGAAATGGAATAGGATTTTTAGGTCCGTTATCGATATATTAAAAAAAGCCAAAAAATTAAAAAAAAATACTTGATAAAACTAATAATTGTTCAACGGGGTTTAATATCTCGATCTCATAATGTATTTATGATATTTTAATCAAAATCACCACTTATATACAAATGTATTGATAAGCTTGGCGGAAATATTATTAAAAGATACAAAACATTCAATTATCAATGAATTGGGACTATTCTGAACTAAAAATTGTGTACTGAATGTATAAGCAATAGCGGGTAGTTGTTTTCAGGTATTAATTTCATAATGGAAGATGTAGATTGATGCGTAAACATATTACTTTCAAATTGACTTTCTCTTTAGGCAATTCTGCACTACAAATAATCTGAACATCTGGTAGCTCTCTTTGATACCGAAGAATGTGGAGCATAGATAAAGTTAAATAAATTGTGCGAAATGGCAATCGTTGCAAACCGGAGAATCATTCTCCTCTTTCAGACATTTCTTTTTATTGTACTTTCATCAAAACGTTTATTGAAGGCGAAACGAATTGTGTATAAAATGCTTGGAATATACCATTAACTAATAATTTTTATTAACAATTTTCAGTGTATTTTATAACTTGCAATACACAATAAAACCGTTGACTACACACTGAAACGTATATTGCGTTTGCTTTCGACACCTTATCCTTTCACACACACAATTTTTCACACTGCTGCGGAGCCGCTCAAATTACAGCTGCCAATAATTTTTTCGTATTATACATACACGTAACACATTTTTGTTGCATATGCACTAAATTAGTAAGCGGCAAACATTTAGTTCCCAGATGCTTACCTTTTTAACTCAAAGAAATCGCCTTTTTAACATATTTTTACATTTTTATTGAATGAAACAAATTGGAAATATCTACTATGAGAAGTGAACGCGCAGCACATAGAAAAACGAGTGTTGCCATAATTTTTAGACTATAAAAAAAGTTTTACAGCAGCACACATATATAAACTGATATAAATTTATTACAATTCGTATTGTTATAGGGAACAAAATTTTTCATATTATGTAAATTTAAACTATGGCGCTGCAATATTAGCTTAAAAGCACTGTAAGTAAATATAACAAAACGACATATAAAACTTATATATCATTGGCAACCACTTTTTTTTGTTGTAATTGGTTGCAGCTGTCAACTGTTTGCTGAACAGCTGTCATTGCGGTTCCACACTTTCAGCTTTCCCCTTTTTTGTGAATTTTACTTTGTGTTTACTGTTCGTAGCTAAATGTCAGATGTAGAAAGGAGAAATGTAGGAGAAGAGTTTGCTATTTTTGTTTTGATAGCAGTTTCGTTGTTAAACACAGATTTGTTACTAATAGAGTTTTGCCTTGCAATAATTAACTTCAGAATAATTTTTCATGTCTGATTGTTTTGGAAATAGTAGAATTCTGGTTAAATTAAATGTATATATAATGTAATATTTTGTTTATTATTATATATGACAATAACTCTTTTCTACACATTTATAAACTTATAACGTGCCGCAAATTTAAATGAAAAAAAAAATGGCTACAAGACAGTAGTCATTATTTTACAGTGAAAGTTCGTTACGTGTATTCATTAATATTATTTACAATTCTAATTAATATGGCTAAAATTATTTAAAATTCAATTAAAATGGGAAATAAAATGTAATATTGTGTTTTTCCTTCTTTTAAACAATTGATCTTTCCCTTGTGGTAACCCAATTAACGGTAAGTGTCTTCTGCTGAAGAAATTATTTTCTCAGCATTGCATATAAAGCCTACATTTTTTTATACATCCGTCATATTTATTTATATATATATTTTAATAACACAAAAAATGGATCTTGAAGGTATTATTTAAATTAAAAAGATCTCATACATTATTAAAACAACTTTGTCAACAATGTTTATAACCAGACCCCGGCTCACCAATTATTCCCTTCACACCGATCACTATAAAAGATTGTAGTTTCGATTTTGATGGTGCCAACGGTGATGCTGATCCTGACGATAACACCACGCTTACACCATTGCTTCGTCGCTTAAATACCGTACAAAATATACTAACGCCAAAATCACTACTACGCGCTGCAGCAAAATCACCAGCCAGAACACCAACAGTTATTAATGGTCGACTTGCGCCACCACAATTGCAACCACACTATAGCAAATCGCCACAACGTCGTGGTTCACCACTGGCTGGCTTTCGCCGTTTACGTTCACCGCATACATCCAACGCCCTTGGTGCTCTCTCCACACGTCTCGAGGTGCCAACGCAGCACAATCTTGCTGCAGCAAATGGTGGTTGTTGCGCTAAAAATAATTCGTCAGTTAAAAATTTAGCTACTCGACGTCATTGCCGGCCATTAGGTTTAAAGGATTTGCAACGGCGCTATGCAAAACCGTTCGAAGTGTATGCTGTGCCGAAACCACTAAGTCCACGGGTTGGTTACTTGTTGCGGCGTGTAGGTATGATTAAATACAAATCGATCTTTCAAATGGAAGAAGTGGATTATGTAGTATTTTGTACGTTGAGCGAAAGTGATTTGCAGCAGCTTGGCATTTCGAATGCCGATGATAGGGGCGAGATATATAAGGCTGTGCTGCTGGCAGACGTGCTTATTAGAGATTGGCTGTGAGCGTATATATGTAACTGTATTGTTTATAAGCAAATTAAGTGATTCAAGATATTTGTTTTAGAAAATGTATTTAGAGAAATAATTAGTAAATTAGTAGTGAAATAATAAAGACATAAAATTGCAAATGAAATAACTTTGTTGTAATCCGGCTAAGAACTGTTATTTTGGCGATTTAAACCTGTTTGGATCGGTGTGTTTTAGATAAGATTGTCATCACTGAAGCTACACCTAACCACAGTGTTTGCCTCACATCTTCCTGAGCCTTGCTGCCATTGTAGAGAAACTTTTCTGTTGCGTTCGCGTTAGAAAGCTGCATCCAAACTCCACTTCGGTTAGTTGTAAACACGTGCAATGAATGGAGTCATCTTAAGGCCTGCTCAGGCCTGAAAATACACAGAGAGTGTACCACAAGTTGCGTGGCCCTATGCTGCCAACGCACAAGTGAGACACTATTCTCTCTCAGTTCGCGCACTGCGCCGCAAGTGGCCAACAAAGAACCTTTGCTTTCTCAGGAGCTCAAACGGCAGCATGACTAAATCTTAGCAGACCCTCCTTCCAACCCTCATCCCGCTTCAATCTGGGGGCGAAAAGCACACAGGAACTCCTTGTTTACACAGTCTCGTCATACGTCGGAACATCACATTAGTGAAGTGCAATTCTTTTTACTAGTTGGTGTCACTTTCCGACGTGATCAGGACCCGCGCGCCACATGTGAGTGAAGTGTTTTGTATGTTGCCTCTTGCTGTAGGAGTCTTCATCCGTAACCACATACAGTGGCGTCGCCAAACAGCACACAACCGTCTTTGCGAGTTCTACAGCTACAATAACAACCATTTACTCTCAAGCACTCGCGACAAACCCGAATATTAAAATTTTACTGCGTCGGACTCCAGATTAAAGAGATATTTGTATTCATAAGCCGGGAAGGAGTATCGATAGCTGCGGTCTCAGAAGTCAAGTTAAGCAACTGCTCAGATCTTCACAGTTATGCTGGCGATATCGTCACATCGCTGGCGTAAGGATATTAACCTTGTTGGCAGGGCTTAACTATCCGGTCGGACGATGTAGAGCCCAAAATATTTATATATATATATACATTACTCCAATAACATGTTGTCCGACAGGATATAGATGCACTACTTCGTAGTGAAAACCGTTTGGTACCAGGCAACTTTAACGCGAGTCTTTGGGCACTTCTAATAGCTCGCCAGATATTACTATTGTTAGTGGTGGTCTGATAATCTAGCGAGCTATGTTAATCTTCCCATCAGATCATCTGTTCATAATTATCCCAATCAAGAAACCCTCCAAGGGCACCGCACTTTCGTTAACTTTAATAACTGGGTGGGCTTTATCACAGAATTTACCGAGAGCACCTTCACTGCACTACCCATTCCTATGAACTTAAACGTTAGCGAACATCAATTCCGCAAGGTCATGACAGTTGCTTCCGCTAGCTTCATCCCGGCTGGAAGAATCGTGGCGTAGAAATCGTTTACGCGGTTATAGCCGAGTTAACAACAGCGCGCCAGTCGTGTCTACTTTTGGAATGTGGCGCCAATTGGAGATTTCAAGCGTAGTCAGGTCCTTCTTCATCTGGTCTTTCCAACGGACTGAGGTTTTATCTTTCCTCTTTTCCCCCCGTTGGATACATCGTCGTTTACTTTCATGGCTGGTGTGTTTTCATACTTTCGGACGCTATGACCTAGCATATGTCCATTCATCGTATTCCGCGTGCGTAACGTCCACCATATAGTAGGACGGGTGTGATGAGCCGTTTCCACGACAGTCGGGTCTACGTAACCGGAACGGACCCGGATTTTTATCCGGCCAAGGACTGTCAACTCGGCAGAATTCTGCCGCTACAACAACAACAACGGGTATGATGAGCCGTTTCCACAATAGTACCTGACTGTAACCAGACTTTTTATCAACAACGGGAATGATGAGTGATTTGTAGAATTTGGTCTTTGTTCGTCGAGAACGGGCTTTACATCTCTATTGCTGCCTCAGTCCGAAGTAGCACCTGTTCTGCGTTGGATTTCGACGACATTGTTGTTGGTGTAAATGCTGGTTTCAAGATACTTAGTCCTTATGCAGGTGCACTGCACTCACATGACCAAAATATAACCTAAAGATATCCCAACAGCGAAATCCCTCTTTTCAAGGTCATTGTAAGCACTTTTGAATTTGAAATTCGAAATGCATGCATACATTTCATCTAATTTCATCAGAATATCAAATTTTATTCCTTTATTTTATTTTAATTTATTTTATTTTATTTTATTTTATTTTATTTTATTTTATTCCATTTGAACACATTTCAATCCAATTAGTTCGTGACATCTAAATCTCTAATTCGTATTCGGCTTGAATTTGTTACCTTGTCATTGACTCCTTTCTTAAATAACAATAACAACAACGAAAGCTAGCAGACTATTAAATTCAGTAATTACAAAAAACCAGCAACAACGATATCTAATATAAAAGTCAGTATTCATGTGTAGAATTTCTGTGTGTGTGTGTGTGTGTGCATTTACATATGTGTGAGCAACTGTATGGCGTCAGCGATTCTGGCGGATTTAGATCCAAACAGACTGGATTCAGCAGAGATTGTGTAAAACTTGTTCTACACGCTCTTGTGACTTTGCTAATATAAATATAAATTTGTGTTAATTTTTTCATTTCCTTTTTTATTTTTATTCTGCGTTTAATTATTTTATTATCTTTTTCTTTAATTTTTTTATTATCTTTTTTTTAATTTTTTAAAATTTTTTTTTATTTTTTTTTTTTTTTATTTTTTTTATTTTTTTATTAATTTGATTCTTACTTTGTTCTATCGATTCGCCGTTTGCACAGCGCGAATGGCTTTAATCAACAATTTTACAGCAGAATCAATAAACAAATTAAGAAACGAGTTTTTGAAAGCTGCGAGACAAAATAAAAGTGCTAATAAGAAAAAAAATTAAAAATCAAATTGTTGAAATAGCAAAAAAGAAAAGCAGCAAACGCCAAACAAAGGCAAATCAGTAATTTGCTTGTATTTAAAACGCGCAGCGTTAAAAAATAAAAATAAAATATAAACAAAATTCGAAAACTCGTTTTGGAGTTTTTTGAACTTTTCGCATTGCTGCTCTTTAGGCCTAGAGCTATAAATGTTTTATGCAAATTGATAAAATTTTTCATAAATTAATAAAGCAAACAACTCTTAGATAGCGCTGAAATATTAGAAATGTTTAGAATAAGTGGCGCTACACTGGCTTTTTTGTTTTGCAAGTTGGCGCCGTTGTGAACGCTTAAGTTAAGGAGATCTAGTCAAAGAGGATGCACTAGGCATTTCTTATTTTTACACTGCCATTTGGCATGTTCATTGCTATGTAACATTCATCATAGTCAACGCGCAATGATTCTAAATATTGGTATCTTTCCTCTCAAGCAGCTTCACGGAGGTCTTCAGCTTCCCGGCGTTTTAACCATAAGCGATTTCGTGCATTTTCATGCAGTTTCTTTGATATTACATACATTTTCTATATATTTCTAATAACTCATTTGGTACTAAAAGACTTGGTAGAGGTTCCCAAGTTTCTCAGAGCTTCCTAGTTCTAAGATTCCATTACATCATTGATCGCGGTATCTATTAACGCTCTTTACAGATTGCGCAGTGCATAGTTAGGTAATTAGATAAATAAATGAGGATTGCATAACGACCTAAGGTCTATTGTGCGCTCTCCTAAGTCACGACGACTCCCCTAGCTCCAGCATATTGATACATTTCAATATACTATGTGATCCCTATTTGGAAACATGGATCCAAGGGCCTTTATTCTGCGCCAACAGGCTGCTGCGCAGTCAATTAGCAGTTGTTCTGGTGTTTCAGTCTCCATGTCGCTTCTTAAGCTTAAAATGGCCAGTGTAGAAAGCGACAAGTAGCTTGAGTTTGTCCCTTGGGAAGCTGATTATATATTTAAACCTTTTAAGTTTGTAACCATCCATAGCAATTTGGCATATAGTATATCCGGCTATACCTTTGTGATCGAGCATCCAGATAAGGTGCACTTGAATACGATCTGATAGACTGACATAGAATATCAGACTATACACTTGTCTATTTACTAGATTTTCTTATTGGGCTTAAGGGGGTACTCTACTCTAGAATTTTGAAAAATTCGATTTTTTTTTCATTTATTTAAAGTTTAGATCCTTAAGAACACATCCTCCAAAGGATTTTTAAAAATTAAAATTATTTTAAGAGCTGCAGTTACTTTAGTGATGCAGTTCCTAGCCCGGTTCGGTTTGACTCACTTTTTAAACGCATTTTTCTCGAAACTACTTTTTTCCACACGGTACCGGCATTATTTCAAGTTCTATACAACCGATTTACTTGAAATTTTGTGTGAACCTTCTTTATATAATCCTTTATCGTTCCTATCAGCATCGTATCAAAATTTTTGTTTTTAATATTTTAAAAAAATTCAGGAATTTCAAAAAAAAAAAGCCTAAAAAATGATTTTTATTTTCAGGCAGTCGACATGGTAGAGACTATAACAGCATCCTTACTGATTAAGAATTTCTTTTGATTTTTTTTCAGACCACCAGGAGATTTAGGATCAATGTCACCAGGATGCGCCATTTTTTTACACCTGTCTCTCCCCCTTTAATTATTTTAATTTTTGAATATTTTTTTGTATATTTTTTTTCTGTATTCTTAAGATATCAATAAAAACACCATAAAAAAATGGGTGGTAAAAATATTTTTTGTTTTTTTTTTTTAATAAAATTCAAAAAACTGCCCAAAATTTGATTTCTAGACTAGAATACTCCCTTAAAACCCTCTATAATTCACGCCCCTTTCGATCACCTGTCTTGCTAAATACTTTTCTCTGTCAGCCGGCTTCAAAACCTTATTCACTCTAGTCATTTGTCTAGACACTTTTTGCACTCAACATTGGATTATCGCTATAAGCATAGTCCACAGTTTCCGTTTCGAAAATTTTTTAGCGAGATTAATCCCATTTGTTTATAAAGCTGTTCGAAACTGAGATTTATTTGATCTCCAATAAAATGTATGACATCTTAGATATGCGTCTTCCATTAACTAAAAACGACGATTATTTTCTTACGCTCAACTTGTTGTTCAAGGCAAGCATGTTTCGGGTTCTGGTGAAGACGATCAGTCACATTTGTCAGAAATTTTGACTCGTCAGTCGAACCAAAGTTTAAGATGTCGGTAGTTGATCACTCAGTTCGCGCACTGTCCCGCAACACTAACCGAGGGGCAAAAAGGAACAGGAGCTCAAACAGGTAGCATCACCTATCTTGAGAACCATTATTCATTATTGGATAATATTCCACCTAATAGACCACGTAAAGTACGCAGTTAAGAAAATATGGTAACCATAGCTTCGAGTGTAAACGAAGACCTTGAAGAGTCGCTTCGATGCCGTTCGCAGTAACTCAGACTGACGTATAGAAGATGCATTTTATGTCGACATCTTGAAATCTTGAATTGAGCGTACAAAATCAGCTTGTGAGAACAGAAGCCACTCGACCTTCCCAAGTGTTTCGCTTTACTCTAGGGCTCTTGAAAAGTTCCAAGAAGATCCCAGGTTTCGAGTCAAACCTTGTACAGTCGAGGTCCATTTCTGGCTCAAGGTATGTAAATAAGCAAAAGATTCAAAGCTTCATTTTATCAAAAAAAACGATTTGGTGTGGTTTGGTATTGCCCGGTGGAATTATCGGTCCACATTTCTTCAAATTGAATTCTTCAAATTGAACGTAACCATCAATGGCGACGGGTTTCGTTTATCGCGCCATAATAACCGACTATTTGATGCTTGAAATTGAAGCTCGTGAATTCTCGGCGACATTTGATTTCAACAAGATGGCGTCACTATCCATTGAATCGAAGCACGATCTCGGTGTCGTTTGGAAAATTGGGCGCGGGTTTGAATTATCGGCCATAATAACCGACTTTTTAAATTCTTGAAATTGAACCGTGATCTCGGCGACGGTTTGGGTTTTTCGCCCCAAATGCCCGTCATTATGCTTGAAATTGAAGCCCCTTTTAAATTCTCGGCGACATTTGGTTACAACAAGATGGCGTCCCTTCCATCTGATCGGGCACATTTTCAAACTCTCCCACATTTTGCATTTTTTTTACTCTGAAATTTTTGCTTAATTATTTGGTGGCTGATAGCTACAGTGTTGCATTTATGACCTTTCAATTCATATGAGTTTCATTTTACATAAATTTCAGATTAATTATCTAAAATACAGATTAAATATCTTAAAAAAATTTCGAACATCTCGCTGAACTTCTCACCTTTTCTTGACAATCACAGAATCGCTGCGTAATTGTTCAATTCAACGCGTCGGATTGCTGTTTAAAACAAGTACTTCTAAGCAAACGATTAATATTCAAATCAGCTGCTTTAACAAATATAATTGTTTAGCTGCTTTTATTACATGTTTATCAATACCTGTGCTGAGATATTTATATATAAAATCCATTTGAATGTAGGTATTTGTACTTTTTTGGGTCTCTGTGTTATTGGGCATAAGCGACAACCTTGACCATGACTTTGAATTACGGTGATTGGCATTTACTTAGTAATCACAACGAGTTTTAAATCGATTGGATTAAAAATAAAATTTATAAAATTTTTTTGTAAAAAAAAATAAAAAAATTAAATAAAAAAAATAATAAAAATAAAAAGTAACAATAAAAATTGAAAAAATTTTAAAAAAAAAATAAAAATAATAATTTAAATATGCCGCTCATTTAAGAATTTAGCACCAAAATGCATTTCTACTAACAGTCGTGTATTATATACATATCCCCATATATATATATACATAAGTATATATAATATATATCTATACACACATTGTGAAAATTGTAATTGTAATAGCCTTCATTGCGTTTTAATTGGCAGAACTGGTTTGAACTGTATTTTCATGGATTTGTAGGTCATTGCCTTTTGCTTTAGACAAAAGGTTTTTTAACACAAAATTTTTTTGTACACCATTAATGTTGTTGTATTTAATGTAAATAAAATTTTTGTTTTTATTTTTGATGTATATGATATGTATATTTGTTCATCTAACGGTTGTTTATAAACCTAAAATTAATTGAGTTAGATAAAGCGATATTAATTCACAGTGCGTTCAGGGCTGGTTGAGGAGTGTCTGGCGATACTGTCCCTAGGCGGCGACAGTATTTACTATAAGGCTTATATGGGTGCCGGGCCACAGCGGAATAGGGGGTAATTGCAGAGCTGATGAGCTAGCAAGGAAGAGGGACCCTAGAGCCACTATCGGTAGAATGGGAACGGGTCGGTGCTCCGGTGTAATCTTGTGTCCTACTACTGGAAAGCTGGGTCTCGCAGGGTGCTTGGTCAACACTGGGCCAGCACTGGTTTTTGCGCGGTCGCAAAAGCATTCTGGCCCAAGATAGATCACAGAAGATCTAACGATCTTTTTCGCCCTCAGTAAGGCTAGCCTCTCTTTAGTAGTGGGGCTCTTTACAGGCCATTGCCTTATTGGCACACATGCTGTAAGACTAGGAATCTTACCGGATGCTGCTTGCAAAAGCTGCTTAGAAGAAGATGCGGCGGAAACTAGTCAGCACTTCCTTCTTGACTGTCCCGCATTCGGGAGGTTAAGGCCCCCAGGGGCAACCCTTGACATTTCCCACCGAACTGGTGGGTGTAGATATCAAGCGCCTTTGCAAATTTGTATCGGCTACCAAGCGTTTTGCCGATCTGTAAGTCCGAACAGGGATTCTTTTTCTATGGCATCACAAAGGGGCTACGTATGAGTATAGTCCACGTGCGATCTTTGATCAGCCATTTCCCAACCTAACCTAAGCAATATTAAATAATTTTACACAAGAGATTAAACAAAAGAGCTGAATTTGTAATTGATTTAAAAATAGGAAAAGGGGAGTGCCGCCGTCCACCTATAGGTCATAACTTAACTTAGATGAAATACTTAACCAATTTCAATCAAATTCGGTGCTATAGGTATAATCTTGACGTTCTTATCTTACAGTGTAAGAATTAAACTTACAACCATGAGATTATTTCATTTTACTCGTACTGTACTTAAATTAAGCACCTGTAATGGCATCGAATGTAGAACCTTATCAGTGTGGTGACAGGCCTGTAAAATAAACTACTAACAAGATATTCACCAAATCCGTCAAAATACCGATGAAAAGAGGATTGATACCCACCACTTCTTTACCTAGTTTAAAGCTGCTTTTGACAGCACGAGAAAGAACTGCTTTATGCCGATATGCCTGAATTTGGTATTAACGCAGAACTCCATCAGGATCAGCAAGGACCACTCCGATCCCTTCGATACCAAACGAGGTTTCTGACAAGCCGATTTCCTTCCGTGCGACTTCTTCAATCTACTGCTGGAGGAAATATATTAATATCATTGGCCTCAAAATCCGCACCGTTAATTCTGCTTTCTCCAGACTTAATGACTTAATAGAG
The DNA here is from genome assembly GCA_027475135.1 of Bactrocera correcta. Classification (NCBI taxonomy): domain Eukaryota; kingdom Metazoa; phylum Arthropoda; class Insecta; order Diptera; family Tephritidae; genus Bactrocera; species Bactrocera correcta. Next base: position 91,775,531 of record CM050325.1, read on the forward strand.
AAGCGAAGCAAATGAGTCTGGTAGTGAACGAGGCAAGACGTAATATCTTCTGTCATCAAACAAACATTTATCGCACTCGGGACTTGGGTTCCTCGTCACTGTTAACAACGTCCGGTGTGTTTAACGTACTTGCTGACTGTCGTATCCCATGGCGCTCAAAAGATCAGCAACCAATTGACAGTGTGGAATGGACATACTAACTAACTGGTAGGATTCGAGGCACATCTAAAACGGCATATTCAACTGATACAGTGACACTTCTTCCCGCATTCGGGTTTTAACGTTAACCACCACAATGTTCGCTCAGGGGCCAGTCAGCATGTCCATGGCAATCAGTCAACTCCAAGTGCTCCTGCTCTCCTTGGTACCAGATTTAAGTTCCGGTCAGAAAGGCACACACCATTCACACAAGAATCTAACCTTAATTCTCAATTAAACGCCTTCGCCGCCTAAACAACTTACGTGTAAACGACTGTAAGTGTTCGGCATTCCGACTAATGGAGATCATATCGCTAACAGCTAAACGTCCATCCGTCCAGTTAATCCCTTTACCACCTAGATCCACAATGTTCGAGTACATCGGGTATTCCGCAATTACATGCACCCAGTTTTTTACCTCCGCTCACTAAAAAAATGCATTCAGAGGCCCATGCAGAAAGCTCAGACTCAGACAAAATCTGAAGTCTGGGTTACCCTCAACAAATCCAACGTCCCAAATGCTCAGTTGACTATTTTATCAATGGTCTTGCCACCTACACTTGACCCAGTCATTCTACAACAAAGAGACACTCGACCCTCTTCTTGATTTGAATGCAATCAGATCAAGAGGGGGTGCACCTAACAAAACCTGTATATCATCCGTTAACGGTGCGTCATACAAGCAAATATGCCAGCATCTTACAATGCTGTAATGAGAGTAGTTTTTGGCACCCCAAGACTGTCGTGGCTGCTTTCCACCATGCAACGGAACCATTAGTGGCACAGGCCACAAACAAACACGATATATGGTGCGAACAACACGACGTCCGCGACACCAATAACCCTGCACAAGCAGAGAGTCCATTATAAAATTCCAAATATGTGGACCATAACTGGAACCCTGCGGGCAGCCACGAACCACTCCGATCTGCACACTCCAAAATCAGTTTCCTCTATCTTGGAGCCAGCATTATCAGTAACAACAATGTCAGCCTCAAAATCCAATGCAAAATAAGTCTTGGCAACAGGTGCTACTTCGTACTGAGTAGGCAATTGAGAAGTAAAGTCCTTTTTCTAGGAACAAAACCCAAACTCTAAAAGTCACTGAAGACATTATTCACGTCCTGCTATATGGTGCAGAGGCATGAACGTTGCCAACATCTGATGAGTGGTCGTTACGCGTTTTTGAAAGAAACGTTCTGTGGAAGATTAAGGTCCTTTGCGCATTGACAACGGCCAAATAAATCAGTCAATGGAACGAAAAAAAGAAGATTAAGCAATCTCAGAATTTATGTCTTATCTCTCCTTATCTCTCATCTTAACTAAGTCGTTTCAAACCACCAGCTCCAGTGTATTGCATTTTTCAGGTGTTAGATCCGTTTGTAACCAGTCAAACACCAGTCACTGTAGGCGCCGTTCTCAGTTACTATTTACCACCTCTCATTAAGCACACTCACGCTCATCAACTAGCTACACACCTTGCTAAAAGTCAACAGCCAACAAGCGCTCATGCATGCCTTCGCTTGCCGACCTCACACAAGCCAGCACATGTTGTTGCGTATACGTAACATGAATTTCAACTTCACCACAATGCAACATGGCAACTCTGCGCCGAACATTTTAGTTAATAAAATCACAAGCAACGATTCGTTGAGACTTCAGTCGCAATTCGTGCTTCGTCGTGTCAACAGCAGCACAAGCAGCTAAGCAACAATTAAGTGTTGGGAATTTAGTTAGTTTGCAAGAGCAACGATAACAACAATAACGGTTGAATAAAGTCGAAATTTAAGGCGGTTAAATAAAAGCCAAGCACAGCGTGTGGCTAACGAAAAGAAAAAAAAAAACATAAATAACAACAAAAACAGCTAAAGTAAGTGCTTAAGTGCAACAACGAAAAAAAAAACAAAAAAATACAGCCAACGAAAAAAATTTATTAGTAAAGTGTGAAAATAACGTATAATAAATACGTGCAACAACTACAACAACAATAAGCGTTTGAAAAGTGGCAAACGGAAATTGGTGCAACGTGAAGTGCGAAAAGTAAGAAAACCAAAAACAAAAAAAAAGCAAGAAATAAAAAGCGGGTAAATAAAGCAACAACAACAACCACAACAAAATATAGCAGTAATATTGAAAATTAATATTTACACGGAGTTACATACATATGTATGCACATACAATATATTTATATGTAGTATTGTATAACGGCGGCGGCGAGTGGCAAGGCAAGCAATACAACACTAACGCTACAACAACAATGCCAGTTAATATTGTGGCAACAACAGCAAATGCATTTTAGGTTTTTGTTTTCTCACTTTTGTGAAACTAATTGCAACAACAACAATAACACTAACTTGCCGTTGAAGGTGTGAAACCAACCTAGCCTCTTCCCTCCCATTTACCCTTCGCCTGCTGCAATGCCCGTCATTGCCTTTACCGCCTTTGTTCTTATTTCCATCAACCACAACT
>CM050325.1:91778697-91824714 GCA_027475135.1 Bactrocera correcta
TTTCAATCGATATCGAAATGCTTCAAATCATTTGTTTAACATATTAAGTTAATAAACATTTTGTAGCTTACTGAAGTCTACATAAAGCCTTAACGGTATAACGGCAGTGCATTTAGAAGAATTACGTAATGTTATAATTTTATATTTAGGTATAAAGTCGATTTCCTTGTATTTGCACATTTAGCAATCGATATCGAAATGCTTCATACCATTAGTTTAACATATTTAGAATAATTAACCTTCTTTAACGTATTGAAGGTGAAACAAAGCCATGGTGGCATAACGACAGTTCATTTGGAAGAATTCCGTAATCTTATATTTAGGTATAAAGTCGATTTTCTTGTATATACACATTAAGCAATCGATATCGAAATGCTTCAAATCATTTGTTTAACATATTAAGTTAATAAACATTTTGTAGCTTACTGAAGTCTACATAAAGCCTTAACGGTATAGCGGCAGTGCATTTAGAAGAATTACGTAATGTTATAATTTTATATTTATGTAAAAAGTCGATTTTCTTGTATATACACATTAAGCAATCGATATCGAAATGCTTCAAATCATTAGTTTAACATATTTAAGTTAGTTAACTTTCTTTACCGTAATGAAGGTGATACAAAGCCATGGTGGCATAACGACAGTTCATTTGGAAGAATTGCGTAATCTTATATTTAGGTATAAAGTCGATTTTCTTGTATATACACATTAAGCAATCGATATCGAAATGCTTCAAATCATAAGTTTAACATATTTAAGTTACTTAATCCTCTTTGCTTACTGAAGTCTACAAAAGCCTTAACGGTATAACGGCAGTGCATTTGGAAGAATTCCGTAAACTTATATTTAGGTATAAAGTCGATTTTGTTGTTTATACACATTTAGCAATCGATATCGAGATGCTTCAACTCATTAGTTTAACATAGTTAAGTTAATAAACCTTCTTTAACGAACTGAAGTTGGCATAAATCCATGGCGGCATAACGGCGGTGCATGTAGAGGAATTCCGTTATCTTATATTTAGGTATAACGTCGATTTTCTTGTATATACACATTTAGCAAGCGATATCGAAATGCTTCAAATCATTAGTTTAACATATTTAAGTTAATTAACCTTCTTTAACGTAATGAAGGTGATATAAAGCCATGGCGGCATAACGACAGTGCATTAAGAAGAATTGCGTAATCTTATATTTAGGTATAAAGTCGATTTTGTTGTATATACACATTTAGCAAGCGATATCGAAATGCTTCAAATCATTAGTTTAACATATTTAAGTTAATAAACCTTCTTTAACGAACTGAAGTTGGCATAAAGCCATGGCGGCATAACGGCAGTGCCTGTAGAAAAATTCCGTTATCTTATATTTAGGTATAAAGTCGATTTTCTTGTATGTACACATTTAGCAAGCGATATCGAAATGCTTCAAATCATTAGTTTAACATATTTAAGTTAATTAACCTTCTTTAACGTATTGAAGTTGATCTAAAGCCATGGCGGCATAACGGCAGTGCATTTAGAAGAAATCCGTTATCTTGTATTTAGGTATAAAGTCGATTTTTTTGTATATACACATTTAGCAATTGATATCGAGATGCTTCAACTCATTAGTTTAACATATTTAAGTTAACAAACCTTCTATAACGAACTGAAGTTGGCATAAAGCCATGGCGGCATAACGGCAGTGCATGTAGAAGAATTCCGTAATGTTATATTTAGGTATAAAGTCGATTTTGTTGTATTTACACATTTAGCAATCGATATCGAGATGTTTCAACTCATTAGCTTAACATATTTAAGTTAATAAACCTGATTTTCTTGTATATACAAGCGATATCGAAATGCTTCAAATCATTAGTTTAACATATTTAAGTTAATTAACCTTCTTTAACGTACTGAAGTTGATCTAAAGCCATGGCGGCATAACGGCAGTGCATTTAGATGAAATCCGTAATCTTACATTTAGGTATAAATTCGATTTTGTTGTATATACACATTTAGCAATCGATATCGAGATGCTTCAACTCATTAGCTTAACATATTTAAGTTAATAAACCTTCTTTAACGATCTGAAGTTGGCATATAGCCACGGCGGCATTACGGCAGTGCATGTAGAAGAATTCCGTAATCTTTTATTTAGGTATAAAGTCGATTTTCTTTTATATACACATTTAGATATCGATATCGAAATGCTTCAAATCATTAGTTTAACATATTAAGTTAATAAACATTTTTTAGCTTACTGAAGTCTACATAAAGCCTTAACGGTATAACGGCAGTGCATTTAGAATAATCCCGTTATCTTATATTTAGGTATAAATTCGATTTTCTTGTATATAAACATTTAGCAATCGATATCGAAATGCTTCAAATCATTAGTTTAACATATTTAAGTTAATTAACCTTCTTTAACGTATTGAAGGTGATATAAAGCCATGGCTGCATAACGACAGTGCATGTAGAAGAATTCCGTAATCCTATATTTAAGTATATAGGCGATTTTCTTGTATTTACACATTTAGCAATCGATATCGAAATGCTTTAAATCATTAGTTTAACATATTTAAGTTAATTAACCCTCTCTATCTTACTGAAGTCTGCATAAAGCCTTAACGGCATAACGGCAGTGCATTTAAAAGAGTTCCGTTATCTTATATTTAGGTATAAAGTCGATTTTCTTGTATATACACATTTAGCAAGCGATTTCGAAATGCTTCAAATCATTAGTTTAACATATTTAAGTTAATTAACCTTCTTTAACGTATTGAAGTTGATATAAAGCCATAGCGGCATAACGGCAGTGCATTTAGAAGAATTCCGTAATGTTATATTTAGGTATAAAGTCGATTTTCTTGTATATACACATTTAGCAAGCGATATCGAAATGCTTCAAATCATTAGTTTAACATATTTAAGTTAATAAACCTTCTTTAACGAACTGAAGTTGGCATAAAGCCATGGCGGTATAACGGCAGTGCACGTAGAAGAATTCCGTTATCTTATATTTAGGTATAAAGTCGATTTTCTTGTAAATACACTTTTAGCAAGCGATATCGAAATGCTTCAAATCATTAGTTTAACATATTTAAGTTAATTAATCTTCTTTAACGTATTGAAGTTGATCTAAAGCCATGGCGGCATAACGGCAGTGCATTTAGAAGAACTCCGTAATCTTATATTTAGGTATAAAGTCGATTTTCTTGTATATACACATTTAGCAAGCGATATCGAAATGCTTCAAATCATTAGTTTAACATATTTAAGTTAATAAACCTTCTTTAACGAACTGAAGTTGGCATAAAGCCATGGCGGTATAACGGCAGTGCCTGTAGAAAAATTCCCTTATCTTATATTCAGGTATAAAGTCGATTTTCTTGTATATACACATTTAGCAAGCGATATCGAAATGCTTCAAATCATTAGTTTAACATATTTGAGTTAATTAACCTTCTTTAACGTATTGAAGTTGATATAAAGCCACAGCGGCATAACGGCAGTGCATTAAGAAGAATTCCGTAATCTTATATTTAGGTATAAAGTCGATTTTGTTGTATATACACATTTAGCAAGCGATATCGAAATGCTTCAAATCATTAGTTTAACATATTTAAGATAATTAATCTTCTTTAACGTATTGAAGTTGATATAAAGCCATGGCGGCATAACGGTAGTGCATTTAGAAGAATCCCGTTATCTTATATTTAGGTATAAATTCGATTTTCTTGTATATACACATTTAGCAAGCGATATCGAAATGCTTCAAATCATTAGCTTAACATATTTAAATTAATTAATCTTCTTTAACGTATTGAAGTTGATATAAAGCTATGGCGGCATAACGGCAGTGCATTTAGAAGAATTCCGTAATCTTATTTTTATGTATAAAGTCGATTTTCTTATATATATACATTTAGCAAGCGATATCGAAATGCTTCAAATCATTAGTTTAACATATTTAAGTTAAGTAATCTTCTTTAACGTATTGAAGTTGATATAAAGCTATGGCGGCATAACGGCAGTGCATTTAGAAGAATTCCGTAATCTTATATTTATGTATAAAGTCGATTTTCTTATATATACACATTTAGCAATCGATATCGAAATGCTTCAAATCATTAGTTTAAAATATTTAATTTAATAAACCTTCTTTAACGAACGGAAGTTGGCGTAAAGCCATGGCGGCTTAACGGCAGTGCATTTAAAGGAATTCAGTAATCTTATATTTAGGTATAAAGTCAATTTTGTTGTATATACACATTTAGCAATCGATATCGAGATGCTTCAACTCATTAGTTTAACATATTTAAGTTAATAAACCTTCTTTATCGTATTGAGGTTGATATAAAGCCATGGCGGCATAACGGCAGTGCATTTAGAAGAATCCCGTTATCTTATATTAAGGTATAAATTCGATTTTCTTGTATATACAAACGATATCGAAATGCATCAAATCATTATTTTAACATATTTAAGTTAATTAACCTTCTTTAACGTATTGATGTTGATATAAAGCCATGGCGGCATAACGGCAGTGCATTTAGAAGAATTCCGTAATGTTATGATTTTATATTTAGGTATAAAGTCGATTTTCTTGTATCTACACATTTAGCAATCGATATCGAAATGCTTCGAACCATTAGTTTAACATATTTAAAATAATTAACCTTCTTTAGCGTAATGAAGGTGATATAAAGCCATGGCGGCATAACGACAGTACCTGTGGAAGAATTCCGCAATCTTATATTTAGGTATAAAGTCGATTTTCTTGTATATATACATTTCGCAATCGATATCGAAATGCTTCAGATAACTGGTTTAACATATTTTAGCTAATAAACCTCCTTTAGCGAACTGAAGTTGACATAAAGCCATAACGGCACTGCATTTGGAAGAATTCCGTAGTCCTATATTAAGGCATAAAGTCGATCTTTCTGTATATACACATTTTGCAGTCGATATCGAAATGCTTCAAATAACTGGTTTAGCATATTTAAGTTAATTAACCTTCTTTATCTTTCTGAAGTTTACATAAAGCCATAACGACAGTATATTTATATGAATTCCGTTATCTTATATTTAGGTATAAAGTCGATTTTTTTGTATATACACATTTAGTAATCGATATCGAAATGCTTCAAATCATTAGTTTAACATATTTAAGTTAATTAACGCTCTATATCTTACTGGAGTCTACAAAGGCCTTAACGGCATAACGGCAGTGCATTTAGAAGAACTACGTAATCTTATATTTAGGTATGAATTCGATTTTCTTGTAAATACACTTTTAGCAAGCGATATCGAAATGCTTCAAATCATGAGTTTAACATATTTAAGTAAATTAATCCTCTTTTTCTTACTGAAGTCTACAAAAGCCTTAACGGCATAACGGAGGTGCATTTGGAAGAGTTCCGTAATCTTATATTTAGGAATTAAGTCGATTTTGTTGTATATACGCATTTAGCAATCGACATCGAAATGCTTCAAATCATGAGTTTAACATATTTAAGATAATTAACCCTCTTTATTCTGCTGAAGTCTACAAAAGCCTTAACGGCATAACGGCAGTGCATTTAGAAGCATTCCGTAATCCTCTATTTAGGTACAAAGTCGATTTTTTTGTATATACTCATTTAGCAATCCATATCAAAATGCGTCAAATCATTAGTTTAACATATTTAAGTTAATTAACCCTCTTTATATTACTGAAGTCTACAAAAGCCTTAACGGCATAACGGCAGTGCATTTAAAGGAATTCAGTAATCTTATATTTAGGTGTAAAGTCAATTTTGTTGTATATACACATTTAGCAATCGATATCGAGATGTTTCAACTCATTAGTTTAACATATTTAAGTTAATAAACCTTCTTTAACGTATTGAAGGTGATACAAAGCCATGGCGGCATAACGACAGTACATTTGGAAGAATTACGTAATCTTATATTTAAGTATAATGTCGATTTTCTTGTATATACACGTTAAGCAATCGATATCGAAATGCTTCAAATCATGAGTTTAACATATTTAAGATAATTAACCCTCTTTATTCTACTGAAGTCTACAAAAGCCTTAACGGCATAACGGCAGTGCATTTAGAAGAGTTCCGTAATCTTATATTTAGGTATTAAGTCGATTTTCTTGTAAATACACTTTTAGCAAGCGATATCGAAATGCTTCAAATCATGAGTTTAACATATTTAAGTAAATTAATCCTCTTTTTCTACTGAAGTCTACAAAAGCCTTAACGGCATAACGGAGCTGCATTTGGAAGAGTTCCGTAATCTTATATTTAGGAATTAAGTCGATTTTGTTGTATATACGCATTTAGCAATCACATCGAAATGCTTCAAATCATGAGTTTAACATATTTAAGATAATTAACCCTCTTTATTCTGCTGAAGTCTACAAAAGCCTTAACGGCATAACGGCAGTGCATTTAGAAGCATTCCGTAATCCTCTATTTAGGTACAAAGTCGATTTTTTTGTATATACTCATTTAGCAATCCATATCAAAATGCGTCAAATCATTAGTTTAACATATTTAAGTTAATTAACCCTCTTTATATTACTGAAGTCTACAAAAGCCTTAACGGCATAACGGCAGTGCATTTAAAGGAATTCAGTAATCTTATATTTAGGTATAAAGTCAATTTTGTTGTATATACACATTTAGCAATCGATATCGAGATGCTTCAACTCATTAGTTTAACATATTTAAGTTAATAAACCTTCTTTATCGTATTGAGGTTGATATAAAGCCATGGCGGCATAACGGCAGTGCATTTAGAAGATCCCGTTATCTTATATTAAGGTATAAATTCGATTTTCTTGTATATACAAACGATATCGAAATGCTCAAATCATTATTTTAACATATTTAAGTTAATTAACCTTCTTTAACGTATTGAGTTGATATAAAGCCATGGCGGCATAACGGCAGTGCATTTAGAAAATTTCCCTAATTTAGTTTTTAAATTTTGGTATAAAGTCGATTTTCTTGTATCTACACATTAGCAATCGATATCGAAATGCTTCAACATTAGTTTAAATATTTAAATAAATTTAAACCCTTTTTTACGAATGAAGTGGTATAAAGCCATGGCGGCATAACGACAGTCCTTTGGAAGAATTCCGAACTTATATTAGGTATAAAGTCGATTTTTTGTATATACATTTCGCAATCGATATCGAAATGCTTCAATAACTGGTTTAACATATTTTAGTAATAAACCTCCCTTTTCGAACTGAGTTACATAAAGCCATAACGGCATGCATTTGAAGAATTCCGTAGTCTTTTATTAAGGCATAAAGTCGATTTTTGTATATACACATTTGCATCGATATCGAAATGTTCAAATATGGGTTTTCATATTTAAGTTAATTAACCTTCTTTATTTTTGAAGTTTACATAAAGCCATAACGCAGTTATTAAGATTCCGTATCTTATATTTAGGTATAAAGTCGATTTTTTGTATATACACATTTAGTAATCGATATCGAAATGCTTCAAATCATTAGTTTAACATATTTAAGTTAATTAACGCTCTATATCTTACTGGAGTCTACAAAGGCCTTAACGGCATAACGGCAGTGCATTTAGAAGAACTACGTAATCTTATATTTAGGTATGAATTCGATTTTCTTGTAAATACACTTTTAGCAAGCGATATCGAAATGCTTCAAATCATGAGTTTAACATATTTAGTAAATTAATCCTCTTTTTCTTACTGAAGTCTACAAAAGCCTTAACGCATAACGGAGGTGCATTTGGAAGAGTTCCGTAATCTTATATTTAGGAATTAAGTCGATTTTGTTGTATATACGCATTTAGCAATCGACATCGAAATGCTTCAAATCATGAGTTTAACATATTTAAGATAATTAACCCTCTTTATTCTGCTGAAGTCTACAAAAGCCTTAACGGCATAACGGCAGTGCATTTAGAAGCATTCCGTAATCCTCTATTTAGGTACAAAGTCGATTTTTTTGTATATACTCATTTAGCAATCCATATCAAAATGCGTCAAATCATTAGTTTAACATATTTAAGTTAATTAACCCTCTTTATATTACTGAAGTCTACAAAAGCCTTAACGGCATAACGGCAGTGCATTTAAAGGAATTCAGTAATCTTATATTTAGTGTAAAGTCAATTTTGTTGTATATACACATTTAGCAATCGATATCGAGATGTTTCAACTCATTAGTTTAACATATTTAAGTTAATAAACCTTCTTTAACGTATTGAAGGTGATACAAAGCCATGGCGGCATAACGACAGTACATTTGGAAGAATTACGTAATCTTATATTTAAGTATAATGTCGATTTTCTTGTATATACACGTTAAGCAATCGATATCGAAATGCTTCAAATCATGAGTTTAACATATTTAAGATAATTAACCCTCTTTATTCTACTGAAGTCTACAAAAGCCTTAACGGCATAACGGCAGTGCATTTAGAAGAGTTCCGTAATCTTATATTTAGGTATTAAGTCGATTTTCTTGTAAATACACTTTTAGCAAGCGATATCGAAATGCTTCAAATCATGAGTTTAACATATTTAAGTAAATTAATCCTCTTTTTCTTACTGAAGTCTACAAAAGCCTTAACGGCATAACGGAGCTGCATTTGGAAGAGTTCCGTAATCTTATATTTAGGAATTAAGTCGATTTTGTTGTATATACGCATTTAGCAATCGACATCGAAATGCTTCAAATCATGAGTTTAACATATTTAAGATAATTAACCCTCTTTATTCTGCTGAAGTCTACAAAAGCCTTAACGGCATAACGGCAGTGCATTTAGAAGCATTCCGTAATCCTCTATTTAGGTACAAAGTCGATTTTTTTGTATATACTCATTTAGCAATCCATATCAAAATGCGTCAAATCATTAGTTTAACATATTTAAGTTAATTAACCCTCTTTATATTACTGAAGTCTACAAAAGCCTTAACGGCATAACGGCAGTGCATTTAAAGGAATTCAGTAATCTTATATTTAGGTATAAAGTCAATTTTGTTGTATACACATTTAGCAATCGATATCGAGATGCTTCAACTCATTAGTTTAACATATTTAAGTTAATAAACCTTCTTTATCGTATTGAGGTTGATATAAAGCCATGGCGGCATAACGGCAGTGCATTTAGAAGATCCCGTTATCTTATATTAAGGTATAAATTCGATTTTCTTGTATATACAACGATATCGAAATGCTCAAATCATTATTTTAACATATTTAAGTTAATTAACCTTCTTTAACGTATTGAGTTAATAAAGCCATGGCGGCATAACGGCAGTGCATGAGAATCCGTAATTTATATTTAGTATAAAGTCGATTTTCTTGTATTACACATAGCAATCGATATCGAAATGCTTCAACATTAGTTTAAATATTTAATATAACCTTCTTTACGAATGAAGTGATAAAGCATGGCGGCATAACGCAGTCTTGAAGAATTCCGAACTTATATTAGGTATAAAGTCGATTTTTTGTATATACATTTGCAATCGATATCGAAATGCTTCAATAACTGGTTTAACATATTTAGTAATAAACCTCTTTACGAACTGAGTTACTAAAGCCATAACGGCATGCATTTGAAGAATTCCGTATCTATATTAGGATAAAGTCGATTTTTGTATATACACATTGCATCGATATCGAAATGTTCAAATATTTAAATTTAAAAAAAAAAAAAAAAAAAAATTTTTTTTTTTTTTTTTTTTTTTTTTTTTTTTTTACTGGAGTCTACAAAGGCCTTAACGGCATAACGGCAGTGCATTTAGAAGAACTACGTAATCTTATATTTAGGTATGAATTCGATTTTCTTGTAAATACACTTTTAGCAAGCGATATCGAAATGCTTCAAATCATGAGTTTAACATATTTAAGTAAATTAATCCTCTTTTTCTTACTGAAGTCTACAAAAGCCTTAACGGCATAACGGAGGTGCATTTGGAAGAGTTCCGTAATCTTATATTTAGGAATTAAGTCGATTTTGTTGTATATACGCATTTAGCAATCGACATCGAAATGCTTCAAATCATGAGTTTAACATATTTAAGATAATTAACCCTCTTTATTCTGCTGAAGTCTACAAAAGCCTTAACGGCATAACGGCAGTGCATTTAGAAGCATTCCGTAATCCTCTATTTAGGTACAAAGTCGATTTTTTTGTATATACTCATTTAGCAATCCATATCAAAATGCGTCAAATCATTAGTTTAACATATTTAAGTTAATTAACCCTCTTTATATTACTGAAGTCTACAAAAGCCTTAACGGCATAACGGCAGTGCATTTAAAGGAATTCAGTAATCTTATATTTAGGTGTAAAGTCAATTTTGTTGTATATACACATTTAGCAATCGATATCGAGATGTTTCAACTCATTAGTTTAACATATTTAAGTTAATAAACCTTCTTTAACGTATTGAGGTTGATATAAAGCCATGGCGGCATAACGGCAGTGCATTTAGAAGAGTCCCGTTATCTTATATTAAGGTATAAATTCGATTTTCTTGTATATACAAGCGATATCGAAATGCTTCAAATCATTATTTTAACATATTTAAGTTAATTAACCTTCTTTAACGTATTGAAGTTAACATAAAGCCATGGCGGCATAACGGCAGTGCATGTAGAATTCCGTAATCTTATATTTAGATATAAAGTCGATTTTCTTGTATATATACACATAGCAATCGATATCGAAATGCTTCAAATCATTAGTTTAAAATATTTAAGTTCATAAACCTTCTTTAACGAACTGAAGTTGGCATAAAGCAATGGCGGCATAACGGCAGTGCATTTAGAAGAATTCCGTAATCTTATATTAAGGTATAAAGTCGATTTTGTTGTATATACGCATTTAGCAATCGATATCGAAATGCTTCTAATAACTGGTTTAACATATTTAAGTTAATAAACCTTCTTTAACGAACTGAGGTTAACGTAAAGCCATAACGGCAGTGCATTTAGAAGAATTCCGTCATCTTATATTCAGGTATAAAGTCGATTTTTTTGTATATACACATTAGGCAATCGATATCGAAATGTTTCAAATCATTAGTTTAACATATTTAAGTTAATAAACCTTCTTTAACGAACGGATGTTGGCATAAAGCCACGGCGGCAAAACGGCAGTGCATGTAGAAGATTTCCGTAATCTTATATTTAGGTATAAAGTCGATTTTCTTGTATATACACATTTTGCAATCGATATGGAAATGCTTCAAATAACTGGTTTAGCATATTTAAGTTAATTAACCTTCTTTATCTTACTGAAGTTAACATAAAGCCATAACGGCAGTGCATTTCGAAGAATTCCGTAAACTTATATTTAGGTATAAAGTCGATTTTGTATATAAACGCATTTAGCAATCGATATCGAGATGCTTCATCTCATTAGTTTAACATATTTAAGCCAATAAACCTTCTTTAACGAACTGAAGTTGGCATAAAGCCATGGTGGCATAACGGCAGTGCATGTAGAAGAATTCCGTTAGCTTATATTTAGGTATAAAGTCGATTTTCTTGTATATACACATTTGGCAAGCGATATCGAAATGCTTCAAACCATTAGTTTAACATATTTAAGTTAATTAACCTTCTTTAACGTATTGAAGTTGATATAAAGCCATGGCGGCATAACGGCAGTGCCTGTAGAAGAATTCCGTAATGTTATATTTAGGTATAAAGTCGATTTTGTTGTATATACACATTTAGCAAGCGATATTTAAGTTAATTAACCTTCTTTAACGTATTGAAGTTGATATAAAGCCATGGCGGCACAACGGCAGTGCATTAAGAAGAATTCCGTAATCTTATATTTAGGTATAAAGTCGATTTTGTTGTATATACACATTTAGCAAGCGATATCGAAATGCTTCAAATCATTAGTTTAACATATTTAAGTATACTTATATATATACTATTATTTTACTTCAGTAATATAAAGAGGGTTAATTAACTTAAATATGTTAAACTAATGATTTGAAGCATTTCGATATGGATTGCTAAATGAGTATATACAAAAAAATCGACTTTATACCTAAATAGAAGATTACGGAATGCTTCTAAATGCACTGCCCTTATGCCGTTAAGGCTTTTGTAGACTTCAGTAGAAAAAAGAGGGTTAATTATCTTAAATATGTTAAACTCATGATTTGAAGCATTTCGATGTCGATTGCTAAATGCGTATATAGAACAAAATCGACTTAATACCTAAATATAAGATTACGGAACTCTTCCAAATGCACTGCCGTTATGCCGTTAAGGCTTTTGTAGACTTCAGTAAGAAAAAGAGGATTAATTTACTTAAATATGTTAAACTAATGATTTGAAGCATTTCGATATCGATTGCTTAATGTGTATATACATGAAAATCGACATTATACTAAAATATATGATTACGTAATTCTTCCAAATGTACTGTCGTTATGCCGCCATGGCTTTGTATCACCTTCAATACGTTAAAGAAGGTTTATTAACTTAAATATGTTACACTAATGATTTGAAGCATTTCAATATCGATTGCTAAATGAGTATATACAATAAATTCGAATTCATACCTAAATATAAGATTACGTAGTTCTTCTAAATGCACTGCCGCTATGCCGTTAAGGCCTTTGTAGACTTCAGTAAGATAAAGAGCGTTAATTAACTTAAATATGTTAAACTAATGATTTGAAGCATTTCGATATCGATTGCTAAATGTGTATGTACAAAAAAATCGACTTCATACCTAAATATAAGATAACGGAATTCATATAAATATACTGCCGTTATGGCTTTATGTAAACTTCAGAAAGATAAAGAAGGTTAATTAACTTAAATATTCTAAACCAGTTATTTGAAGCATTTCGATATCGACTGCAAAATGTGTATATACAGAAAAATCGACTTTATGCCTTAATATAGGACTACGGAATTCTTCCAAATGCAGTGCCGTTATGGCTTTATGTCAACTTCAGTTCGCTAAAGGAGGTTTATTAGCTAAAATATGTTAATCCAGTTATCTGAAGCATTTCGATATCGATTGCGAAATGTATATATACAAGAAAATCGACTTTATACCTAAATATAAGATTGCGGAATTTTTCCACAGGTACTGTCGTTATGCCGCCATGGCTTTATATCACCTTCATTACGCTTAAGAAGGTTAATTATTTTAAATATGTTAAACTAATGGTTCGAAGCATTTCGATATCGATTGCTTAATGTGTAGATACAAGAAAATCGACTTTATACTTTAATATAAAATTATAACATTACGGAATTCTTCTAAATGCACTGCCGTTATGCCGCCATGGCTTTATATCAACTTCAATACGTTAAAGAAGGTTAATTAACTTAAATATGTTAAACTAATGATTTGAAGCATTTCGATATCGCTTGTATATACAAGAAAATCGAATTTATACCTTAACCCGAATCACCCTACGTAAATTTTTTGTGGAATTTTGAAAAGATTTTTTTTTTGTGGTATCCTTTTGGGTAAACTAAAAAACTGTAGCATTAGATTTTATGTCCTGGACCCAGGGTCCTTGAAATGTCCTGTGTCCATATGGCAACACTAGGTAAGCTAGGCCACTGGTATACATATATGTAGAAAATAATTCCGCAACCCCCAAAAATCAAACTTCAAAACAAAAATTTTTAATTCACTTTATTATATATCATTAAAAAATCAAAACTAATGAATTCAGTTTATTAAATATCATTGAGATGATACAAAATTTTATTGAAAAATACTGGTTTTTCACATTTTTATATGATATGCTTCGAAGCAATGCAAACAAAGTCCAACATCGCATTTTTTGCAGGCTGTTCGCACGATGGACTTGCATACATCACCTGCACATCGCCTCTTATTTCCAATTGGAACCACAAGGTGATCAGTTCTGTCATAGCGCAGGACATTCGTTACGGATTCAATTCGTTTATTTGAGCTTTTTTGGAACTTTTTCAGTTCGACGCCGTAGTGCTTGCAGTAGTAAATGGCTACTTCTCTCTTAAAATCTTTAAATGACTTATTTTCATTAGCGGATCTGTAAAGAAGCTGTTTTGCAAGCTTGCATCAATAAGCCAAGTAAAAATGGAATGGCACCATTTTTTTCCTCTAAAGCTCATGCGGTGGCCTGCAGCATTTTGGTCAAATCGATCCACACCCGACATAAATTTGTTGTATTGAGTTACAACGCAGGGACGTGGAACTGGTATTTTCCTACGCATGTCTCTACTGTAGCGAGATGCTGCGGATTTTGGTTCGCCACTAAAACATGTCGATGCAAGGCAGACTACCGATTTATCTACCCATTTAGTCAGATAAATTGACTCTTCTTTGATTTCCACGCTTTCGTGATATCCTCTTTGCTGTTTACGTAAATCCTTCTTATGTGGAATAGGACAACTTTTTGGAATTCGGTTTTCTCGAATTGTACCGGTAGCCTGGAAACCTCTTTTTTTCAAATAAATCAACAATGGTATTCCAGTGAAAAGATTGTCGAAGTAAAAGGATAACGGAAGTTCTTGCACCTCTTCCGAAAATTAGTCAATCATACACAAGAGTGGAGCCGCGCAAGTACCAAAGCGTTCTTCATATTTAGGATTCACCCTCGGATTCTTGCCTTGGTATATTTCAAAATTGATCATATATCCTCTAGGAGTGCAAAGAGACCAAGCTTTGTATCCGAAACGAAGTGGCTTTCCTTTTATGAACTGTTTACATCCATGGCGACCGAAATATGCAATCATACTTTCGTCATATGAGAGATTTTGTTCTGGGTGAAAATTTTCAGTCATTTTGGCCTTTATATGGTCAGTCAGTGGGCGTAGTTTCCAAAGAGTGTCAAACCTATCAGAACTAGCAGACGGTTCGTGCAATGCGAACTCGAAGTGCAGCATATAGTTGATTTCCTCAAAGCGGTTCCTTCGCATAGCATTGAAGACCATAACGTTTTGAACATCATCATCGCAGCTCCACATGTCTCGAAAGGCTCCTGTAGAAGTGTAGCCAGTTACTATCAAAATTGCGATGAACACACGTAACTCTGAAAAATTTAGTGTTAAATATAAATATCATAAAATCAAAATAGAGATAGTAAGTTCTTCGTATCTTTTCTGATGATGCGTAGCGTACAAATTCGAACATTTGCATATATGTTCAAGCAAGTCATCGCTGAAAAATTTCTCAAAAAGTTGATGAGGTCTAAGATCCCGACAATCTTCGAAATTTGTTTCAGGGAATATGGGAAGGACTGGTAATGAATTAGCGGTTTGCCAAGTATATTTGCTGTCTTTGTTAGCTGGTGGAAGTGGTACCCCAGTATTTGATTGAATTAGGCGACAAATTTTCTTGGACGAGCTCGGCAAGCAATCGTCTAAAGTATCGTCATAAGGTTCCTCGTCATCGACATCCTTTAGATTACAATCGTTAGTTTTCATTCGCGTACTATTTTCAAATACAATTTCACATCCGGCTTTAAGTTGTGCTTGGCATACATTGTCCGGAACTCCACCTTCATCCCCGCCATCATCTTCCCCACTTTCATCCCCATCCTGATAAGGTGGCTCGATGTAGAGTGCCTGGATATTAGTAGGAACATCCTTTTCATCATCAGAACACAATTCCTCTAAAAAATCCAAAGCTTCTTGCAACGTTAGATATACCAGTGGCCTAACCTGCCTGGCGTTGCCATATGGACACATGCACAATGCAAAAAAAATGCATTCAAATACAATTTTTTTAGAAAAAAAACATTGAGAGTTATTTTATATTCCAATCACTACACAAAAACATAACTATCATAGCCCGACCGCGCGAATCTTCGATATCTTAGATATACTTACTTTTCCATTTCACGTTTTTCCCCACTCCACAATTTGTATACACTTTGCAATGCACTCACGACCACGAACCAAATACAACTGACGAGCAAATGAATGCTGCCGAAAGCGCGATCAATTACGCAACAGCCACGTGCTAACAGATAACGGTATCTGCATTCTTTGGAATTTTGTGGACATATTAAGCAAGACTATCGCGCGTTGCCATATGGCAACCACAGGGTGATTTGGGTTAATATAAGATAACGGGATTCTTCTAAATGCACTGCCGTTATGCCGCCATGGCTTTATATCACCTTCATTACGCTAAAGAAGGTTAATTATTTTAAATATGTTAAACTAATGAGTTGAAGCATCTCGATATCGATTGCAAAATGTGTATATACAACAAAATTGACTTTATACCTAAATATGTTAATCTAATGGTTTGAAGTAGATGTCATAATTGCTGGTTGATCTTCTAATTCTAATTATGCATTATTAGGAGGGTTACGGGCTGTAGCACAAACTATTTCTTATGAAGTTAGAATGGCGTTGGTTTTATTATCTTTTGTCTTTTTAATTGGAAGTTATAATATCTTAGATTTTTTTTATTATCAAAAGACTATTTGATTTTTGGTAATTTTATTTCCTATTAGATTGGTTTGGTTTTGTATTTGTTTAGCTGAAACTAATCGTACTCCTTTTGATTTTGCAGAAGGTGAATCGGAATTAGTTTCTGGGTTTAATATTGAGTATAGAAGAGGGGGATTTGCTTTAATTTTTATAGCTGAATATGCTAGAATTTTATTTATAAGTATGTTATTTTGTGTGATTTTTTTAGGCTGTGATGTCTTTAATGTTATATTTTATATTAAGTTAACGTTTATTTCATTTGTTTTTATTTGAGCTCGAGGTACTTTACCTCGGTTTCGTTATGATAAATTAATATATTTAGCTTGAAAGAGTTTTTTACCTTTTTCATTAAATTTTTTATTATTTATTATTGGATTAAAATTGTTGTTTATTTATTATATGTGGTTAATATAATTTAGTAAAGTCAATAGAAAGGTTGATTTCTATCTTATGTTTTCAAAACATATGCTTGTTCAAGCTCATTGACTAGTTAATTAAGTTATCTCATCATTTATTTACTAATGGGTTAATAATGTAATATAGGAAGTAAATTACAGTTAAGATTTGACCTACTAAAACATAAGGTTCTTCTACTGGTCGTGCTCCAATTCATGTCAATAAAATTACTGTGACAACTATAGTTCAAAATAAAATTTTGTTAATAGGGTAGAATTGAATACCTCGGAATTTTCTTAAGTGATAGAATGGTAGAATTGCTAAAATGGCAATTGATAGGACTAGGGCAATTACTCCTCCAAGCTTGTTAGGAATAGACCGTAAAATTGCGTAAGCAAATAAGAAATATCATTCTGGTTGAATATGTACTGGAGTGACTAGTGGATTAGCGGGAATGAAATTATCGGGGTCTCCTAATAAGTATGGGTTAATTAATGTTAATAAGATTAATGCAGCAATTATGATAACGAATCCTACAATGTCCTTATATGAGAAGTAGGGATGGAAAGG
The DNA here is from genome assembly GCA_027475135.1 of Bactrocera correcta. Taxonomy (NCBI): domain Eukaryota; kingdom Metazoa; phylum Arthropoda; class Insecta; order Diptera; family Tephritidae; genus Bactrocera; species Bactrocera correcta. Next base: position 91,796,136 of record CM050325.1, read on the forward strand.
GATTTTATCAATATTAGAATTTAAACCAATGGGGTTATTAGATCCTGTTTGGTGGAGGAATAATAAGTGAATTAAAGTTATTGCTAATACAATAAACGGTAAAATAAAGTGGAATGTAAAGAATCGTGTAAGTGTGGCGTTGTCTACAGCGAATCCTCCTCATACTCATTGAACTAGATCAACCCCTAAATAAGGGATGGCTGATAATAAATTAGTAATAACTGTAGCTCCTCAAAAAGATATTTGTCCTCAGGGTAGAACATACCCTATAAATGCTGTTGCTATCACTAAGAATAAAATTAGTACTCCTACTAATCAAGTGGGAGTAAATAAATAAGATCCATAGTAGATTCCACGCCCTACATGTAAGTAAATACAAATGAAGAAAAATGATGCACCATTAGCATGAAGGGTTCGTAGTAATCATCCGTAATTTACGTCACGGCAAATGTGGTTTACACTATTAAAGGCTAAATTAATATCTGCAGTATAGTGTATAGCTAAAAATAGTCCTGTTAGAATTTGAATAATTAAACATAAACCTAATAGTGATCCAAAATTTCATCAGGCTGAAATATTAATTGGGGCTGGAAGGTCTACTAAAGCATTATTTGCAATTTTAAATAAGGGGTGTTGGGTTCGTAAAGGTTTGTTCATTAGTTCATTTGTCGGAGAGGACCATAAAATAGTTTAGTAATTTTTACTACTGCAATTAATGTAATTAATAAATAGTTTATTAATAAGATAGTAATAAAATTTGTTGGGTAGTTGTAGAGTTTATGAAGGTTTAATGAGTTTTCAGGCACAGCTAAGTTAAAATTGAACAGGGGCTGTATTTCTAAGTTTTGAACAAATGAAGATGTTGATAGTTTATCTACAAATACAGCAGTTAGTGTTAAAGTTAATATAACTATAAAACAAATAGTTGTTAATTTTATAGATAATGAAAATATTTCATTTGATGCTAAGGAAGTTACATAAATAAACAGAACTAGTATACCTCCTAAGAAGATTAAGAATAAGATATATGAAAATCAGAATCTTTTAGCTATTAATCCGGTAATTAAACAGATTTGTAATGTTTGAATTAATAATATCAATCCTATTGCTAAAGGGTGATTTATTTGAATAAAAATTAATCTTGAGATTAGAGTTGAAGAATATAAAAAGAGTTGTATAATTTCAGGAGGTAGTTTATTTAAAATATTAATTTTGGGGATTAATGATAAAGTTATTTCTTTTCTCTTGAAGTTTTAAAAGACAAAATCTTATTTTTGGTTTACAAGACCAATGTTTTTATTAAACTATTAAAACTAATGTTAATAAGTTTATATTGAGGGCTACCTTGTTTTTTATTTTTAATAGGAATTTTTGTTTTTGTTTCTAATCGTAAGCATTTATTATCTATACTTTTAAGTTTAGAATATATTGTATTAAGCTTATTTTTTCTTTTATTTATTTATTTAAATTTAATAGATTATAGAAGATTTTTTAGTATAATATTTTTAACTTTTAGAGTATGTGAAGGTGCTTTGGGTCTTTCTATTTTAGTTTCTATAATTCGAACACATGGGAATGATTATTTTCAATCGTTTAATGTATTGCAATGTTAAAATTGATTTTTATAATACTTTTTATTAGTCCTATTTGTTTTATAAATGGTTTATTTTGAATGGTTCAGAATTTATTGTTTATTGTAACTTTTGTCTTTATTATTTTAAATTATTGTACTAACTATTTTGTAAATATTTCATATTTTTTAGGGTTTGATGTTATTTCTTATGGTCTTATTTTATTGAGATTTTGGATTTGTACTCTTATAATTAGAGCTAGTGAGTCTGTTTATAAGTATAATAATTATAAAAATTTATTTTTATTTAATGTTTTAATTTTACTAATTTTTTTAGTTTTAACTTTTAGAAGAATGAATTTGTTTATATTTTATTTATTTTTTGAAAGAAGATTAATCCCTACTTTATTTTTAATTTTAGGTTGAGGGTACCAACCTGAGCGTCTTCAGGCTGGTGTTTATTTATTATTTTATACGTTACTAGTTTCTTTGCCTATATTAGTTGGTATTTTTTATTTATATAATAATTTAAATACAATAAATTTTTATTTATTAAGTAATTATATATTTAATTATGATTTATTATATCTGTCTTTAATTTTAGCTTTTTTAGTTAAAATGCCTATGTTTTTAGTTCATTTATGGCTTCCTAGGGCTCATGTTGAAGCTCCTGTCTCGGGTTCAATAATTTTAGCTGGAATTATGTTAAAGTTGGGAGGTTATGGATTGTTACGAGTTTTTTCTTTTTTGCAGTTAAGAGGTATTAAATATAATTATGTGTGAGTTAGAATTAGATTAGTGGGTGGAGTTTTAATTAGTTTAGTTTGTTTACGTCAAACTGATTTAAAGGCTTTAATTGCTTATTCATCAGTTGCTCATATAGGAATTGTTTTGGGTGGTTTGATAACTTTAACTTATTGAGGTCTTTGTGGTTCTTATACTTTAATGATTGCTCATGGGTTGTGTTCATCTGGTTTATTTTGTTTAGCTAATATTACATATGAACGATTAGGGAGTCGAAGTTTATTAATTAATAAGGGTTTATTAAATTTTATGCCTTCAATAACTTTATGGTGATTTTTATTAAGAGCTTGTAATATGGCTGCTCCTCCTTCTTTAAATTTATTAGGAGAAATTTCTTTATTAAATAGAATTGTGAGCTGGTCTTGGGTTACTATAATTTCTTTATCTTTATTATCTTTTTTTAGAGCTGCTTATACTTTATATTTGTATGCTTATAGCCAACATGGGAAGATTTTTTCGGGAGTTTATTCATTTAGAGGTGGTAAGATTCGTGAATTTTTTTTATTATTTCTTCATTGATTTCCTTTAAATTTGTTGATTTTAAAGAGAGATATTTGTTTATTTTGGCTTTAGATCTAAATAGTTTATTTAAAATATTGATTTGTGGTGTCAATGAAATGAAGTTTGTCATTTTAGATCGTGAAATATTTATCAATTTGTAGAATTAGATTTTTAATTTTAATTACTATTAGAATTAGTTTTTTTAGTTCTAGTTTAGTATTTTTGTTAAATGATTATTCTTTATTTTTAGAATGAGAAGTTGTTAGTTTAAATTCAACTAGAATTGTTATAACCTTTTTGTTTGACTGAATGAGATTATTATTTATATCTTTTGTTTTGTTAATTGCTTCTTTAGTAATTTATTATAGAAAGGAATATATAAGAGGAGATACAAATATTAACCGTTTTATTATATTAGTTTTAATATTTGTTTTATCTATAATGTTATTAATTATTAGTCCTAATTTAATTAGAATTTTATTAGGATGGGATGGTTTAGGATTGGTGTCTTACTGTTTAGTTATTTATTTTCAAAATGTTAAATCTTATAATGCTGGTATACTTACTGCTCTTTCTAACCGGATTGGAGATGTGGCTTTTTTATTGGCAATTGCTTGAATATTAAATTATGGTAGTTGAAATTATATTTTTTATTTAGAAAGTATGAAGAATAGAATTGAAATAGAAATTATTGGGGCATTAATTATATTAGCTGCTATAACTAAGAGAGCACAAATTCCTTTTTCTTCTTGGCTACCTGCTGCTATAGCAGCTCCTACGCCTGTTTCAGCTTTAGTTCATTCTTCAACTTTAGTAACTGCGGGTGTTTATTTATTAATTCGATTTAATATTTTATTAAGAGGTAGATGATTAGGAGATTTATTACTATTGCTTTCTGGGTTAACAATGTTTATAGCAGGACTTGGGGCTAATTTTGAATTTGATTTAAAGAAAATTATTGCTCTTTCTACACTGAGACAGTTGGGTCTTATAATAAGAATTTTATCTATGGGGTTTTATAAGCTTGCTTTTTTTCATTTACTGACTCATGCTTTATTTAAGGCATTATTATTTATGTGCGCTGGAGCTATTATTCATAATATAAATAATTCTCAAGATATTCGGTTGATGGGAGGATTGGGAGTGTATATACCTTTAACTTCTGCTTGTTTTAATGTAGCTAATTTAGCTTTATGTGGGATACCTTTTTTAGCTGGATTTTATTCTAAGGATTTGATTTTGGAAGTTGTTTCATTAAGTTATATTAATATGTTTTCTTTTTTTCTTTATTTTTTTTCTACTGGCTTAACTGTTTGTTATTCTTTTCGGTTGGTATATTATTCTATAACAGGAGAATTAAATTGTGGCTCTTTGAATATACTAAGAGATGAGGGTTGAATTATACTTCGTGGTATAAGTGGTTTATTAATTATGAGAATTGTTGGAGGTAGTATATTAAGTTGATTAATTTTTCCAACTCCTTATATAATTTGTTTACCTAGTTATTTAAAGTTATTGACTTTATTTGTTTGTGTAGTAGGGGGAGTTTCGGGGTATTTAATTTCTAATGTTTCTTTATTTTATTTTAATAAGTCTTTACATAATTATTTAGTTAGTTATTTTTCTGGGTCTATGTGATTTATGCCTTATATTTCAACTTATGGTATTATTAACTATCCTTTAGTGTTAGGTATAAGAGTATGTAAGTCTTTTGATCAGGGGTGATCAGAATTTTTAGGAGGTCAAAATTTATATAATGAATTAGTTAAATATTCTCAGTATATATCTATTATACATAATAATAATTTAAAGGTTTATCTTTTGTTATTTGTTTTATGAATTATTTTCTTGTTTTCATTTTTTTTAATTTTTTATTCAAGTAGCTTAAAATAGAGCATAACACTGAAGATGTTAGGGTAATTGTATAATTCTTGGATGTAGTGTATAAAATTTAGTAATTTATAAAAATAGAAAATTTTATTTTTACAATGAAAATGTAATGTTTTTATTAAACTATATAAATAGAAGTACAAATGGAGTTTAACCATTAAAAGATAAAAGTTAGCAGCTTTTTCTTGAACGTCATACTTCCTTAATTGGAGAAGGGTCTCAGTTCTATCATTAACAGTGATAAGCCTCTTTTTGGCTTCAATTAATAATTTAATTATAATTTAATTTATTAGAATAAGGGTATAAAATACCTAAGATTAGGTCGAAACTAATTGCAATAAATCGCTTCATATTCAGAGTTGATTATAAGGTAGATTGATATTTCAATACTTTTTGAATGCAAATCAAATGTTATAATTAACTACAACCCTAATTTGATCAATTTAGTATTCCTTGATTTCATTCGTGGTATAACCCAATAATTAAGATAATGATGAATACAATTCTTGTTGTAGCTCACATTATAATATCAGAAATTGAGATAATTAAAATTATAGGTAGAATTAGAGCAATTTCTACATCAAAAATTAAGAAAATAATTGTAATTAAAAAAAATCGAAGGGAAAAAGGTAGGCGTGAAGAAGATTTAGGATCAAATCCACATTCGAAGGGGGAACATTTTTCACGGTCTGTTAGTGCTTTTTTTGATAGAATAGAGGCTAGGGATATAACTACTCTGGTAATGGTAATTAGGATTGATGTTATAATAGCAATTAAAAAAATTATCTATACTACTAATTAGTAGGCCTTATGATTGGAAGTCAAATATACTTATATACTATATAGATAAAAATTAATTATCCTCCTCATCAGTAAATTGAAATATAAAGGAATAGTCAGACAATATCGACGAAATGTCAGTATCATGCAGCTGCTTCAAATCCAAAATGGTGAGTTTTAGAAAAATGATTGTTTAAATGTCGAATTAAACATACTAGAAGAAATGTTGTTCCGATTAATACGTGAATTCCGTGAAACCCTGTTGCTATGAAGAAGGTAGATCCATAAACTGAATCCGCAATAGTAAATGGTGCTTCAATATATTCATATGCTTGTAAAATAGTAAAATATACTCCTAGAAGTACTGTAAAGAATAACCCTTGTGTTGCTTGAGAATGATTACCTTCTATTAAGCTGTGGTGGGCTCATGTAACTGTTACTCCTGAAGATAGGAGAATAGCTGTATTCAATAGTGGAATTTGGAATGGATTAAAGGGTTGAATTCCTGCAGGAGGTCATATAGCTCCTAATTCAATAGCTGGAGATAGTCTTCTGTGGAAGAATGCTCAGAAGAAAGATACAAAGAATAAAACTTCTGATAAAATAAATAAAATTATTCCTCATCGTAATCCTAATGTTACAGGTAAAGTGTGCAATCCTTGAAAAGTTCCTTCTCGTGAAACATCCCGTCATCACTGGTATACTGTTAAAATAGTAATAATATTTCCTAAGGCAAATAATGAAATGTCATATTGATGGAATCATTTTACTAGTCCTGAGACAGAAGTTATAGCTCCAATTGCTCCTGTTAATGGTCAAGGGCTATAATCTACTAAATGAAATGGGTGATTTGAGTGTGTTGACATTAATTTACTTCTCTAGAGTATAATGTGCTTAGAACTGCGAATACATAAGATTGGATAATAGCAACTGCTGATTCTAAAACTAATAAGGCAATTTGACCAATTAATAATAAAGATACAATTGCGTAAGAAAGAGAGGGTCCTGTGTTTCCTAAAAGTGTGAGCAATAAATGTCCTGCAATTATATTAGCTGCTAGACGAACAGCTAAAGTTCCAGGTCGAATAATATTACTAATAGTTTCAATGCATACTATAAATGGTATAAGAACTGCAGGAGTTCCTTGAGGGACTAAGTGAGCGAATATATGTTGTGTGTGATTAATTCATCCATAAAGTATGAAGCATAATCATAAAGGTAGAGCTAATGTAAGAGTAAGTGTTAAATGGCTTGTTCTTGTAAAAATATAGGGAAATAGTCCTATAAAATTATTGAATAAAATTAATGAAAATAGAGAGACAAAAATAAAAGTTGATCCTGAGTGTCCTGATGGTCCTAAAAGAGTTTTGAATTCCTTATGAAGTGTAAGTAGAATTGAATTTCAAAAAATATGTCATCGTGAGGGTATTAGTCAGTAAGCAGAGGGAATTAGAAGAAGTCCTAAAAATGTTCTTATTCAATTTAGTGATAAATTGAAAATACTTGATGATGGGTCGAATACAGAAAATAAATTTGTTATCATTTTCAGTTTAAAGAAGTTGTTGAATACTTGCTTGAAATTTCGGATTTAGGTGTTTTAGGAATTACAGAGTAATAATTTATTATACTAAACAAGATAAAAATAATTGAAAAGATAATAAATAAACTTAATCAACCAATAGGGGCTATTTGAGGCACCAAAAAATATTAAATAGTTTAATAATTTTAGTTTGACATACTAATGTTATTTTTTAACTAATTTTTTTCATTAGAAGTAAGTGCTAATTTACTATAAAATGGTTTAAGAGACCAGTACTTGCTTTCAGTCATCTAATGAAAATTATGAATTAGTTCTATTAGTTACTCATTTAATAAAATGATTTACAGGAAGTCTTTCAATTACAATAGGTATAAATCTATGATTAGCCCCACAAATTTCTGAACATTGACCGTAAAATAACCCAGGTCGGTTTATTAGGAAATTAGTTTGGTTTAGTCGACCAGGAGTTCCATCAACCTTTACACCTAATGCTGGCACTGTTCATGAGTGAATTACATCTGCCGCTGTTACTAAAATTCGAATTTGTGAATTTATAGGTAGAACTACACGATTATCAACATCTAGAAGTCGAAATCCATCTGTTGATAATTCATTAGTAGGGACTATATAAGAATCGAATTCTACATTTATAAAATCTGAGTATTCATAGCTTCAGTATCATTGATGTCCAATAGCCTTTAATGTAACTGAGGGTTCGTTAATTTCATCTAATAAATATAGTAGTCGAAGGGATGGGAAAGCAATAAATAGTAGGACAATTGCTGGGAGAATTGTTCAGATTATTTCAATAGTTTGTCCGTGTAAAAGGTTTCGATTAGTGTATGAATTAAAGAATAATATAAATATTAAGTAACCTACTAATGTTGTAATTATTACTAAAATTATTAAAGCATGATCATGAAAAAAGGTAAGTTGTTCTATAAGAGGAGAGGCTCTATCTTGAAGGCCAAGGGCAGCTCATGTTGTCATTAGTTTCTAATAAAAGTAAAATACTTTATATATGGAGCTTAAATCCATTGCACTAATCTGCCATATTAGATAATTAGTTAAAAGAGGTAGTTCTGAATAACTATGTTCAGCTGGGGGAGTATTTTGGAGTCATTCAATTGAAGAACTAAGTTGTATAGGATAGATTACTTGCCGTTGTGTTACTAAACTTTCTCAAATAATGAATAGGAAAAATAAAATTCCTAGTAAAGAAATAGATGAACCAATAGTAGAAACTACATTTCATGTAGTGTATGCGTCTGGGTAGTCTGAATAACGCCGGGGTATTCCTGCTAATCCTAAAAAGTGCTGTGGGAAGAATGTTAAATTTACTCCAATAAATATGATGATAAATTGACTTTTTAGTCACTTAGGGTTTAGCACTAATCCTGTAAATAGAGGGTATCAGTGAACGAATCCTGCTATAATGGCAAATACTGCTCCTATTGATAATACGTAGTGGAAATGAGCAACAACATAATATGTGTCATGAAGAATAATGTCTACAGATGAATTAGCTAGGACAACTCCTGTTAGTCCTCCTACTGTAAATAGGAATACAAACCCTAGGGCTCATAATATGGCTGGGGAGTAATTTAATTGTGTACCGTGTAATGTGGCTAGTCAACTAAAAATTTTAATACCTGTGGGTACAGCAATAATTATTGTAGCTGAAGTGAAATAAGCTCGAGTGTCTACATCTATTCCTACAGTGAATATATGATGAGCTCATACAATGAATCCTAAGAGACCAATTGCTATTATAGCATAAATTATTCCTAAAGATCCGAATGTTTCCTTCTTTCCTGATTCTTGACTAATAATATGAGAAATTATTCCAAATCCTGGTAAAATTAAAATGTAAACTTCTGGGTGTCCAAAGAATCAAAATAAGTGTTGATAGAGAATAGGGTCTCCTCCTCCTGCAGGGTCAAAAAAGGAAGTATTTAAGTTTCGATCTGTTAATAGTATAGTGATAGCTCCTGCTAAAACTGGTAGTGATAATAGAAGTAATAAAGCTGTTAATACAACTGCTCAAACGAATAGAGGTATTCGGTCAAATGAAATTCCTGTCGATCGTATGTTAATAACGGTTGTGATAAAATTTACTGCTCCTAAAATTGAGGAAATACCGGCTAAGTGGAGTGAGAAAATAGCTAGATCAACCGAAGCTCCTCCGTGAGCAATAACAGATGATAGGGGAGGGTAAACTGTTCAACCTGTACCAGCTCCATTTTCTACTATACTTCTTACTAATAGTAATGTAAGGGAAGGGGGTAATAATCAAAATCTTATATTATTTATTCGTGGAAATGCTATATCAGGAGCTCCCAGTATTAGGGGGACAAGTCAATTTCCAAATCCTCCAATTATGATAGGTATAACTATAAAGAAAATTATTACGAAAGCATGTGCTGTTACAATTACATTATAAATTTGATCATCTCCAATTAGTGCTCCGGGGTGTCCTAGTTCGGCACGAACTAAAATTCTAAGGGATGTCCCAACTATTCCTGCTCAGGCCCCGAAAATAAAATATAAGGTTCCAATATCTTTATGATTTGTTGAGAATAGTCATTGTCGCGATTAAATGGCTGAAGTTTAGGCGATAGACTGTAAATCTATTTATAAGAATTATTTCTTTTTAATCATTGCTATAGATATTTAATTAATAACTAAATCTGGCTTTATAGTCAATAATGATATTAGACTGCAATTCTAAAGGAGTAATAAATTTACTAAGGCTTAAAAGATTTATACTTATATTTATAGCTTTGAAGGCTATTAGTTTAGTTAACTTAAAGCCTTACGTTATATAATTTATAAGAATAAATAAATTATAGAAATTAAAATTAGACTGAATGTAGAGATAAAAGATAAAATTAGTATTAGTTTAAAAGAAACATTATTAATAGTTATATCAATATTTCAGTTGTTTTCGTAATAATTAAGTATAAATGCTGCAAAACACAGTCGTAGGTCAAAAAATAGGGTGATTAATGTTATAACTGTCATAATTGTTATTAATACATATTGACTTTTTAATACTAAAAGTTGAATAACTAGTCACTTAGGTAAAAATCCAATAAATGGAGGTTAACCGCCCAATGAAAGTAAATTTAAGAATAGAATGAATTTAAGAGTTTTAGAATTAAAAAATGAATTAAATAATTGATTAATGTGGAATATTTTAAAATTGTTGAATATAAAAGTTAAACTGAAAGATAAGAATGTATAAAAAGAAAAATAAATACATCATATTGATTCATTTGCTTGCATAGCTGCTAGCATTCATCCTAAATGGTTAATTGATGAAAAAGCTATTAATTTCCGTAGAGAGGTTTGGTTTAGCCCACCCAAGGATCCTGTAATAGTTGAAGCAATAATTGATATAAAAATAAAATTATTTTGTGCTGTATAAGAAATTAATATTAGAGGAGCAATTTTTTGTCATGTTATTAAAGTAAGAGCATTTATTCAAGAAAGCCCTTCTATAACATTAGGGAATCAAAAGTGAAATGGTGCTGCTCCTCTTTTTAATAGTAGCGATGAAATAATTATTAAATTACTGTAAGAAGAATTATCTTGGATAATTGGGTAATTATTCAAATATATTATTATAATAGCAAACAGTAAGACTGCTGACGCTATTGCTTGAGTTAAAAAGTACTTTAATGAGGCTTCTGTAGATGTTAAGTTGTTACTATTTATTAGGGGGATAAACGATAACAAATTAATTTCTAATCCTATTCAAGCACCTAATCAAGAATTTGATGAGACAGTAATTAAGGTTCCTGTTATTAAAATGAAAAAAAATATAATTTTTGCTGAATTATTAAAAATTAAAAAGAAAAGGATTATAACCTTTATAAATGGGGTATGAACCCAGTAGCTTAATTAGCTTATCTTTTTATTTATTTTTAATTAATAATCTTATAATAATTTCAATTCAATAAGGTTTAACATAAATAATATTATTTGAATAAATAATAAATATATTTTGGTGTATGATGCACAAAAGTTTTTGATACTTTTAGAAATAGTTTAATTCTATTAAATATAATGAATGCAATACTAATTGCATTATTTACCCTATCAAGGTAACCCTTTTATCAGGCAATTCATTGAATGAAATTAGCTTATTTCATTTGAAATAAGCTGTTTTCATCTAATTTTTTTTTTTTTTTTTTTTTTTATACTTAGATTTAAGTTATATATATCTTTTGGTTGTATATTAAGTTTTAAATATTTAAATAAATAAAAAAAGTACTGATTTAAAAATAAATTTTTATGAATCTAGATAATTTAAAATTCCAATATAGACATTTCCGAGAATTAAAAGATCAACTTAATATAAATAGATAGATGATTATATTATATTTATTTTTATTATTAATTTATAACAATGTTTATAATGTTAGATTATATTATATACTAATAAATTGATAATACTGTTATTCATCTATGAATCTTAAAGCTTTTTTTTATATGAATATAGATATCTATTAATTAATTAAATATTTATATACATATATATATATATTAATCTTAACTTGGTATATCATTTATTTATTATTAATATTTATATAAAATAATAATTAAATTTCTATTTAAAATAAATGAATGAATAAAGTATTTATAAATAAATTGAATATTTATAAAATTTATTAAAAAAAAAAAAAAAAAAAAAAAATTAGATTAGATTTAATTATTAATTAAATCTCTAATAATTAGTATGATTTTTTTTTATTATTTAATTTAATTATTATTTCAATTTATATACATATATATATTTGTTATTTATATTTAATACTATTAATGTCGTAAGTTTTAAAATTAAATTAAATAATTAATAATTAAATTAAAAGAATCTGTTCTATAAGAGGAGAGGCTCTATCTTGAAGGCCAAGGGCAGCTCATGTTGTCATTAGTTTCTAATAAAAGTAAAATACTTTATATATGGAGCTTAAATCCATTGCACTAATCTGCCATATTAGATAATTAGTTAAAAGAGGTAGTTCTGAATAACTATGTTCAGCTGGGGGAGTATTTTGGAGTCATTCAATTGAAGAACTAAGTTGTATAGGATAGATTACTTGCCGTTGTGTTACTAAACTTTCTCAAATAATGAATAGGAAAAATAAAATTCCTAGTAAAGAAATAGATGAACCAATAGTAGAAACTACATTTCATGTAGTGTATGCGTCCGGGTAGTCTGAATAACGCCGGGGTATTCCTGCTAATCCTAAAAAGTGCTGTGGGAAGAATGTCAAATTTACTCCAATAAATATGATGATAAATTGACTTTTTAATCACTTAGGGTTTAGTACTAATCCTGTAAATAGAGGGTATCAGTGAACGAATCCTGCTATAATGGCAAATACTGCTCCTATTGATAATACGTAGTGGAAATGAGCAACAACATAATATGTGTCATGAAGAATAATGTCTACAGATGAATTAGCTAGGACAACTCCTGTTAGTCCTCCTACTGTAAATAGGAATACAAACCCTAGGGCTCATAATATGGCTGGGGAGTAATTTAATTGTGTACCGTGTAATGTGGCTAGTCAACTAAAAATTTTAATACCTGTGGGTACAGCAATAATTATTGTAGCTGAAGTGAAATAAGCTCGAGTGTCTACATCTATTCCTACAGTGAATATATGATGAGCTCATACAATGAATCCTAAGAGACCAATTGCTATTATAGCATAAATTATTCCTAAAGATCCGAATGTTTCCTTCTTTCCTGATTCTTGACTAATAATATGAGAAATTATTCCAAATCCTGGTAAAATTAAAATGTAAACTTCTGGGTGTCCAAAGAATCAAAATAAGTGTTGATAGAGAATAGGGTCTCCTCCTCCTGCAGGGTCAAAAAAGGAAGTATTTAAGTTTCGATCTGTTAATAGTATAGTGATAGCTCCTGCTAAAACTGGTAGTGATAATAGAAGTAATAAAGCTGTTAATACAACTGCTCAAACGAATAGAGGTATTCGGTCAAATGAAATTCCTGTCGATCGTATGTTAATAACGGTTGTGATAAAATTTACTGCTCCTAAAATTGAGGAAATACCGGCTAAGTGGAGTGAGAAAATAGCTAGATCAACCGAAGCTCCTCCGTGAGCAATAACAGATGATAGGGGAGGGTAAACTGTTCAACCTGTACCAGCTCCATTTTCTACTATACTTCTTACTAATAGTAATGTAAGGGAAGGGGGTAATAATCAAAATCTTATATTATTTATTCGTGGAAATGCTATATCAGGAGCTCCCAGTATTAGGGGGACAAGTCAATTTCCAAATCCTCCAATTATGATAGGTATAACTATAAAGAAAATTATTACGAAAGCATGTGCTGTTACAATTACATTATAAATTTGATCATCTCCAATTAGTGCTCCGGGGTGTCCTAGTTCGGCACGAACTAAAATTCTAAGGGATGTCCCAACTATTCCTGCTCAGGCCCCGAAAATAAAATATAAGGTTCCAATATCTTTATGATTTGTTGAGAATAGTCATTGTCGCGATTAAATGGCTGAAGTTTAGGCGATAGACTGTAAATCTATTTATAAGAATTATTTCTTTTTAATCATTGCTATAGATATTTAATTAATAACTAAATCTGGCTTTATAGTCAATAATGATATTAGACTGCAATTCTAAAGGAGTAATAAATTTACTAAGGCTTAAAAGATTTATACTTATATTTATAGCTTTGAAGGCTATTAGTTTAGTTAACTTAAAGCCTTACGTTATATAATTTATAAGAATAAATAAATTATAGAAATTAAAATTAGACTGAATGTAGAGATAAAAGATAAAATTAGTATTAGTTTAAAAGAAACATTATTAATAGTTATATCAATATTTCAGTTGTTTTCGTAATAATTAAGTATAAATGCTGCAAAACACAGTCGTAGGTCAAAAAATAGGGTGATTAATGTTATAACTGTCATAATTGTTATTAATACATATTGACTTTTTAATACTAAAAGTTGAATAACTAGTCACTTAGGTAAAAATCCAATAAATGGAGGTTAACCGCCCAATGAAAGTAAATTTAAGAATAGAATGAATTTAAGAGTTTTAGAATTAAAAAATGAATTAAATAATTGATTAATGTGGAATATTTTAAAATTGTTGAATATAAAAGTTAAACTGAAAGATAAGAATGTATAAAAAGAAAAATAAATACATCATATTGATTCATTTGCTTGCATAGCTGCTAGCATTCATCCTAAATGGTTAATTGATGAAAAAGCTATTAATTTCCGTAGAGAGGTTTGGTTTAGCCCACCCAAGGATCCTGTAATAGTTGAAGCAATAATTGATATAAAAATAAAATTATTTTGTGCTGTATAAGAAATCAATATTAGAGGAGCAATTTTTTGTCATGTTATTAAAGTAAGAGCATTTATTCAAGAAAGCCCTTCTATAACATTAGGGAATCAAAAGTGAAATGGTGCTGCCCCTCTTTTTAATAGTAGTGATGAAATAATTATTAAATTACTGTAAGAAGAATTATCCTGGATAATTGGGTGATTATTCAAATATACTATTATAATAGCAAACAGTAAGACTGCTGACGCTATTGCTTGAGTTAAAAAGTACTTTAATGAGGCTTCTGTAGATGTCAAGTTGTTACTATTTATTAGGGGGATAAACGATAACAAATTAATTTCTAATCCTATTCAAGCTCCTAATCAAGAATTTGATGAGACAGTAATTAAGGTTCCTGTTATTAAAATAAAAAAAAAATATAATTTTTGCTGAATTATTAAAAATTAAAAAGAAAAGGATTATAACCTTTATAAATGGGGTATGAACCCAGTAGCTTAATTAGCTTATCTTTTTATTTATTTTTAATTAATAATCTTATAATAATTTCAATTCAATAAGGTTTAACATAAATAATATTATTTGAATAAATAATAAATATATTTTGGTGTATGATGCACAAAAGTTTTTGATACTTTTAGAAATAGTTTAATTCTATTAAATATAATGAATGCAATACTAATTGCATTATTTACCCTATCAAGGTAACCCTTTTATCAGGCAATTCATTGAATGAAATTAGCTTATTTCATTTGAAATAAGCTGTTTTCATCTAATTTTTTTTTTTTTTTTTTTTTATACTTAGATTTAAGTTATATATATCTTTTGGTTGTATATTAAGTTTTAAATATTTAAATAAATAAAAAAAGTACTGATTTAAAAATAAATTTTTATGAATCTAGATAATTTAAAATTCCAATATAGACATTTCCGAGAATTAAAAGATCAACTTAATATAAATAGATAGATGATTATATTATATTTATTTTTATAATTAATTTATAACAATGTTTATAATGTTAGATTATATTATATACTAATAAATTGATAATACTGTTATTCATCTATGAATCTTAAAGCTTTTTTTTATATGAATATAGATATCTATTAATTAATTAAATATTTATATACATATATATATATATTAATCTTAACTTGGTATATCATTTATTTATTATTAATATTTATATAAAATAATAATTAAATTTCTATTTAAAATAAATGAATGAATAAAGTATTTATAAATAAATTGAATATTTATAAAATTTATTAAAAAAAAAAAAAAAAAAAAAATTAGATTAGATTTAATTATTAATTAAATCTCTAATAATTAGTATGATTTTTTTTTATTATTTAATTTAATTATTATTTCAATTTATATACATATATATATTTGTTATTTATATTTAATACTATTAATGTCGTAAGTTTTAAAATTAAATTAAATAATTAATAATTAAATTAAAAGAATCTGATTTTATGTAATAAGTTAAATTCCACTTAATTTTTTTAATGAAAAATAGCAATTTACTTAGGGGGGAATTGCCGATCGGGAGAAACTACTAACTGATTTTATTTAAATCTAATCTAATTTTTTTTTTTTTATGATTAAGTATTGTTATTTAATTTAATATTTATTTTTATTATTATTTTGTATTGTTTAGTTATTTAATAAATATTAAAGTTTTATTTTGGCTTTGAATTTTATTATTGATTTATTTTATATGTAAGTTTTTGCGTGTATTTTTGTTTATTTAAATAGTAAATGAAATTTAATTATATTCTCAGTAAATAGTATTATTAATCAAGGAAATTTGGAAATAGTAATTTCATAGAGTATTGGCTAAATTTGTGCCAGCAGCCGCGGTTACACAAATAATGCGAATAAAATTTGTTCAGTGTAAGTTAAAATTTATTATATTAAAAATGAAATTGAATTTATTAGGTGAAATTTTAAATTTAAAAAATTTTTTTATAAAGGTTTTGAAGCTTGTAAATTTTAGTTATAAACTAGGATTAGATACCCTATTATTTAAAATGTAGTTTAAATCACTAAGGTAGTAGTAGTTATGTTCTTGAAACTTAAAAAATTTGGCGGTATTTTAGTCTATTCAGAGGAACCTGTCCTGTAATTGATAATCCACGATGTACCTCACTTAAATTTGTTTTTCAGTTTATATACCGTCGTTATCAGAATATTTTATTAGAATAATAATTTTCTATAATTTTTATAAAAATTTATATCAGATCAAGGTGTAGCTTATGTTTAAGTAGAGATGGGTTACAATAAATTTATTTAAACGGATCTAATTTTGAAATGTTTAGTGAAGGTGGATTTGATAGTAAAATTTTAAAGATTGTTAATTAAGGCAAGATAAGTCGTAACATAGTAGATGTACCGGAAGGTGTATCTAGAATGACAATTTAAAGCTTATTCAGTAAAGCATTTCATTTACATTGAAAAGATTTTTGTGCAAATCAATATAAATTGATCAAAATTTATTTATTAATTTATTTTGTTTTTAAATTAATGTATTAAAAATAATTATATAATTAAGTGTTTTAGTAGTTTTTAATGAAAAAATAATTTTAATAATAGTTAATTAGTATTGTGAAAGATAATTGAAATATTTTGAAAAATTTTTGTATTAAAAGAAAATTTAGTTTATTGTACCTTGTGTATCAGGGTTTATCAAATAATTAATATATAGATATATTAATCTCGATTTTATAAGAGTTAATAATTTATTAAAGTTAATGTGTCAAAATTATTTTAAATAAATTATTAGAAATGAAATGTTATTCGTTTATAAAGGTATCTAGTTTTTTTAGAAATAAATTTAATTTACAGATTTTTGATTTTTTGGTTATTTATTTAATTAAAAAATTTATTAATTTGAATATCTTAAGGGATAAGCTTTAAGATAAATTATTAAAAATTAATAATGGTGATATAAAATATATGCTTAGAATTAGCAATTATTTAAAAGTTTGTTATAAATTATTTTATAGATTATATTATTTATTATATTTTAATTTATTTATAAAAATTTTTTTATTAATTAAGTATAAAAAGTAATAATGATAGAATTAGTATATTTTTTTGTTTATGTAATTTTATATGATAAGTTTGTATAAAGAACTCGGCAAAAATTTTACCCGCCTGTTTAACAAAAACATGTCTTTTTGAGTTATTTTTAAAGTCTGACCTGCCCACTGAAATTATTTAAATGGCCGCAGTATTCTAACTGTGCAAAGGTAGCATAATCATTAGTCTTTTAATTGAAGGCTGGTATGAACGGTTGGACGAGGTATAAGCTGTTTCATATAAATTTATAATAGAATTTTATATTTTAGTCAAAAAGCTAAAATTTAATTAAAAGACGAGAAGACCCTATAAATCTTTATACTTTATGTTGTTTAAATTTTTTAGATTTGTTTTATTTTTATAATTTAAAGTATTTTGTTGGGGTGATATTAAAATTTAATGAACTTTTAATTGTTAGAAATCATTAATTTATGAATTATTGATCCATTAATAGTGATTATAAGATTAAGTTACTTTAGGGATAACAGCGTAATTTTTTTGGAGAGTTCATATCGATAAAAAAGTTTGCGACCTCGATGTTGGATTAAGATATATTTTTAGGTGTAGCCGCTTAAATGTTAAGTCTGTTCGACTTTTAAATTCTTACATGATCTGAGTTCAGACCGGCGTAAGCCAGGTTGGTTTCTATCTTTAATATATTATAATATCTTAGTACGAAAGGACCAGGTATTAGAATAATAATATTTTATATAAGGAATATGATTAATATTATACTATTTTGGCAGATTAGTGCAATAAATTTAGAATTTATTTATGTAATTTATATTACAAATAGTACTTGTTTTTTATAGAATTTATTTTATCAATTATTGGAAGTTTAATTTTGGTTATTTGTGTTTTAGTAAGAGTAGCTTTTTTAACTCTTTTGGAACGTAAGGTTTTAGGCTATATTCAAATTCGTAAGGGACCAAATAAAGTTGGTTTAATAGGAATTCCTCAGCCTCTTTGTGATGCGATTAAGTTATTTACTAAGGAACAAACTTATCCTCTTTTATCAAATTATATTTCTTATTATTTTTCTCCTATTTTTTCTTTATTTTTATCTTTAGCTGCTTGGTTGTGTATTCCTTTTTTTGTTAAGCTGTTTTCATTTAATTTAGGATTGTTATTTTTTTTGTGTTGTACTAGTTTAGGCGTATATAATTCATATATATACTCAATAGTTTAGGAGTATATTTAAATATGTTAATCTAATGGTTTGAAGTATTTTGATATCGCTTGCTAAAAGAGTATATACAAGAAAGTCAAATTTATACTTAAATATAAGATAACGGAATTCTTCTAAATGCCGTGCAGTTATACCGTTAAGGCTTTATGTAGACTTCAGTGCGTTAAAGAAGTTTTATTAACTTAAATATGTTAAACTTATGATTTGAAGCATTTCGATATCGATTGCAATATGTGTATATACAAGAAAATCGAATTTATACCTAAATATAAGATTACGGAATTCTTCTACATGCACTGTCGTTATGCCGCCATGGCTTTATATCAACTTCAATACGTTAGAGAAGGTTAATTAACTAATGATTTGAAGCTTTTCGATATCGATTTCTAAATGCATATATACAAGAAAGTCGAATTTATACCTAAATATAAAATTGCGGAATTCTTCTAAATGCAGTGCAGTTATACCGCCATGGCTTCATGTCACCTTCGGTAGGTTAAAGAAGGTAATTTTACTTATATATGTTAAACTAATGATTTGAAGCATTTCGATATCGATTGCTAAATGTGCTAGTACAAGAAACTTGACTTTATACTTAAATATAGGATAACGGAATTCTTCCAAATGCACTGCCGTTATTCCGCCATGGCCTTATGTTAACTTCAGTTAGTTAAAGAAGGTTTATTAACTCAAACATGTTAAACCAGTTATTTGAAGCATTTCGTTATCGATTGTTTAATGCATATATACAAGAAAATCGACTTTATACCTAAATATAAGATTACGGAATATTTCCAAATTACTGTCGTTATGGCGCCATGGCTTTATTTCACCTTCAATACGTTAAGAATGGTTAATTAACTTAAATATGTTAAACTAATGATTTGAAGCATTTCGATATCGATTGCTTAATGCATATATACAAGAAAATCGACTTTATACCTAAATATAAGATTACGGAATTCTTCCAAATTACTGTCGTTATGGCGCCATGGCTTTATTTCACCTTCAATACGTTAAAGATGGTTAATAAACTTAAATATGTTAAACTAATGATTTGAAGCATTTCTATATCGATTTCTAAATGCATATATACAAGAAAATCGACTTTATACCTAAATATAAGGTTACGGAATTCTTCCAAATTACTGTCGTTATGGCGCCATGGCTTTATTTCACCTTCAATACGTTAAAGATGGTTAATTAACTTAAATATGTTAAACTAATGATTTGAAGCATTTCGATATCGATTGCTAAATGTGCATATACAAGAAAATCGTTTTTATACCCAAATATAAGATTACGGAATTCTTCCAAATGTACTGTCGTTATGCCGCCATGGTTTGTATCAACTTCAATACGTTAAAGAAGGTTAATTATTTTAAATATGTTAAACTAATGGTTTGAAGAATTTCGATATCGACTGCTAAATGTGTAAATAAAACAAAATCCACTTTATACCTAAATATAAAATTATAACATTACGGAGTTCTTCTAAATGTACTGCCGTTATACCGTTAAGGCTTTGTGTAGACCTCATTAAGCTAAAAAATGTTTATTAACTTAATATGTTAAACTAATGATTTGAAGCATTTCGATATCGATTGCTAAATGTGTATATACAAAAAAATCGAATTTATACCTAAATATAAGATGTTATGCCGCCATGACTTTGTGTAAACTTTAGTGCGTTAAAGTAGGTTTGCAAACTTAAATATGGTAAACTAGTGATTTGAAGCATTTCGATATCGATTGCTAAATGAGTATATACAAGAAAATCGACTTCATACCTAAATATAAGATTACGGGATTCTTCCAAATGTACTGTCGTTATGTCGCCATGGCTTTATATCACCTTCAATACGGTAAAGAAGGTTAATTAACTTAAATATGTTAAACTAATGATTTGAAGATTTTCGAAATCGACTGCTAAATGCATATATATGTACAACAAAATCGACTTTATACCTAAATATAAGATTACGGAATTGTTCAAAATGTACTGTCGTTATGCCGCCATGGCTTTATATCAACTTCAATACGTTAACGAAGGTTAATTAACTTAAGTTTGTTAAACTAATGATTTGAAGCATTTCGATATCGATTGCTATATGTGTATATACAAAAAAAATCGAATTTATACCTAAATATAAGATTACGGAATTCTTCTACATGCACTGCCGTTATGCCGCCATGGCTTTGTGTTAACTTCAGTGCGTTAAAGTAGGTTCGTTAACTTAAATATGTTAAACTAATGATTTAAAGCATTTCGATATCGATTGCTAAATGACTATATACAAGAAAATCGACTATTTAAGTTAATAAACCTTTTTAAGGAACAGAAGTTGGCTTAAAGCCATGGCGGCATAACGGCAGTGCATTTAGAAGAATTCCGTAATCTTATATTAGGTATAAAGTCGATTTTCTTGTACAAATGCTTCAAATCATTAGTTTAACATATTAAGTTAATAAACATTTTTTAGCATACTGAAGTCTACATATAGCCTTAACGGTATAACGACAGTGCATTAAGAAGAATTCCGTATTGCTATAATTTTATATTTAGGTAAAAAGTCGATTTTCTTGTATATACACATTTAGCTATCGATATCGAAATGCTTCAAATCATTCTTTTAACATATTTAAGTAAGTTAACCTTCTTTAACGTAATGAAGGTGATATAAAGCCATGGCGGCATAACGACAGTGCATTTAGAAGAATTCCGTAATCTTATATTTAGGTATAAAGTCGATTTTGTTGTATATACGCATTTAGCAATCGATATCGAAATGCTTCAAATCATTAGTTTAACACATTTAAGTTAATTAACCTTCTTTAACGTATATAAGTTTATATAAAGCCAAGGCAACATAACGACAGTACATTTGGAAGAATTCCGTAGTCTCATATTTAGGTATAAAGTCGATTTTCTGGTATATATGCATTAAGCAATCGATATCGAAATGCTTCAAATAACTGGTTTAACATATTTAAGTTAATAAACTTTCTTTAACGAACTGAAGTTGGCTTAAGGCCATGGCGGCATAACGGCAGTGCATTTAGAAGAATTCCGTAATCTTATATTTAGGTATAAAGTCGATTTTCTTGTATATACACATTTAGCTATCGATATCGAAATACTTCAAATCATTAGTTTAACATATAACGGAATTCTTTTAAGTGCACTGCCGTTATGCCGTTAAGGCTTTATGCAGACTTCAGTAAGATAGAGAGGATTAATTAACTTAAATATGTTAAACTAATGATTTGAAGCATTTCGATATCGATTGCTAAATGTGTAAATACAAGAAAATCGCCTATATACTTAAATATAAGATAACGGAATTCTTCTACATGCACTGCCGTTATGCCGCCATGGCTTTATGTTAACTTCAGTGCGTTAAAGAAGCTTTATTAACTTAAATATATTAAACTAATGATTTGAAGCATTTCGATATCGCTTGCTAAATGTGTATATACAACAAAATCGACTTTATACCTAAATATAAGATTACGGAATTCTTCTTAATGCACTGCCGTTATGCCGTTAAGGCTTTATGTAGACTTCAGTAAGATAGAGAGGATTAATTAACTTAAATATGTTAAACTAATGATTTGAAGCATTTCGATATCGCTTGCTAAATGTGTACATACAAGAAAATCGACTTTATACCTAAATATAAGATAACGGAATTCTTCTACATGCACTGCCGTTATGCCGCCATGGCTTTATGTTAACTTCAGTGCGTTAAAGAAGCTTTATTAACTTAAATATATTAAACTAATGATTTGAAGCATTTCGATATCGACTTTATACCTAAATATAAGATTACGGAATTCTTCTTAATGCACTGCCGTTATGCCGTTAAGGCTTTATGTAGACTTCAGTATGATAGAGAGGATTAATTAACTTAAATATGTTAAACTAATGATTTGAAGCATCTCGATATCGATTGCTAAATGTGTATATACAACAAAATCGACTTTATACCTAAATATGA
This sequence comes from Bactrocera correcta, assembly GCA_027475135.1. Taxonomy (NCBI): domain Eukaryota; kingdom Metazoa; phylum Arthropoda; class Insecta; order Diptera; family Tephritidae; genus Bactrocera; species Bactrocera correcta. The sequence continues at coordinate 91,818,852 of CM050325.1, forward strand.
GATTACGGATTTGTTCTAAATGCACTGCCGTTATGCCGCCATGGCTTTAGATCAACTTCAATACGTTAAAGAAGGTTAATTAACTTAAATATGTTAAACTAATGATTGGAAGCATTTCGATATCGCTTGCTAAATGCATATATACAAGAAAATCGACTTTATACCTAAATATAAGATTACGGAATTCTTCCAAATTACTGTCGTTATGGCGCCATGGCTTTATTTCACCTTCAATACGTTACAGAAGGTTTATTAACTTAAATATGTTAAACTAATGATTTGAAGCATTTCGATATCGCTTGCTAAATGTGTATATACAAGAAAATCGACTTTATACCTAAATATAAGATTACGGAAATCTTCTACATGCACTGCCGTTTTGCCACCGTGGCTTTATGCCAACATCCGTTCGTTAAAGAAGGCTTATTAACTTAAATATGTTAAACTAATGATTTGAAACATTTCGATACCGATTGCTTAATGTGTATATACAAGAAAATCGACTTTATACCTAAATATAAGTTTACGGAATTCTTCTAAATGCACTGCCGTTATGGCTTTACGTTAACTTCAGTTCGTTAAAGAAAGTTTATTAACTTATATATGTTAAACCAGTTATTTGAAGCATTTCGATATCGATTGCTAAATGCGTATATACAACAAAATCGACTTTATACCTAAATATAAGATTACGGAATTCTTCTAAATGCACTGCCGTTATGCCGCCATTGCTTTATGCCAACTTCAGTTCGTTAAAGAAGGTTTATGAACTTAAATATTTTAAACTAATGATTTGAAGCATTTCGATATCGATTGCTATGTGTATATATACAAGAAAATCGACTTTATACCTAAATATAAGATTACGGAATTCTTCTACATGCACTGCCGTTATGCCGCCATGGCTTTATGTTAACTTCAGTGCGTTAAAGAAGCTTTATTAACTTAAATATATTAAACTAATGAGTTGAAGCATTTCGATATAGATTGCTAAATGAGTATATACAAGAAAGTCGACTTTATACCTAAATATAAGATTACGGAATTCATCGAAATACTCTCCCGTTATGCCGTTATGGCTTTATATCACCTTCATTACGTTAAAGAAGGTTAATTAACTTAAATATGTTAAATTAATGATTTGAAGATTTTCGATATCGATTGCTAGATGTGTAAATATAAGAAAGTCGACTTTATACCTAAATATAAGATTACGGAATTCATCGAAATACACTCCCGTTATGCCGTTATGGCTTTATATCACCTTCATTACGTTAAAAAAGCTTTATTCACTTAAATATATTAAACTAATGAGTTGAAGCATTTCGATATCGATTGCTAAGTGAGTATATACAAGAAAGTCGACTATATAACTAAATATAAGATTACGGAATTCATCGAAATACACTCCCGTTATGCCGTTATGGCTTTATATAAATTTCAGTACGCTAAAGAAGGTTAATTTACTTAAATATGCTAAACTAATGATTTGAAGCATTTCGATATCGATTGCTAAATGTGTATTTACAACAAAATCGATTTTATACCTAAATAAAAGTTTACGGAATTCACCCAAATATACCGCCGTTATGCCGTTGTGGCTTTATGTAAACTTCGGTAAGATAAAGAAGGTTAATTAACCTAAATATGCTAAACCAGTTATTTGAAGCTTTTCGATATCGATTGCTAAATACAAGAAAATCGACTTCATACCTAAATATGAGATTACGGAATTCTTATAAATGCACTGTCGTTATGCCGCCATGGCTTTATATTACCTTCATTACGTTAAAGAAGGTTAATTAACTTAAATATGTTAAACTAATGATTTGAAGATTTCCGATATCGATTGCTAAATGTGTAAATACAAGAATATCGACTTTATACCTAAATATAAGATTACGGAATTCTTCTACATGCACTGTCGTTATGGTGCCATGGCTTTATATCACCTTCATTACGTTAAAGAAGGTTAATTAACTTAAATATGTTAAACTAATGATTTGAAGCATTTCGATATCGATTGCTAAATGAGTATATACAAGAAAATCGACTTTATACCTAAATATAAGATTACGAAAATCTTCGAAATGCGCTGCCGTTATGCCGCCATGGCTTTATTTTACCTTCATTACGTTAAAGAAGGTTAATTAACTTAAATATGTTAAACTAATGATTTGAAGATTTTCGATATCGATTTCTAAATGTGTAAATACAAGAATATCGACTTTATACCTAAATATAAGATTACGGAATTCTTCTACATGCACTGTCGTTATGGTGCCATGGCTTTATATCACCTTCATTACGCTAAAGAAGGTTAATTATTTTAAATATGTTAAACTAATGGTTCGAAGCATTTCGATATCGATTGCTAAATGTGTAGATACAAGAAAATCGACTTTATACCTAAATATAAAATTATAACATTACGGAATTCTTCTAAATGCACTGCCGTTATGCCGCCATGGCTTTATATAAACTTCAATACGTTAAAGAAGGTTAATTAACTTAAATATGTTAAACTAATGATTTGAAGCATTTCGATATCGCTTGTATATACAAGAAAATCGAATTTATACCTTAATATAAGATAACGTGATTCTTCTAAATGCACTGCCGTTATGCCGCCATGGCTTTATATCAACTTTAATACGATAAAGAAGGTTTATTAACTTAAATATGTTAAACTAATGAGTTGAAGCATCTCGATATTGATTACTAAATGTGTATATACAACAAAATCGACTTTATACATAAATATAAGATTACGGAATTCTTCTAAATGCACTGCCGTTATGCCGCCATAGCTTTATATCAACTTCAATACGTTAAAGAATATTAATTAACTTAAATATGTTAAACTAATGATTTGAAGCATTTCGATATCGCTTGCTAAATGTGTATATACAAGAAAATCGAATTTATACCTAATTATAAGATAACGGGATTCTTCTAAATGCACTGCCGTTATGCCGCCATGGCTTTATTTCAACTTCAATACGTTAAAGAAGATTAATTATCTTAAATATGTTAAACTAATGCTTTGAAGCATTTCGATATCGATATCTAAATGTGTATATAAAAAAAATCGACTTTATACCTAAATATAAGATTACGGAATTCTTCTACATGCACTGCCGTAATGCCGCCGTGGCTTAATGCCAACTTCAGATCGTTAAAGAAGATTTATTAACTTAAATATGTTAAGCTAATGAGTTGAAGCATCTCGATATCGATTGCTAAATGTGTATATACAACAAAATCGAATTTATACCTAAATATAAGATTACGGATTTCTTCTAAGTGCACTGCCGTTATGCCGCCATGGCTTTAGATCAACTTAAGTACGTTAAAGAAGGTTAATTAACTTAAATATGTTAAACTAATGCTTGGAAGCTTTTCGATATCGCTTGCTAAATGTGTACATACAAGAAAAAAAGACTTTATACCTAAATATAAGATAACGGAATTTTTCTACAGGCACTGCCGTTATGCCGCCATGGCTTTATGCCAACTTCAGTTCGTTAAAGAAGGTTTATTAACTTAAATATGTTAAACTAATGATTTGAAGCATTTCGATATCGCTTTCTAAATGTGTATATACAACAAAATCGACTTTATACGTAAATATAAGATTACGGAATTCTTCTTAATGCACTGTCGTTATGCCGCCATGGCTTTATGCCAACTTCATTACGTTAAAGAAGGTTAATTAACTTAAATATGTTAAACTAATGATTTGAAGCATTTCGATATCGATTGCTAAATGAGTATATACAAGAAAATCGACTTTATACCTAAATATAGGATTACGAAATTCTTCGAAATGCGCTGCCGTTATGCCGCCATGGCTTTATATTACCTTCATTACGTTAAAGAAGGTTAATTAACTTAAATATGTTAAACTAATGATTTGAAGATTTTCGATATCGATTGCTAAATGTGTAAATACAAGAATATCGACTTTATTCCTAAATATAAGATTACGGAATTCTTCTACATGCACTGTCGTTATGGTGCCATGGCTTTATATCACCTTCATTACGCTAAAGAAGGTTAATTATTTTAAATATGTTAAACTAATGGTTCGAAGCATTTCGATATCGATTGCTAAATGTGTAGATACAAGAAAATCGACTTTATACCTAAATATAAAATTATAACATTACGGAATTCTTCTAAATGCACTGCCGTTATGCCGCCATGGCTTTATATAAACTTCAATACGTTAAAGAAGGTTAATTAACTTAAATATGTTAAACTAATGATTTGAAGCATTTCGATATCGCTTGTATATACAAGAAAATCGAATTTATACCTTAATATAAGATAACGGGATTCTTCTAAATGCACTGCCGTTATGCCGCCATGGCTTTATATCAACTTTAATACGATAAAGAAGGTTTGTTAACTTAAATATGTTAAACTAATGAGTTGAAGCATCTCGATATTGATTGCTAAATGTGTATATACAACAAAATTGACTTTATACCTAAATATAAGAACACTGAATTCCTCTAAATGCACTGCCGTTATGCCGCCATGGCTTTACGCCAACTTCCGTTCGTTAAAGAAGGTTTATTAAATTAAATATTTTAAACTAATGATTTGAAGCATTTCGATATCGATTGCTAAATTTGTATATATAAGAAAATCGACTTTATACATAAATATAAGATTACGGAATTCTTCTAAATGCACTGCCGTTATGCCGCCATAGCTTTATATCAACTTCAATACGTTAAAGAAGATTAATTAACTTAAATATGTTAAACTAATGATTTGAAGCATTTCGATATCGCTTGCTAAATGTGTATATACAAGAAAATCGAATTTATACCTAAATATAAGATAACGGGATTCTTCTAAATGCACTGCCGTTATGCCGCCATGGCTTTATATCAACTTCAATACGTTAGAGAAGATTAATTATCTTAAATATGTTAAACTAATGATTTGAAGCATTTCGATATCGATATCTAAATGTGTATATACAAGAAAATCGACTTTATACCTAAATATGAGATAACGGAATTCCTCTACATGCACTGCCGTTATGCCGCCATGGATTTATGCCAACTTCAGTTCGTTAAAGAAGGTTTATTAACTTAACTATGTTAAACTAATGAGTTGAAGCATCTCGATATCGATTGCTAAATGTGCATAAACAACAAAATCGACTTTATACCTAAATATAAGTTTACGGAATTCTTCCAAATGCACTGCCGTTATACCGTTAAGGCTTTTGTAGACTTCAGTAAGACAAAGAGGATTAATGAACTTAAATATGTTAAACTTATGATATAAGATTACGGAATTCTTCCAAATGAACTGTCGTTATGCCACCATGGCTTTGTATCACCTTTAATACGTTAAAGAAGGTTAATTATTCTAAATATGTTAAACTAATGGTTTGAAGCATTTCGATATCGATTGCTAAATTTGCAAATACAAGAAAATCGACTTTATACCTAAATATAAAATTATAACATTACGTAATTCTTCTAAATGCACTGCCGCTATACCGTTAAGGCTTTATGTAGACTTCAGTAAGCTACAAAATGTTTGTTAACTTAATATGTTAAACAAATGATTTGAAGCATTTCGATATCGATTGAAAAATGTGTATATACAAGAAAATCGACTTTATGCATAATATAAGATTACGGAATTCTTCTACATCCACTGCCGTTATGCCAACTTCAGATCGTTAAAGAAGGTTTATTAACTTAAACATGTTAAACTAATGAGTTCAAGCATTTCGATGTCGATTGCTAAATGCGTATAAACAACAAAATTGACTTTATACCTAAATATAAGTTTACGGAATTCTTCCAAATGCACTGCCGTTATACCGTTA
>CM050325.1:91825214-91870937 GCA_027475135.1 Bactrocera correcta
AAACTAATCTTGCCCAGATTCACGGTAAGCATTATGTATGTTTGCGTTACTCCTTATCACTTAGCATGAGTACGAATTTTGTAATTATTCTGCTTATCGGTGGTTGAAGTAATATTAACATGTATGTGAAATTCGTAAAATTCGTAAGACGACGTTTTACCAAGCAGTAGCTTCCAACAAATATCCGGAAGCAATAAAGGAAGATTGATAAAATTAATAGATATTTTTTTATGTACAGATTTCTGCACCTCTCTTTCCATGAGGAAAACTATCTATATGCAATGCCGAAAAAATATTTAACATTTTATATAATCCTACTTCAAGCACCAAATTATCTATTACAATAAAGTACAAATTATAGATATCCCTTTCGAGCAAACCTTAAACACTTTACAGTTGAAGTAGGTATCTACCTTCGAGAATTTTTAAGAACTACGAACGTTATAATAAAACTAGAAGTGTAGGCAGCTTTAATAATGCCATAAATGGTGCTTTATGTCTCAAATATATAATTTAACGTCAATCGGGCTATAATCTATGAAGCCTACAGGAAGATATACTAAATATCTGAATTATCTAATAAACCTTTATGGGCGTGTTGATTAGTTTTTGACATAAGAGTCATTTTTGGTGCTGAGAAGGTATTACGATATCTAGTTAATATCTACTTACTAACTCAACCAAACCTAGTGGAATAATTTATTTTGGTCAAAATGGAATGGGATAATAACAACAATCACCATATGATGCACTTCCTTGCCATATTCCGCCATTTTAAAATTCATGAGATACTAAATTTCACAAATCGTTCAGCTATATTATGAAAATTCACGTTCTGTAAACAATGTTCAACTTATGGTCAACATTATCGGCTTACTGAACGCACTATTTGCAACACATCATTCATCTTGAGATCCAGCATTCATTATTGGATGATATTTGACCGAACAGACCACGTCTAGCACGCACTGAAGGAAATATAGCAACCGTAGCTGAGATTGCAAACGAAGACCGTGGAGAGTTGATTCGTCGCTGTACGCAGCACCTCGGACTGACGTATGGAACGACTTGGTGCATTTTACGTCGAGATCTTAAATTGAAAGCGTAAAAAATACAGCGTGTGCAAAAACTGAACTCGCTCGACCTTCCCAGACGCCATCGCTTTGCTCTATTGGCTCTTGAAAAGCTTCAAGAAGATCCGACGGTTTCGAGTCAAATTTTGTTCAGCGATGAGGCCTATTACTGGCTCACTTTAGCACAAAGAGAGCAACCTGAAGAGATTCAACAACTGCCATTTCATCCAGACAGAACAACATCTTGGTTTGGTTTGTGAGCCGGTGGAATCATCGGCCCATATTTTTTTCAAAAATGATGCCAGTGAGAACGTAACGATCAATGGCTGCCGTTATCGCGTCATGATGACCGACTATTTAATGCCTGAAAACAAGACGGAACAACTTCCTAAACATCGCATCAATGAAAGGATTTATTGAGAGAACACTTTGGTAAGCAGATAATTTCACGTCTTGGCCGGTCGAATGGCTACCCAGATCCGTGTGTTATCACACCGTCAGATATTTTCTTGTGGGGATATGTAATGTGAAAAGTCTATGCGGACAATACCGCTACGATCCAGACCTTAGAGCACAACATCACGAGTGGCATTTTTCTGTTACTAGTCAAAATGCTCGAACGAGTCCTCGAAAATTGGACTCAAGGGTTGTACCATCCGAGACGGAGTCGCGGCCGACATATGAAAGCAATAATCTTCAAAAAATAAATACCAAAAAAATATATATCGAATGATAGTAAACATTAAATCTGAAGTTTCTGTGTTTTTTCTTTAAAAAGTAGGGAGTCTCGCAATAGATCATCCTTTATAAGAAGAATAAATTTAATTAGATTATTTTCAGAAATATTTTCAAATCCCCAGATATCGAATAAAAATACCTATGTTTGAAATTAAGAAGCCGAATTGGATAATTTGCGAGGCTATAAGAAAAATCCAGTTCAGGAATTCCTCCATATACCTAATATAATGATTTTTCGACTTTTCATGTATTCCAAGATTTGGCTCATGATGAAGTTATTGGTTTTTAAGGCCTAAAACCACACTGATAAGGTATAAAGAGAGTGTTGCCGGTAGGCTTTAGTCTTTCACATTGTACGCTCGATAGAACCTTGTATGCGATGTGGAGAAGGCTCCCTTAAATACCAATCATCGGACCATATTCTATAAAGAAACCGATGCATGCTACTTATCAGTTTTCTGGGCAATGGAACGTCTGTTCCATCGTGATGGATTGGAGAATTCCCCATCTCCTGGTATTCCGCTTTCACTGGCACTCAGCAGGGCGGAAAAGTATTCTCTCCATAATTTCAGTATGATCTGGGCAGCAGTCACTGAATTACCTCTGGGGGTTTACAAGTGTATATGCCAAGATATAAATGAAGATATTTAAAAAGGCAGCATTTTAGTAATAATAATTTTTTTTTAATAAATGAGCACTTATTTTGTTGGTAACAGTGAAAGTAATTTTTTATGTAATTTTTTAGAACTTAGGTTGCATTATTAGCGTTTTTGTTTTATAGCCTATGTTCACCGAAGATAATGTAACTTAGTCCTCAAATTCTTTGTAGGGATCTGAAAAAAATTGTGGTGGAAAAATTAAGCCTTTTTTAGAAAAGAGCTACCACCTATTATATGTACATGTGCTTCAATTTCTTTCGACACCTTAGTTGATGCTTGAGTTGCTTATTATAAAGTTTTTTGAATTTTTTTGAAAGAAAGTATTAGATTGAATGTTTCAACCTACTATGGACGTAATAAAGTATATTTTTAGCTATATTAATTTTTTTTTACAAAAATATTGAAAAATAACGGACTTATGTGCTGCGGAAGTGCCGAAAAAAAAAGTGCCTCAACTGCTGGCATGATTCCGGTGGAATGAGTAGCTGAAACAAAAAAATTCAAAATGTTTATTAAACCTAAATATATTTTCTATACAATGAACTACGATCTTTGAAAAATATCAAAAATTAAGAAAATGCATAATTTTGAAAAAAAGAAATCTTTTTTTTTTACGAAAAAAATGGTCGTTTTTTTAATGCCAATTTTACAATTTTCAACCAATCAAAAAGAACGTAGTTCATTGTATAGCAAATGTATTCAACTATACACAGTTTTAATTTGAAGTCGGTCGGTCAACTTCTCGTTGAGTTATGATGCCAGCAATTTTGAAAAATGTCGTTTCGAGAAAAACGCTTTTAAAGTTTCACTTACGAGTATATGTATGTATATGCTTGCACCTCTGAGTGGTCGCTGTTTAGAATGCTGTCATTCAAAAACTATTCAAGATACGACCCCGCCGATTTCACAGGATATTTTTGAATATATAAACTATCGAAAAAGTAAAAAAATTTTTGAAAGTGTCACACTGGTACACTGGGCCCCTTAAGATAACAGAAATAGTTCAGAACTTATGTAGACCACATTTGTTCTGAACTACATACTATACGCATGTTTCCGATGTATTTTCTAAAGATGAAAATTCAGTTATATTCTATACATACGTATACGTATGTTTAACAAAAATTAGCTTATAAAACACAGCAAACTATTGCTACGAGTCCTTTATGGATAAATATTTGAGAGCAAAGAAACGGCACATCCTACATTTGTCTACAATCTTAGCTATAAGTTAGGAAAATACTATGGTTCGAATCTTTCACTTACACTGTCCTTACAAAACCCCGCTGGCAAAGGTAAAAGTTTATTTAGAAGAAGCAAATCGAGGATCCAGTACTCCTAAAATAAAACCTCAACCGATTTGCGGCGAATCAGTTTATTATATAATATTTATGTAGTATTGAAATTCCGCTTATTTAACTGACTGTGTACATAGAGTTATGTATATTGAAAATTAAATTGAACCGTTATAGGTACATATTACATCGCAGCCTACTCTTTAGCTTGGGTTGGCGGCTTCTTCGGCGTTGGTGGTTTCTTTTGCGATTTTGTCTCGGTTTTCGTTGGCGCTTGTTTTTCTGAGGGTTTAACTGGTTTCTTCTTATTATCTGTTGTAGTCTGTTTCTTAGTTGGTGCCGAGGGTTGTTTCTTTACCGGCACTTGAGATTGGGGCTTGACGGGCTTCTTGACGACTGGTGGTGTTGGCTCTGGTGTAGGTGGTAGTGGCACTGTTACACCGTTCAATTGTTGGTTAGATGGTTTGAGCACGTTTGGTAATGACGGCTTCACTGATTCCTCTTTAGTTTCGCTAGGGTTTTCACTTGCATCGCTATGATCACCATGTGGTGGCTCAAAGTTAAATGGCTTAGGATTTTCAGCAATTATTACGGAAGGCTGCTGTGGAGCCGCAATAATTGGCGGTTGATCATCGGTGGGGTATAATGGCTTAGGTAGGGACATTACATGGGCTGTTTGCTCTTTTACTTGTACTGGTGAACTTGTTGGTAAAATATTAATTGGTGGTGCGGGAATATAACGTCCGGGTGATGTACACGATTGTAGCACAAACGTGAAAACTTCACCTTGTCCACAGGTCATCGTAATTTGTTTACCTCCAACGCGATTGCACAAATAGTAGTCTGAGCTACTATAGTAGCTTGGCCAACGTATGCCCATCTCATCTTTAGTACATTTCAGTTCATAATCTACGAAGCCTTGTGCCACAGCTGCCAGGCAAAGGGTCGTAACGATCAGCGCGTATCCTAGTTAAGTGAAATTAGAGTTTATTATTAAAAACTGTTACTTTTATTATGAATTTTGTTAGAAGTATATTTTCGCATCACTTTTCTTATTTATTTTTATTTTTGTTTTTTTTTTCTGTATTATATCCTATATTGCAACTCGTTAGACAGCCTACCTCTCATTTCTGGCTCTGTGTGGTGCGTTTACTTTGGTCCTGCTGTTTCGCTCCTAACGAATCCAAATCAAATGGTTGAACTACTTGATTTTTACAAGTGATCTCATTATTTATAGTGACATTTTTGTTTCTTTTTTCTTGTCGCAGCTATTATTTCCTGACCGAAAATATTGCTCTACAGATAGTGATCTGATTGATTTTAATTGTATCAGAAAATTTGTCAATCTTATCTTTCCGATATCATTTTTTTAACATATTCAACTACACATTCCACAATTTCATTGCTCAGTTACAACTCTCGTAAAAATATATTTGATTACCAAAAAGGGTACGCCAAGATTGCAAGCACTTTATGCGTGGTACCAAACAGGCCACACCTAAATTCAATGAAAAATTACAACTTAAACAAATGTTTAATTTAAAGTGCAGAAAGAATTTCTCAGATAAAAGCAATTTCATTGAGGAGAGTATGATTTTATAGTCATTATTTTATTTTTGTGATCCCCGGGCTGAGCATATGCTATACACACTGTAGCATGGGCAGCAGCTGAAGACCGGTACATTCAAAATGGGTTAAAACAAACTCTCTCTTCGGCCATTGATAATATTAAATATCTTGAACATATCTTGTGAAATCGAAACCAAATTCACTTTGTAATATTTTATTTTCTTTTTAATATACTATCAAAAATAAATTATATAGGAGTTGGGGTAGTATCGACTCGATTTTATCTATTAACTATTAACAGGTGGCGCAAAAATTACCTTCCGATGTTTTTTGGAAAATGAAAAACTTTGATTCTGCTTGTGGATTATTTTTATTTGGTCTTTTAAATTTTTTTGCATCAAGTCGAGAATATAATACCATGTTAATGGCCGCCGCCACAGTTTTTTTTTTCTCAAATTCTTTATTTAAAATCTGTCTGTATTCAAGACAATAAGCAAATGTTCTAAAATATACATAACTTTGTACTGTTGGACCCCAGTGGGCGCAAAAGTAATATTTTATTCTATACTTAGCTTAAGCTAGTGAAAAAAAAAAGAAAAAATTAATGATTATTTATTTCCTGTACGGGAGGTCTAGAATATGAAATCGTTTCATTCGAAACGTTTCATCTGTTTCATCCAATAACGCAATAGCTAAAGGGTTGGAATGATTGCTCAGCCTTTCAAGATATCTAGAACTAAATTTCCTTATTTCGTCTTTGACACTTGGTATATTTAGGTCGTTGTTAATTGTGATATTTGAAACAAACCAAGGAGCATCCAGAATCTTCCTGAGGGTTAAGTTCTGATAACGCTGCAATATTTCAATACTTGAGTTGCTGCAAGAGCCCCATAGCTGGATTCCATACGTCCAGACCGGCTTTAGTATGGCTTCATAAAGTAAAATTTTGTTTTCAAAACTCAATTCAGATTTGGGTCCAATAAGCCAGTACATTTTATTAGTCTTTACTTTAAGCTCTTTTCGTTTTGCCTTAACGTGATTTTTCCATGTTAATCTTCTATCAAGATAGAGGCTTAGGTACTTCACTGTATTGCTGTTAGGAATCTCTTCATTGTTCATAATAATACTTGGACAGGAGTCTTTTTTCATTGTAAATGTGATATGTATAGATTTATCTGTATTAATGGCCATATTCCATTTTTTAAACCATGCTTCAGTAATTCGTACCTGATCCTGAATCATTTTCGACGCTTCGATCCTAGAACTGCTTGCCGCAAGCATTGCAGTGTCATTTGCATAGGTGGCGACTAAGACATTTTCAAGGACAGGCATATCTGAGGTATATATTGTATACAGGATCGGACCAAGAACGCTTCCCTGTGGAATTCCCGCACTAATAGGATATATTTTCGAATATTCGTCTATCACTCTTACGTAAAAGTGTCTATCTAGAATGTAGTTTTTCAGAACAAGGAAAAACGGAGCAGGGAGCACTTTTTTTAGATTATAAATCAACCCAATATGCCAGACGCCACAGTTGATTGTCATTTTTACAGCATTTTCCATCACTTTGGCCAGAACTTTCGGTGATAGGTCCTCACGTTCTTGACGGATATTGTCTTTAAGAGCTGCAGGAGTCTGAGGCTTGTTGACATATGTAAACCCGCGACATCAAAAAGCCTCACAAAAAGAAGTCTGGAGCGGTCAAATCAGGCGATCTTGCTGGCCAAAGCAAATCGCCAAAACGAGAGATTAGGCCCCCGGTAAATGCATCCTTCAGCATATCGGTTGTGGCAAGCAGTGTAGAGTACCATGGTTTATCTACGTGTATTTCGCATGTGTTTACTAAATAAATGTCAAAACAGAACTCACATTAGAGGTCAATTGCAAAATTTATAGCATCTTCTGATCATCTTCTGACTTTTAATGCCACATACTAAAAAAAAAATTTCCATGGGTTTCATTAAGTACTTCACATACAATCACCAATCATATCGAGCAAAGTCAGACGGCTGTTCGAAAATTCTGATATTGGTTATATGGAGGAAGTCAAGCTTTCGCCCAATTTTATTTATTTATGGAAGAAAGATATCCTTTATTAGTAAAATATGTTCTGTAATTTTCTTTTAGATAACTCAAATATTGGCCGAAAAATGCAGTATAATGTCGTCTGGAAGTTCGAAAATCTTTAAAACGGGGGTTTCAATAAGAGCTCTACAAAAGCTTTTTTTTAGGAAAACAAAAACTGTTCGGGATATCAATGAAATTCCAATATATATGGAACATAGACTTCGCATAGTGCCACAGGAATTCATCTATCGGCGTCAAACTGCACGGCCGAGGCGGTCAATCGACTCGTCATTCGTGAGATAACAAGTTCCAAACAAGGTTTTCAATAAATCTATTGTGACATTCGCTGTGTAGCTTGTGGCGCAGTCCTGTTGGAACAACATATTATCCAAGTTCATATCATCTAATTCGGGCCAAAAATATTCGGTTATTAGTGACGCCGTCGGCCCATGAATAGCACCAAATCGTAATTTTTTGAGATGCAATGGTGACTCATGGAGTACTTGTGGATTGTTGCTTGACCAATGAACCTCATCGCTGAAGTTGATTTTGCGATTCATTTTCAAATTGTTGCTCAGCCCCATTCACGAACATATGACGATTCTGGTCAAGCAGCTTCAGTTCTTGCGTCAATTTGATCTTGCAAGGATGTAGGCCAATATCTTTTAGCAAAATTCGCAAAAATTACGTCACAGAGATGACCAGTGGTTGAGAACGACGTGTGAAAGACTGATTTGGGTCGTTCTTAATGGATGCGCAAGCGACAGCAATATTCTCGACGCTGCGGGCATTTCTTTTTCTCACTTGCACTGTGCCCTTAGATTCAAATTTTTTCGACCAAAGGGTTAATTCTTGATCTGACAGGGCGATTATGACGACCATAAATTGGACGTAGCGCTCTTAAAGTTGAGACCACTTACTCCGAATTTCATTAGTAAATTTTAATAATTTCGACTCGTTGTTGGACCGTGTATGTTTTTAGGATGAAATGACAAACCTTACTAAAGAAAAATGTCGGAAGAGCAGGAAAAAATATGGCGCCGTTTGTTGTCGCTATCGGTCTACTTTTGTAACGTCCTTATTGAAAAGCACACTGAAACGCCTTTTAAAATTTGCGTGCAATTACGAAAATATTCACCGGAACGATATGAAATTTCCTGTGTGCATTCTTAAATATATGTATGAACATTAAGAAAAATTTAAAAATATATTTTTTTTTAATTCTAACTGTATGTATATAACCCCTAGTTTGTATTCGAACTCTTAAATTCGCAAACGGAAGTTGTTCCGCAAAATTATAGATGCATAATAGGGGTGCAATTAATTCATTTAAATTTATGACAAAATTCAGCCATGTTTTTATATCAACGGTGTTTTTCCCCACCAGGAAACAATATTTTTTTAAAACATGAAATTCACATTTTTCAATGTAAACAAATGTATCAAAGGTAGCATTAATTTGACGTTCTGATATTTTCACGTTGAAGCTATATTACTCTAAGGTAAGAAAAGAGGTTTTTTGTTAGAACTGCGACCTTTCGCCAGTGACTATTCAGTGACAAGACGAAACATAAAAATATAAATAACTGATTTTTTGAGTTTACATTTAGTCCATAATTTATTTGATCCACGTCAGAAACTTGCCTAGAATAGAATTGGTTCACAAACAAAGTTTGCTCTACTAACTATTCGACTCATGTACCTGTTTCATTACTTATGACCTCTACATTTTATGAAACTGAAACTGAAACTGTCTGATGTAAATATTAACAATTTGAAAATTGTATAATAAGATAATTGGAAAATGACCAGATAAATCTAAGGCATTATTTTACCTCTTTGTTAAATATAGGGCATGCAAGTACGCTGTAAATATTTTAATTTATTTTTTTTTTATCTCTTCAATTTCCACACCTATTTCTGAATGAATTCTGAGTGCGTCTGAGTCTCTGGTAGATAAAACCATCTAACGACATATTTTTTATCTTAACATCAATCAATTGCGGTATTGAATAGGAACAATGGTAGTCATTACGAAGATCAATGACATTGTGAAACATGTTTGAGTATTTTGAACAAGCATTATGTGAAAAATTCGAAAAATTATCGGTTATCAATTTAAATTACGCCAATTACAAATGTTTCTAATGACATTTTCAAATACAAATTTTTACTTATTACTGAATTATCACAGTTCAAAATCTTTTCGTACTAAAATTAAATGTTATATTAAGGGGGTATTCTAGTCTAGAAATCAAATTTTGGGCAATTTTTGAATTAAAAAAAAATATTAAAATAATTAGAGGAGGGACGCATCCTGGTAACATTGATCCTCACTCTGCTGGTGGTCTGAAAAAAAAAAATCAAAAGAAATTCTTAATCAGTAAGGATGCTGTTATAGTCCCTATCTCATTTTTTTGAAAAATGGCGACTGCCTGAAATTAAAAATCATGTTTTACGTTTTTTTTTTTTGAAATTCCTGAAGTTTTTAAAATATTAAAAACACAAAATTTCAAGTAAATCGGTACCTTGTGGAAAAAAATAGTTTCGAGAAAACGCGTTTAAAAATTCGATACGGCCGAACCGGGCTAGGTACTGCGTCACTAAAGTAACTGTAGCTCTTAAACTAATTTTAATTTTTAAAAATCCTTTAGAGGATATGTTCTTAAGGGTCTAGACTTTAAATATATGAAATAAAATCGAATTTTTCAAAATTCTAGAGTAGAATACCCCCTTAATAAATATTTATCTCGCGTCAAGAAAACTGTTTTCAAAAGTAATTTTTTAGCATAAATATTAATTTATGTACTAAATCTTAAACACCGACCTCAACAACCGATGCATAATAAACTTAATTAATTACATAAACGGAAATTGTATATAAAACCTAAAATATTTTATTATTCATCAATATTTATTTGGTCACCTTCAAAGTAATCCCCACCAGATGTAATTCCCTTATGCCAACAATTTTTCCATTCCTCAAAACACCTTTCATAAGAACTTTTTGGGATGATCATCAGCTTCTTCCAATCTCTTCAATCGACTAAAAACGGGTTCCACGAAGCGGCAATTTCAATTTGATGAACAAGAAAAAATCACACGGAGTCAAACTTGGTGAATACGGTGGTTAATCGATGGTATTTATTATTTTCAGCTTTAAATTCGGTCACAGTGGGGGCTCGATGCCATGGTGCATTATCATCATGGAAAATCCATGAATTTTTCTTCCACAATTCCGGCCGTTTTCAACGGATGTTCTCGCGCAAACGCCTCGATGCAGGCAAAGTCTACTCCTTATTCACCGTTATCACTCCGGAACAATTTCATGATGCGCCAAACCATGAATATCGAAAAAAAAAACAATGCGCGTGACTTTGATTTTCGAGCGGCTTTGGTATGTTTTTTTTTTAGTTTCAGCTCGTTTCTTTCTCTCCATTTCGATGATAGCTGACTTTTTTGTATGTCTCATCGGCACTTATAATGCTCTCCATGATTGTGGGATCGGCATTCTAATGATCAAGAATGTCCAAAGGGAACTGTTTACGGCGCTCTTTTTTGAAAAAAAAAAATCAGTTTTATCGGTACAAGTTGATCAAGAACGCGTTTCATACCCAAAACATTCACCAAAACCATTCGAACGGACTCGCGAGAGATGTCGAGCTCTCTTGCCATCTCTCTAACACTTGCCTGACGATTTTCAAACATCATGTTCTTCACTTTTTAATATTTTCACCAGTTGAAGAGGTCGTAGGTCCTCCAGAACGAGGCGTGTCTTCAACGATATCTCAACCATCTTTGAAGGCTTTGTACCACTCGTAGACTTCTGTTTTTGATAAAATTGAATCACCGGAAGCAAAATTTGAAACAAATTCTATTTTCGACATTTTTAGCTATTGAAAAATCGAATTGCACTACGGAGGTGTACCAGCTTAAACAGCTGTTGAAAAGCTGTTAAATTTTGATATATCATTTAATAGCAATTTTCGCTTATTTTTTTGTCATAATGTATGATATATTCCTAAACCAACTTTGGTGCCAAAATTGCTCTTTCTTGTGCAGGCTTACAATTATTGGCTGAATGACATGTACATGGATGTTCGTTTGCCTCTGCCAATCAACTCAAATCCCGGCATGCCAATGCCACCCGTCCGTTTTACAACGGTGCACGATGTGGCACGCT
Source organism: Bactrocera correcta (assembly GCA_027475135.1). Taxonomy (NCBI): domain Eukaryota; kingdom Metazoa; phylum Arthropoda; class Insecta; order Diptera; family Tephritidae; genus Bactrocera; species Bactrocera correcta. Next base: position 91,836,802 of record CM050325.1, read on the forward strand.
TTGCAGCACTCCTATTGAGCGGCATCATGAAGCACAAGGAACTACTTGACAGGTATGTAACGTTATATATTTACAAATATATAAGTATATATGTACTAAGCATTAAAAAATTGTAAAAATTCACACATAGCGGCAATTTACCCATCGATCGTGCGGGTTCTCGGGAAAAGAATCAACCACTATGCATGGCACAATACTACCGACCGCTAGGTTCATGCCGCCGACCTGGTTTGGAACGCGACACACAGTACTTAGCAGAGCGCGGCGAGAAAAGCGACGAACATGTGATTGTGCTGTGTCGCAATCAGATGTATTGTGTTAACGTGAAAACCAGTAGTCGCGGCCGAATATCGGAGACTGAAATCGCTTCGAATATCTTGTATGTACTCAGCGATGCACCCTGTTTGCCAACTAAACCACCCATGGTGGGCTTACTTACTGCCGAGGAGCGCACACGTTGGGCCACAAATCGTAACCTACTACTGGAGAATGAAGTCAATCAGAATAGTATTTTATTGATTGAGAGAGCTCTGTGTATGCTATGTATCGATGAACCGCTACCGAATACTTTCAATGCTTATACGTTCACTGGCGCCACACCAACAGGTTATATGGTGGGTGATCGCGATGATACGAATATGTTGCACGAAATGATACATGGCGGCGGTAGCAACTACAATTCGGCTAATCGTTGGTTCGACAAAGTCCTGCAAATAATCATCTGCACCGACGGTACTTGGGGTATTAACTACGAGCATTCCTTTCCGAGGGCGATGCCATTGTGAATGTCATAGAGAAAATCTATAAAAATTTGGAGGAAAAGCAATCAGCATGCAATAGTGTACCGTCGGACCCGACACCCGAACGCATACCGTGGGTCATAACACCACAAATGGATGAACGTATTAAGCAGGCCGCGGTTGCAGTCGACAAGTAAGTCGTTGAGAGTGGGAAATATCGGCTAATACATATGAAATAATTACAATTATAGGGCAATTGGAGACTTCGATTTGTATGTGTACCGTTACAAGGGTTATGGCAAAAACTTCATCAAGCAATGCAAGTGTAGTCCGGATGCCTTCTTGCAGCTCATGCTACAGTTATCCTATTTCAAGTAAGAGCAAAAGCAACTAATTTTACTACACCCAGAAAATAAAAGCTTGAATATTTCCACTAAAATTATATTTTTTTAAATTGAAACAGATTGTATGGTCATTTCGTAGCCACTTACGAGAGTGCTTCCACTAGGCGATTCTTGTTGGTATGCAAACATATATAATTTTTATATTTATTAATTTTAATTGAACTATCAATATATTATAAGTATATAGTATAGTATTATAATATGATATACAATTACTTTCCTTAAGGGTCGAGTCGACTGCATACGAGCTTCCCACAAAGAGGCGCTGGAATGGGCCACAGCCATGTGTCAGGGCGAAGGCGCTAATGTGCCCTTGGAGAGCGAGGGCGAAGACGACGATGCGCGTAAAGTCAAATTCAGCATTTATAATGTAAGTGTAATCACAAAAGTTTCCATAAGAAAAATCTTCTCTAACCTCTTCGCTTGTTTTTTCGTAAATAGAAAGATAAGCTCAAGGAACTTTTCCGCATTGCCTGCAATCGTCAAACTGAAATTATGGTTCAAAATATACTAGGGCATGGCATTGATATACCATTGTTGGGCTTACGTGAGGCCAGTAAGGAATTCAATAACGGTCAGGTGCACGAACTTTTCAGCCATGAAACGTTTCAAACTGCCAATATTTTCTTGTTGAGCACAAGTCAGGTATGTATACTTTTAATGTTAGTATTATATAACTGTGTTTACTTTTGTTCCCACAAGCATTGCACTTATTTAATTACTCACCGAAAGATTGATAAAACTATTTTATGTTGTAATAAACTGAACGCCATACATACAATTATTTTATTGCACAAAATTGTATAAAAAAATATTCAAAAGTCTTTATTTAAGTCTATTAAACTTTCTTAGAATAGTATACTAAACTAAAGTAGTCTCATCAAAAGCAAGTATTATCTAGCTACGAAAATATAATGCTTTTTGTCAGGAAGACATTTCTTAGAGGTCGTAAAGCCTTCGAGCGGTATGCTTTGCATTGCATTTTGTTATGCATTAACCACCAACTTAATAGAATTTAATGTATTTCTTAAATTTCGAATCGCTCAGCAACCACCGCTTTCTTATTCTTCCGAACTTCTTCCTGGCCGAGCAATGGTACATCTGCTCCATCGTTATCGAATGGGGAATCGGGCTCACCATCTTCTTGTGCCATGCTCTTACTGTCATTCAGCAGACTGGAGAAGTATTCCCTCCATTATTTTAGTATGGTCTGGGCATCAGTCACTACATCACCTCTGGGGTCTCTACCAGAGTATGTTGTTGAAACCTTCTGTTAGTAGCCGCAAATTTTTCATAGACCTCGAGCATTACCCCTGTCGATCAGCTTGTTAAGCTTTTCGTACTCAAGCGTTTCAACCTCTCTCTTCTCTTGTTTGCAAATGCATCTCGGTACCCTCTTCATCTCTCGGTATTTATCCCATGCCGAACATATAGTGGTCGATAGTAATGTTGCGAGGTAGGCAGTCTCTTTTCTCTTCGCTGCAAACACGTCACTCCTCATCGTACCAGCTGTTCTTTTGCTTTTCCCGAAAAGCAATGGTTTAGTTTGCAGCTGTACGTAAGGAGCTTGAAATGCCGTCTCACAGTTCCCTTATACCAAGCTTATGTTGAGTGCTCTCAGAGAGCAGGAGTGCAAGCCGAGTAGAAAATCATTTAGCTGTCTGTTGTGATTGCAGCTTCTCGACGTCGAACCTTCCTTGTGTTTGTTGACGTGCGTTTTTTGCGGTGTGTGCATATCTTGGCTGCAACAAGATAGTGGTCCGAAGTTAGGACCTCGCAGCGTACGCACGTCTAAAACACTGGAGACGTGTCTTCTATCTGTCACAACATAATCGATCTGGTTAGTGGCTTTTCGATTCGTAGTCAGGCAGGGAGTTTGATGAATTTTCCTATGCTGGAATCTAGTTTAACAGATAATTATATTTCAGGCCAAAGTCGATCAGCCCCACCCATTTAGGAATGTTTCATTATGAAGGCTAAATTTACCGACCGTTTTGTCAGAGATAATTTCTGTGCCCACATAGTGGCGGGAACTCTACTATGGTACTCATTTAAGACATCTATGGTAACATCGTCTTTCTCTTTCGTCGTGGTATGAGCGCAAATCAATGATATGTTGAAGAACTGCGCTTTGATGAGGATTGTAGCTAGACGTTTATCCGCCAGGACTCGGCGAAGGAGTCTCTCTCCCACCACGCATCTCAACCGAATTTGCGATCCTTTATATGGTCACTGTAATAAATGCCACAAAGACTTACTTGTCTCAGTCCTTTTCCTGTCCATCGCACTTCTTGGACGATGGTGATGTCAGTCTCTCCTCTTACGAGGACATCAACCAGCTGAACAGCGACACCTTCTCAATTGAGGGACTGGATATTCCAGGTACATGCTCTTAAAGCATTATCCTTAATGCGTTTTCTATGATCGTCATCCTGAACCCAGCCCACAACCTTGTGAAGAGGATGTTTCGCCTTCTCCATTTAGCTCGCCTTCAAACGGATTCTTTGGCTACCCAGAGGATACATGGTCTAAGACCGGAAGTTGTGAGCTGCTTAAGCCATATGTGAATGGCATTCAGAAAACCTTTCTCACTTGCGTGAACTTCTACACATGACTTCATCCTCCAATATTATCGTGCCGCAAATTCTAAAAATACCTTTTCGACAATAATATATTTAAAGATAAATTGAGTTGATGGAACTTAGGAGTTGCACTTTTGACTGTAAATTAAAAACATATTTTAAAGACTTATTACTCATTATATTGTGATGCTTTTAAAGGTCTATTCAATACTTCTATTCGAATATGCAAAAAGTAAAAATATATTTTTTTATTTATTTGACACTAGGTATGCCTTTTAAGTAAAAAAATAAACAAAATCTGGGTTTATCGATTATTTCAATTCAAAAAATAATTATAATAATGCTATAATGCGCAAAACAATTACTTTAGATATGTCCTGGATGTACATATCGTCACCTAAAATGCAAAACAAAGTAGCATCAAAAAAATTAAAATTGAGTTTTACATTGCTTACCTTTCACTACAATATGTTACATAAATTTAGTATAAAATTTTTAGTTTCCGTCGTCAGATATAACCAATATGTAACCGTTTTATAACTAAAACTCAAATTTTGTTTCAATTTGTGGTTTCTATTATATCGTTTTCCCTTCGCCTGTAAACTTATTAAAAGTGATTTTAGATTATTTTTCATTTTATGTGACGATATGTATTTTATGCTTTAAGGGGGTATTCTAGTCTAGAAGCATGAATTTCAGGTAATTTTTAAAAATTTGGGGATGGGGCTAGTTCCAACCATAGACAAGCCTATAAAGAAGACTCTATACAAATTTCAAGTAAATCGGTCATGTAGAACCTGAAAAATCGTGGGCATCGTTCCGAAAAAGTCAGTTTTGAGAAAAACGCGTTTAAAGTTTCGCGTTCCGGCCGAACCAGTTTGGATGGTGGGTCAGAAAAATGCCTATATCTCCGAAAATAATTTGAATTCTGAAAAATCCTCTTGTACACATATTCTTGAATAGTTAAACTTTATAAATATATAGAAACAATAAAAATCGATTTTTTCAAATTTCTAGACTAGAATACCCCTTTAACACTTTGTATCAGTATTTAAAGCACAGCTTATAAAAGCTCTGATCTCGTTTTATTTATACGCACATTTTCTTGAGTACACCTATACTTTGGTATTTCAGTTTCACACTCAAGGACACACGATTCTAATAAACTACACTTGTGTGTACATACGTATATGTCGCTTGCACCGCACCGAGCAGCACTGCACTGTTTTATTTGTTCACTTTGCACCATTAAAATTATGCTAGAGCACAGCGCACTCGACAACATGGAAGCCACACCCCTCTACTTTTCTATTATGTAATTGCAATATTGAAATAATTAGAAGACAGTGTAAGTCTTTTGTCACTACATACAAAATTTGCACATGTCTTGATATGTATTTATAACTGCATATATGCTATAGAGATTCATATTATTCATATAAAATATATACATATGTAAATATAATATAAAAGAATATATTGGGGTATTCCATTTATATCGACCACTTTTGAACCCGATCCCTTTAGATTTTGCTGTTTTGAAAATTTGACAATTTTTTTATTTTTTTTTTTTGAAAATTTGACAATTTTTTTTTAAAGAAATAAAAAAAAAATTATTTTTTTTTGAAAATTTGACTATTTTTTTTTAAATAAATAAAAAAAATATAAAGAAGTCGGCCCACCCCGGGATTAGCAGGGATATGTAGTTGTCAAATTAATTGAAGTTTTTTTGAGGAAAAAAAAAAATGGCGAACTTCCAAAAAATGACGATTTTACTTAAAAAAAAAACGATTTTTTTTATATAAGTGATCGTGTTAAATTTTTTTCATGTATTTTTTCGAAAACAAAAATTTAAAAAAAAGTTCCCCAAAAGTCAATTTCTACAAATCTTATGGCTATTTGAAAATAAAAAAGCCATTCTTTTAAAAAATTCATTACTTTTTGAAGTTGGACAAAAAATTTTGAAAAAATTCTTAAAAATGTTTTTTAAGGGGAAGAAAAGGATGGATAAGTTTTAGCAAAATCTAAAGGGGTCGGGTTCAAAACTGGTCGATTTGGTATGGAATACCCCATATATATGTATATCATATGTAACTCAGCATTTGTCATACATTAAAATTCACCACACTTCGAAATTATCCAACAGGTGGCTACCAAATCGGACGCTTTCATGGGTTATGGCGCAGTAACGCCACGTGGCTATGGCTGCTCCTACAATCCTCATGCCGATGATATTACATTTTGTATATCGGCATTTTTCTCCTGTGAGGATACAAGCACCACGCGCTTCGCCAAATCGCTGAAGGAGTCACTGGACATGATGAAGGATCTCATGAAAGATGAGACAGACCAAACGAAATGAGGCATAAGCGACAAACAGTCGTGCCAAAAACAGTTTACAGGTGGATTGTTGGTAACGAGCTAATATACAAAAACAACCGTTAAATAGCAAATAGCAAGCAACAAAGTAACAAATATACTTATACATATCAGCAAGCGTACCTTAACATTGTAATGAACTGCGTTGAAATTAGTTAAATGTACACAGATTATACCTAAATACAATGTGTTATATATATATATATACATAAACACATATATAATATACATCTATATGTATGTATGTACTAGAGAAATTTATGAAACTGTTGAAAATCTTATTGTTAGTTGAAAAATATAAAGATTATATATACTATATCTATCGTAGGGCAGAGTGAGAATAAGCAAATCTCAATTATATGTGTATGTGTATGCACAAGTAACAACTATTTTCGTTGAAGAAAAGTTAGTAGCAAATGATTGCCTAAAGACATTTGCAAATTAAAAGGGACATCACCATTAAGTGAAAGAAATTAATTAAATATAACTATATATGGTGCAATGCAGCCAGCTGATCTGCATATAGATCGACATTTATATAAGCATATTATAGCTGAGTTTAGAAAGAAATGGTTTTCACCAACTCAGTGGCATGTTACATAACTGATTTACCAGGAAACTCAACGACTAAATAATACTCAGAGCGTTAAAATATCGGTTCTACCAAAATATTATATACTAAATATATACATACATATGAATATATACAAATGAATGCACCACATGTAGTTGTGCCGTTATGCTCCAAAGTAGAGAACTCTATTTCAACACCACTCGTCGGCATTACATTAGTGAAGAGTTTAGGCTAATGTGGTGTAAAGCTTTATTGCCACAATCCACAGTTAACTGAATTTTGGCTACTGGACAGCGCAATAATTTATAAATACTAGGCCCTCAAAATGCGATGTTTTCGTTTTTCCATATTCATCACAGTTCAATATAATATTAACAACTTTATACTTTAGAGATATTTATGAAAATAATTAACGAAAACATAAAGCTCCTGAATAGAGCAAAAAAAAAAAACATCATGTTCGGAGAAAATTTGAACTACTATTAGCCAAAAATTGTATGGCTCTGTTCACAATTTTAAAATTCTCAATTTATTTTTCAAAATCTACCTCCTCAAAGTAATTCCTCTTGGCTCCAAAACACTTCTGCCAACATTTTCTCAATCCTCAAAGCAGTCAAAGTCAATTTCCAGAATAGGCTTCAATGCGCCTAGCCATTCACATTTAATATCTTCAGTTGACTCCAAACGGTTTCCCCGGAGCAGTCGTTTGAGTTTGCTGATTAGCTAGAAGACACACGAAACTAAATCAGGCGAATATGGTGGTTGCGGGCAGATATTGATTGAAATTTCGCAAAAAATCACGAAGAATCAATGCAGTATGCGATAGTGCATTATCGTGGCGCATAAACCAAGAATTCTCGGTACATAATTTGGGCCTCTTCTTACGAATAGCTTCGCCTAAACGACGCATAACACTCAAACAGCATGCCTTGTTGATATACTGGCTGGTGGGAAGACATTCGGCGTACAGCGCACCTCGATAATCGAAGAAAACTGCCAACATAACCTTGATTTTAACATGCTTTGACTGAATTTTGCAACTTCGGCTCACCCTTGTCATGAGGCTCGGAAGATTGATCGTTTTTTTTCGAGCTATAAGCATAATACGTTTCATTACAGTCGGCTATTCGGAAAATATTGTTTCACAGATGTTTGCGCGACGGTATTATTCGAAAAAATGTAGTGATTTTGGAACCAAACGTGCTTTCACTTTTCTTAGGCCCAAATGATCTTTCAAAATGGTTTTCACTGGTTTCTACGATGCTCCAACAATGCCAGTAAGATTTCTGATTACTAATTGTCGATTCTTAAGCACCAGTTCCTTTATTTTATTGACGTGTTGATCATCAGTTGATATTGATGACCGTCCTGAACGTTGTTCATTGTCGTCGCGTTCTCGACCCTCTTTGAATAATTTTTACCAATTAAAAACGCTTGCTCGCGACAAACAACTATAACGAAAGACCATTTCCAACATTGTGAATGTTTCGGCACCAGAAATTTGATTCCGCACATAACATTTAATGGAATTCTTTGTTGAAAATCGCCGAATGCACTTTATGTATGACAAGCGTATGCCAAACACTAATGATTATTTTGATGTGAAATTTGTCACAGATATCACTGACAGTCATACTAACCTAGAAAAAAACATTTCGGCGAATGGGATTTCGCGTGATATTTAAATCAACTAAGTCTTACTTTTTTTTGCCCACTTTAGTACTTACTAATCGCTGATTGCACTAGTTTCATTACTCCATTAAAATCAAATACAAAATCGGTATTTTTACCTATCTGCTGTTTCAAGATGTTTTCTTAACTCTGACTGGTTCTTTGGTTATTGAAAGGTTTGGTTATTAAAAAAATCTATAGAACAACAGAAACATTCGAGAAAATCGAGGCAAAGGTGGCATGAGTTCCAATATTGTTACAATTTTCATCCATCTTTTTGATCTTATTGAATACCTTCCTTTCTTTTTACTTGACACTTTGTTGCAAACGTAATTTCCGGGAAGAATAATGCATCTGAGTCATCACTGTAATTTAAATTTATATCAGATAGCACATCTACATTCATACATATGTATATGCACTTGAGTATATTTCCATAGGTTCTACCAAAAGTAAAAAATTATTATACAAAAAAGTTTGAACAGAAGAAATACTTGCGTTATCTGTCAACAAAAGTAGGAAGCATATACTACTAACCTAGAGTCAATTAATCGTACAAGTAAAAAAATATATAAATATATTTGTACATATACATACATACCTAGCAAAGCAGATGTTTGCAAGCTATACATTTGGCACAAATTGGTTGATGCTTGTTAGCACAAATGTGCATATTTACTTATTTATTATATAATATGTAGTGTATTAATGAAATTAGAAGAATCGAAACCCGAAGCATCAGTATTATTTTAATAATGGCAGATGTAGACAAAGGCTAAGAGAGTAAGCACTTCAATGGTGTAGCTGTTTTAAAACACTACCAATATATGGGCTGAGAAGCTTAAGTTTTAATAATTTCGGCTGGTATTGCAGTTAAATTTAGTGCTCTGACACAGGAGTAGAGCCCTTACAAAAAACAAAAGCATGTTCCGCCCACATAGTAATTACTTCATATTTTACTAAAAAGAACGTATTAATTATATAGTATGAATATTTCTTATTAAGGGGGTATTCTAGTCTAGAAATCAAATTTTGGGCAGTTTTTTGAATTTTATTAAAAAAAAAAAAACAAAAAATATTTTTGCCATAAATTTTTATGGTGTTTTTATTGATATCTTAAGAATACAGAAAAAAAAAATTTACAAAAAAATATTAAAAATTAAAATAATTAGAGGAGGTGCAAAAAAATGGCGCATCCTGGTGACATTGATCCTGACTCTCCTGGTGGTTTGAAAAAAAAAAAATCAAAAGAAATTCTTAATCAGTAACGATGCTGTTATAGTTCCGGAACAGGAAAAAAAAAATTTTTTGAAAAATGGCGCCTGCCTGAAAATAAAAATCAAACAATTTTTTTTTTTTTGAAATTCCTGAATTTTTTTCAAATATTAAAAACAAAAATTTTTACACGAAGCTGGTAGGAACGTTAAAGGATTATATAAAGAAGGTTCACACAAATATTCAAGTAAATCGGTTGTATAGAACTTGAGATAATGCCGGTACCGTGTGGAAAAAAGTAGTTTCGAGAAAAACGCGTTTAAAAAAGTGAGTCCACCTATCTGCCGGGCTAGGTAATGCGTCACTAAAGTAACTTTAGCTTTTAAAATTATTTTAATTTTTAAAAATCGTTTGCAGGATATGTTCTTAAGGGTCTAAACTTTAAATATATGAAAAAAAAAATCGAATTTTTCCAAATTCTAGAGTAGAATACCCCCTTAAGTTAAGAAAGCAGTTTAAAAGTTGAACATTTTTATTAAAATGTTAAACCACTTTTATAATTAAATTGGCACCCTTTCCTCTCTAAATACATAATCAGTTTCGAATGCTGGTAGAATAGTATTGGGTTTCTCAAATTTTGGTTATTTTACGGCCATCCAAGCCAAACGCTTGCTAGTAAAGAGCCTAAAAGCACACTACACCAAAGATTTTCTGCTCTGTTATCGTTTAACGCATATAGATACCCTGCAGGAAAAAACAAGTAATTTGGCTTAATTTGAAGTTCAGAACCGCTCATATACAAAATTTGAGTTTTGGTTATAAAATGGTTATAAATTGATTATATCGTAAAGCGGAAGGTGGAAATCTAATGATACATGTATGTATGTATGCAAAAAGGATGTACCACAAGCAAATATCAATTCCCTACATTAAGTTTAAGTTACTTCGTAGCTTTAGAAATTTGTATATGTGGCATGCCGACTACTAGCGTATGTACATAAGTACATAGGTATATAAATACATATCCGAATTGTTATAGACTTGAAATGAACCAATACATATCAGCATACAATTATGCATGCAGTATACAATATACTAATACATTTATATATGTAAAATATAGTAAAATACAAAATATAAAAAAGAAGCTTTTAGAATATGCAGCGAAAAAAATGATTTAAAGCAGAAATGTGTTTATGCATTTAGCAGTTATATTGGTAGATTGTTGTAATGTGTATGTAGTTGATGAACTTTAAAATTGTTGAATTTGAGAACTATAGAGAATATAATATTGTAATATGGAAAGTTTATGTTAAAATACGTATTGCTGTTGTTGCAGAAAATTATATAAATTTTATTGTTATAAAAGGTTCATCTATGGACACTATATATACATATGCGTGTGTATGTGTATTTATTTATATGTTTGCAAAGCATATGCAATATTTTACTCTAAGATGCTTAATAACTCATAATTTATGTTAATTCTTCTATGAATACGCTGAAAGCGGTCTTGTTATTATGCTATTGGATTGAAGACTCAATGACGAAACTACAATGCATCAAGTTAGAATTAATAAAAAAAAAGCGACGAGCTAAATCGTTTTACCCATGTCTTTCTGTCACTAGATACGCAAACTAGTCTCGCAGTTTTGCACACAAATCTGTTTCTTCCCAACAAACTGCTTATTTGTCGAAATCGCAGATATCGAATTCTATAGCATAACTGCAAAAGTCATATGTAAGCCGTTAGATCGGATATACAAAAAATTCCTATTGGCTCTTGATAAAAAAAACTGTAAGAGCATTATCGGAATACTAACTGGTCACTGTCTGGTGGCGACAAACATCCGCATAATGGGGCTGACAGATCGAAAAGACTGCAGAAAATGTTTAGAGCAAAGCACCAGAGAAACAATGAAGCATCTCTTTTGCACTTGTCTTTTATTGTCCCGCTGTAAGCATCTGGTGTGCCCATGGTATAATAGATTGAAAAAGGTATCAATAGTGAGAGCACAGAGCCTGTTAAAATTCGCGTTAACCGCAGGCATAGTAAAGATGACTAATACTCATGGATCTAGTAACTGTACTCCATCTGGTATCGCAAAGAACCAAAACTGGTGGCCTACCAGACTAACCTAACCTAACCATAACATATAGCTGTCATACAAATTAACCATTCAAATCATGTTCTTATATGGAGTATTTTAACGGGTGATTTTTTTGAGGTTAGGATTTTCATGCAGTAGTATTTGACAGATCACGTGGGATGTCAGACATGGTGTCAAAGAGAAAGATGCTCAGTATGCTTTGACATTTCATCATGAATAGACTTACTAACGAGCAACGCTTGCAAATCATTGAATTTTATTACCAAAATCAGTGTTCGGTTCGAAATGTGTTTCGCGTCCGTGTCCGATGAGCGATGAGGCTCATTTCTGGTTGAATGGCTACGTAAATAAGCAAAATTGCCGCATTTGGGGTGAAGAGCAACCAGAAGCCGTTCAAGAACTGCCCATGCATCCCGAAAAATGCACTGTTTGGTGTGGTTTGTACGCTGGTGGAATCATTGGACCGTATTTTTTCAAAGATGCTGTTGGACGCAACGTTACGGTGAATGGCGATCGCTATCGTTCGATGCTAACAAACTTTTTGTTGCCAAAAATGGAAGAACTGAACTTGGTTGACATGTGGTTTCAACAAGATGGCGCTACATGCCACACAGCTCGCGATTCTATGGCCATTTTGAGGGAAAACTTCGGACAACAATTCATCTCAAGAAATGGACCCGTAAGTTGGCCACCAAGATCATGCGATTTAACGCCTTTAGACTATTTTTTGTGGGGCTACGTCAAGTCTAAAGTCTACAGAAATAAGCCAGCAACTATTCCAGCTTTGGAAGACAACATTTCCGAAGAAATTCGGGCTATTCCGGCCGAAATGCTCGAAAAAGTTGCCCAAAATTGGACTTTCCGAATGGACCACCTAAGACGCAGCCGCGGTCAACATTTAAATGAAATTATCTTCAAAAAGTAAATGTCATGAACCAATCTAACGTTTCAAATAAAGAACCGATGAGATTTTGCAAATTTTTTGCGTTTTTTTTTAAAAAAAGTTATCAAGCTCTTAAAAAATCACCCTTTATAACTCTTAAAGTTGAGGCCACTGACACCGAATTTCGGTAGTAAATTTTAATAATGTCGACTAGTTGTTGGATCGTATATTTGTCCATGATGAAATGGCAAATCTTACTGAATGAAATGTCAAGAGAGCGGGAAAAATATGACGTTGTTGCCGACCCTATCGATCTACTTTTGTAAAGTCTCTATTGAAAACCACAAACAAACAAAGGGTATTCTAGCTTCGTTGCATTCGAACTAACGTTTTTTCTCTTTTCCTGTTAAATATACAGAAAATAAGTGGGGTTTTGAACTGCGACCTATAGTTTATTGTGCCCTTTCATATATCACATATGGTCACAAAGGTCCAGCACTCTGAATAAGTTCAAGAGCTTGCTGGGCTCGATGGAAGAGATGTGATCCGCAGATGGAACCAAGGGCCTTGAACCTGCTTCTACCAGTTGCTGGGCAACAGGCAGTTTGCGCAAGAAACTTTTGTCATGTTGGACAAGTGTTTCTTGACCCTGTTACGTTATGTGGGATGAAATTTTTAGAAAAACTCACACAGCAAAGTAAAACACATTTTATCCAGATTAAAAAAAGTGCGGTTATCAATCACATTTTTATTTAGATGCATATTTACATTTATGTTACATTAGGGTGATTCAAAAAAAAAAAAAATTTTTTCGATTGGTACTCTGAAAAACAGGTTCCTAGACACCTCTAAGAAAGCCTCTCCAAAAATCTATGAGTTTCATCATTCATAATGATTTTTTTCATTGAGTTATGAAATCCATAAGAAATAAAAAATTTTCCCAAAAATAATCAAACTTTAACTATTAATATCTTTTAAACGATTGGGTTTACGAAAAAATCGTGAGAGACCTTTTTTTAGGACATTCAATTTGCTACAAAATCTATGGAACAAGATATTTTTTCAAGTAGTTGGAAGCGAGTTATAAATTTTTCTGTCTGATAATAAGAAAAACTAGAAAACTGTATGTAGGAAAACCTTCCCGTTACAATTAAAAACTCATATTTGGAAAGGTTTTCTTAGGGATGTCTATGAACTTATTTTTCTGAGTACTAATCGAAAAAAAAAAAAAAATTTTTAATCACCCTAATGTTACATGTGAATATTTAACATTACATAAAATTTAATTTATATAGAAAATGCATACCTATAAATATACATATAATTATATACTTTGAGTATAACAATTATTATAAATAAATATATACAAACAATAAAATAAATCATATAAATGCCAATTTATTTACATACGTACCATATGTATGCTTATGTGTACAAAAATGGAAAAATCTAGTGAATGACTAAACGAACTTCTTTGTTATTGTGTTCATTGTTGCTGCTTTACTTAGTAAAAATTGATGTGTAAGCGGGCATATAAATTGTGAAAAACTAATCGAAACTATTACTAACTGTGCTAAATTGTTGTTATTTGTTAAGCGTCGAATGTTTAAATGTACTACAAGTTAATTTTATTTCTAAATTATTAGAGCGTGTGCTAAGCACCCCATTCTATCAAACAAAATTTATGGCAATGGTCTTATTATGTACTATCATGTTGCAAACATTTCCAGTTGATTTGTTATGTTTCACTCAAATTTACTTATATAAATACATATATGAATGTGTTTTGTGTAACCTAAATAAAATATATATCTACAAAACAGTAATATTTGTTTTTATTGCCATTTTGAAAGTGTCTTGGCACCAAGAGTAACGAAGGATCCCATTTGAAACGCTATGAAAGCTGATCTCCTTTAATGCCCAAAAACTCCTATATAGTGTATAGAACACCAGACCTTCATTAGTTCCTTACGAAGCTATTATCAATCTCATTGCATTAACTAATTAATGCCGCATTAGGTTCGCCGAAGGTATGTCTACCCAGATGTTTCCTCAGTATGGAAAAAGCTATATAGTTTTGTCTTTCAACATCGGACTAAGTATTTAGTATCAAGACATGTAAACTTATTAAAGAGTGTACAGTCAGAACTACAACAATTGCGGCTAGATGAACCCGGAATAAGTAGTTCAGAGAACCACTCTGATGTAGAAGGATCTCGCAGCTGCACAAATTCTGATTGTTAGCTAGCCGAGTTTACGCGAGCTCACCGCTAGAGCGCAAGAAGACAACGCAGCACCGATTCATTCCCAATCCGAATAAACTGGGGTAAGAATGCGATCGCTAGCAAGCACATCAGCTCTGCAGTTTCCAACGATTCCGCTTTGACTAGTCATCCGAATAACAAAGTAACTTGATACTATCGATCAAATTCCTTCACTAGGCTTGAACACACTGTCAGTGAGCACAAAACTAATATTACTGCTCTACTATCGATGACGGCCATCTCAAAAGGGATTAAAGGATTATGAAAAGTGGCTATGTTCGAAAAAAATATTATGGAAAATTCAGAGAGAATTGTTTAGAGTTGTTTGTCCAATTTTGGTGTTATTGTACGTATTCTTAGTATATTTATTAAGCCACCTGAACCGTCTCAGAGAACCTTGGAGCTTTTAAGGTTTTCGATTCAGTACACACCGGTGGAAGCAGAGAAAGAGGAAGACCTCCACCCCGTTGGAGAAATCAGGGGGAAAAGAACCTGTTTGCACTTGGTATCTCGAATTATGTTATGTATTTTTTATGTACCATATTTTATACAGCATGATGAGCCGATATCATCCATTGTGGATACCAAATTATATTAATCTAATAATAACCCCCCAATCAATTTACTTAAGGCACTCTAATAGCTGTGTTCCTGAAATACTACAATGAAATAACGAACTGTTTCGCACGCTTCGCTCAACTTATGGTCAATATAATCGGCCTACTGAGCGTACTATTCACCACATCACCCATCTTCACCCATTTTCATCACCCATCTTCAGACCCAGCATTCATTATTGGAAAATGTTCGACCGAATAGACAAAGTCCAGCACGCAGTCAAAAAAATATTATAGCCGTAGTTGAAAGTGTACACGAATACTATGAAGAGCAAATTCGGCGCCGTTCGCAGCAACTCGGACTGACGTATGGAATGAATGACTTGGCGTCGAGATCTTGTCAGCGTGCAAAATACAGCTTGTGCAAGAACTGAAGCTGCTCGACCTTGCCAAGCGACATAGTAGTAGCTTCGCTCAATGGGCTCTCGAAAAGTTCCAAGAAGATCCGACGTTTTCGAGCCAAATTTAGTTCAGCGATGAGAGCCATTTCTGGCCAATGGTTATGTAATCACACCGTTATACTTTTTCCTGTGGGAATATGTAAAGTTTAAAGTCTATGCGCACAATACAGCTTCTATTTATGCCTTGGAGCAAAACATCAGGCATGTCATTCGCCAGTCGAAATGTTCGATCGAGTCATCGAAAAGTGAACTCAACGGATGGATTATCAGAGACGTAGCCGAGAGACATTTGAAAGAGATAATCTTTCAAAAATAAATGCCGAAGAATGTTCTTTCGAATAATAATAAAGATTCCACATTAAATTTGAAGTTTATGTGTTTTTTCTTTAAAAAAGTAGGGATCCTCGAATGGATCACCCTTTACAATGACCGTTACCAGAAAAATACTGCTTTCTTCTTCTTAATTGGCGTAGACACCGCTTACGCGATTATAGGTGAGTTAACAACCGCGCGTCAGTCGTTTATTCTTTGCGCTACGTGGCGCCAATTGGATATTCCAAGCGAAGCCAGGTCCTTCTCTACTTGGTCCTTCCTACGAAAGATAGATGGATAGAGTCATGTGTAGAAGTTCACGCAATTGAGGAAAGTTCTCTGATCGCCATTCACTTGGGAGTGGCCAGAAACGATTCTTTTCCATATGACTCAAGCAGCTAACGACTTCCGGTTTTTGACCAAGTATCCTCTGGGTAGCCTAAGAACATTCGTTTGAAGGCGAGCTAAAGTGAGAAGGCGAAACATCCCCTGCATAGGGTTGTGCGCTGTGTTTGAGACCCGCCACGTAAAAAAACACCCCCAATGAAAAGGAAGAACAAGCCTCGAATGAGACACCTCCCTTTTGATGACGACCAAATACTGCATTACTCTGTTGATAAAATGCTGGTATTTGTTGACACATCTGGTATTCGTTCATAGCATAGTATTGTTACCGCATGTCTGTCACAGGTATAACGCACAAAGCTAAGCGACTAAACCATGAATGAATATACAACACAAGTATGTGGGAGGAAAGTGGCAGATATTGATCGAAGTCATTCATTGATGCAGCAGCTTTGATATATTTATTAATTTTTAAACTCTGGCAACATGCTGCACAGAGTAGAATGATTCAGTTCATCTAACGGTTATTTGATACGCCCACAAAACGTCGTTATTTGACTATTACAATATACCAAACATATACACATATCACATTTCTTAATACAGTCTTTCGGATACACGGTAGTATTATACACGCCATTAATTCTTAAGAATCGCAAAAGTATATGGTATACCATTCGACTGCAGCCAATTTTAGCCACTTCTTACTTTTCAAAAGCATTTATTTGTTCGGTTTATATATACTTCAAGAAATATTTGGGCAATTATCGCAAGTAGCTTAAATCAGCTTTATATCTATTAACCAATTAGGATTCATTGAAAACAACGACGCATAATAAATCTTAAAATTGTTAAATAAAATAAATAAGACTTTTTTATACCGCATTACTATGCACACATATGCATAAATATATTTAATCAGTGATAAATTCATTGAATTAAAACGGTGAAATATATCTATGTAAATATTTGGCGCCTACCAAACGGACTATTATTTAATTAAAACTTTATCGGCAATCTGATATTTCCCACGAATTTCTCATATTAGATAAAATATTAAATATTTGCGTATAAAAAGGCACCGAAAGCCTTTAAGTCAGGTATTCCACGAATCACACTGAACGGTATTGTATTCAAAAAATCTGCGAACGCCAAACTCATCCAAAATGAAAGGTAAATTGATTGATTGCTATTAAGACTGCATTATTTAATTATTTAACTTTTTCTTCATCTTCTATTTGTTAGTATTCCAAGTGCTTTTTAGCGTCATGCTAGCCCTTTTATTGTTGGCATCAACCGTTTTTGCTCAAACTTATACCGGTCCTACCGCACCCACGGAGCAACCGACGGCGCCAACCGCGGATGGTTCAACCACTGACGACGGTCCACCGAGTGTCTCCGTAACTCCAGAACCTGCACCAACTTCAACTGTGTCTGCACTGTATGGCACCACCGCCAAAGCATAAACCGCGCTATCTTCACAAAATTTTGTCGCTACAATTTACAGTCTTTGTACTTAATACTAGTATGTACAAAGATTTCCGGAAAAAAAAAAATTGAAATAAAACAAGACCACTTCTTTACTGAGAATACATTTTGGTTTGCAAATGCGTTATTTTTTAATAGTTTGGTTATGTTTTTAACTCTGCAATAATAAAGTATTATTGAAACTTTATTTTTTTTTAAATCTGTTGAAAATTAATGATTTCCAATAATGAATGTATTTGATTCTACTATATTTGTATCGTCTATTTTTACCGATGATATTGATATAATTGGCCTCCACAACCACGCCGTCAGTTCCGATGAGTGTGGTAGTGAACGAGGGCAGGACGAAAATCTTCTGTCATCAAACAAACTTGACTTTTACGTCACTGTTGATAGTCATAACATCGAAGCCGTAGAGAATTTAGTACATCTTGGAACCAACATTAACACCAAAAACAATGTCAGGCTCGAAATCCAACGCAAAATATCTCTTGCCAACAGGTGTTACTTCGGACTGAGTAGGCAATTGAGAAGTAAGGTCCTCTCTCGACGAACAAAGACCAAACTCTACAAGTCACTCATCAACTTTGTCTTGTTGTATGATGCAGAGGCATGGACGACGATGAGTCGGCGTTACGAGTTTTCGAGAGAAATGATCTGCGGAAGATTTATTGTTCTTTTCGCATTAGCAAAGGTGAGTATTGCATTCGATGGAACGACAAGCTGTACGAGATATACGACGATATTGACTTAGTTCAGCGAAGAAACAGCGGCTACTTTGGCTAGGCCATGTCGTCCGAATGAAAAGTATTCGACGCTGTCACCGCCCTGGAAACCAGAGGAAAAGGATGACACTATCTCTTTATTTTATATTGCTTTACTAGACGCTAACAATCAAGGCGGATCAAGGGTTTCTGACAAACTTAATCTAAAACTTAACGATCCAAACGGGGTTAGGAAACGGCTATCTTTCTCTATCTATCTATCTTTCTCGCTTCTACGCTGTACGGAGCCTAACACTTTCCCCCCCAAACTCACAACGACCATATTCACAAACTGGACGAAGGAGTACCGACTTCACCTTAATATTGCAGCCGATGACGTTAAAATTCCAACTGCCAGCAACCCTAAATTCACTTGACAGCCGGTGCTTTTTCACTCCTCACACGACCGAGATTATTGCCAAAGTACAGAGCCGCAACAAAATCTTCAAATTGCTAACCAGCAGCATAAGAGGAAAAAACAAAAAAAAGTTGTTGGCAACATACAAGGCAATCGGCCAGCCGCAATATTATGGTCACCTAGATGCAGTAAAACGTAGACGTGGAAGCTCCAGATATGCCAGAACACTGTACTCCACACTATAACGGAATGCCTCTTGATGTCTCCTATCGAACATCTACACAGTAAGGCCTGAAAGCTCCCAGTTAAGAAGCATAACGAACTCCTCTTCAAGCAGCTTCTGCTGTGATGTTTTCGCAGTAATCATTCCTGCAGTCACCTGCTTGATGCGGAAACGCTTCCTAGGAACATCAAGAGGTTCTCCCTCAACTACGTCGACGACATAAGACAATATGCGACCAGTCTTCGGCCGCAACTAACTTCAGACATGCACTCCGCCATTCACAGTGGAGCCATAAAAACCTTCATCGACACGCTCTGGGTAAATGGCGTACTTGGAGTCAAACCACAGCCCATTGCTGACGACGAGCTCGAGTTGCCGCGAGAATCCAGAGTGATCCTTGCGCAGCTTCGTTCTCCGACATATAAAATCCAGCTTGCAACGAGTCCCCGCATTACTCTAATCACCTCTTTGCATGCCCAACTATACCTACACATCTGACACCACTCTTCCTATGGTCCGACCCGGTCGAAACAGCGCCTTTCCTGAGCCTATAGTTGGATGAGCTCGATGACAATTTATCTGAACCTTACCACCCTAACGAAACTGGATACCCGTCACAACAACAACAATGAAACAAGGTTTATTGCACACAGTTTTCGCAATACAAGAAACCATAGCTATTAGCAGTCACAACTATTCAAATAATAAAATATTGTTTTAGGCTTAGCATTTACAAGTATATTTGAATAAAATAAGCATGTGGACTTTGTCACATATACATACATATATCGAAATATACACTCTTATTAACATTTAATTTAATGCCTATGACTCTAAGCGCTTTTCAGAACATTGTTCGAATTCTATTAGCTAAAATCTAAAATAAATATATATAAAGACACATATATATAACGCATACATACGTAATTGTAACGATATATTCTGTTTATAGATTTACTGATTGATATACACTCATTCCGTATTTTATGCTACACATAACAAACAGTGTTAAAACAGAATCGTGTCTACTGTGCTATACAATTCAATATGCACTCCTTTCTCAGCATATTATTTTGCGTTGACAACCATAAGACGCGCTATCTCAATTTAACGTTGCGCCGGAATGAGCGTCCCAGCGCCTCTTGCGTTTGGTCGTTATTCAATTCATCACCATGACCATACTGTAATATAATACATACATAGAAGACAGATATTAAAAATTTTGCAATAAAAAAGTTTTGAATATTGTGTACCTTGCAAAAGTTTTGTTCCAGCAATTCCATAGCGTTCATACGATCTTTGGGATCATGTTGCAAACATTTGTCTACAAAATCATGTCCCTCTTGTGAGAGACTCTCAGGCGCTTCCGGTTTTTCACCCATACCCACTTTGAACATAATTTGGAAATTCGAGTCAAATTGTGCCCAAGGACGCTATTGTCATAAGGAAAAACAGTTATTATTATTACAACGCTTTTTTACATTTTCATAAAATAGCTTACTTGTCCCGACGCCATTTCAACCACCACACAGCCTACCGACCAAATGTCCGCTGCACGACCGTGTCCGTCACTATTCGTTTTTGTGAATATCTCTGGAGCCATATAAGCTATTGGGAAATAAATACCATATGAAGTACGCTTATTCATGCTAACCTCACTTTATAGTAATATTACTATCACTTACCTTGTGTGCCCACATAGCCTTGAAGTTCGCCCGGTACAGTCGTATGTGCCTGGATTTTAACTGCCGAGCCAAAATCGCCCAGTTTTAGGCTGTTACTGCCGTCCACCAGAAATATATTCGCAGTCTTTATATCACGATGCACGATACCGTGTCTATGTAGCTCGGCAACACCCGAAAGCAGTTGCACCGTAAAGCGACGCACCAGCCCTTCGGGCAAACCGCCTGATAGCTCCACCAATGCCTCTAAAGTTCCCTCGGAACAGAGTTCCATGAAAATTAAAAGTTCCTCCTATTGAATAAAAAAAATAAATAAATAATAATAATAAATAGTTAAATCTTTGTATTTGTAAGTATATTTAAAGTCTTCTTCTTCTTCTTTATTGGCGCGGGACACCGCTTATGCGGTTATAGCCTAGGAGGTGAGGAGGTGAGGAAAGTTCTTTGACTGCCATTCACTTGGGAGTGGCCAGTTATGATTCTTTTCCCATATGGCTCAAGCAGCTCACTGCTACGAATCTTGGACCAAGTATTTTCTGCGTAGCCAAAAAAAATATGTTTGAAGGCGAACTAAAGTGAAAAGGGGCGCAGCATCTCACCCCAGGGTTATGCGTTTAAGTTTGGGACCCGCCACGTAAAAAAAAACAACCCCCAAGAAAACGACAAAACAGCCTCGGATCCGCTAAGCCAGAAATATAAAGTATGACTGTTTAAGTTGGATGCTTACCCTATGCACTTCGATGCCATAGTAGCGCACCAAATTCTTATGTTTGATACCCTCCAGAATCTTTAACTCCTCAGCGACGTTTTTGAGCGCACGAGTCTCTCCAGGCTGAATGGCAATCTCTTTCATAGCCATTAGTTCACCGGTATTATTGTTAACAGCTGTGTAAACTTTTCCAAAACGGCCTTGGCCAATCTGCAAGCAAAAATTTACATATTTTATTCAATAAGATACACGAAAGGTTTTCATTTTTTAACGGTAACTCACTTTAATGCCACGATGCCAATGGAAATTAACGCTACGTGCACGTATCTGAACCTTGTCGCATGTATTCAGCGCTTTGACATGACCAATTAGATTGCGTTCACGCAGATTATCTTCAATTTCCATATCCAAACGGTTCACAGCGTCTCGCACGCGCATCTGGCGTGGAGCCAGCGATGAGCTACTGCCCTCATGAGACGATTTTGTTAAAGGTGAAGTTTGTGGCACAATTAAGCGGAGTTCACCAAGTTTTTCCGTTTCGCTACCAATAGTATCCGGCACGTCGGGAGCCTCGTTGACGCTGTATTCTGGTGTACCGTCTGCGGCATTGCGCAACACTTCCTCTTTTAAGCTGAATTGGGGATGTAAGAATTTATTGTACTGCGGCGAACTCATCGGCGAATTTGGATTTGTGCCACCGCCTACGGATATTGGCGTTCGTGTTGGTGTCCGCGACCGACTGGTGGCCGGTGATGATGTTTTCCGCGTGCGTGGCGATGCCTTTTTACGCGCGATCTTTTCCGGCTCCGACGTAATACCAATCACATGTGATATACAACGATCCATTTGCTTCTTTAGATCCTCAAACTGTCGTTCGTCTAGATGACGGGTTATTTGCGGATCGCAGGCGAGTATAAGAAACTCTAAGCCCTGTGACGCCCAACGTGGACGCATACCACGTCCACGTTCGCAACGTTCCATTACGAAATGCATCCACATTTTGGCAAAATCAATAATACCCAGCGCCAAGTCGACCTCACACGTTTCGTCCTTGTTTGCCATTATACGCTGTTCAAACAACCGAATCACATCCTTATTGTACTCGAAACCAAATTTATAGCCCTGATGTAAAATCTCACGCGTGCGCGAAAGTACCGCTTGTCTGTCCTGCTCATCCAAATCGGACATGTGTTCTGGACCGCAACGCTCCATTACACGCTCGATTATTTTCGACAATTTATTGCGCACATCCAGCACATCCTTTTGCAATAGTTTGAAGGATTTCTTTATTTCTGCACAAACAAAGTCCTGCTGTTGATTAATCACATCGGCTTCGTAGTGTTCACGATGAAAGTCGGTGGTCTCGACATCGCGACAAAACATTTTCGCAAAGAACAGCACCTTCACCGAGGACTCACGTTCAACAGTGAAGAGAGATTGCATCTCGCGACAGATTGTTAACAGCTGCCACTTCAAATCGATTTCGCCATGCTGTGCCGTGTCGTCGATTTGTATATCTAGCTCCGCCGCACGACTCACCAAACGTTCGGATATGCTACGCAGTAGGTTGCGTGTTATGGTGCAGAACTTCTTAGCTGCTATTGTATGCATGCCATTTATCATGGGACTGATGAGTTTGGTAAACATCCATTCCTTTTCCAAAGCAGACTTCGTGTTACACTCCGCGCCAGACAGCACTAACTGGTCGATATAATCTAAGTACAGCTAAAAGTTTGCAAATTTAAACTAAATACTCCACAAATGGAAATTAGGAAGACTGTAATAACAACTTACCTCAAACACTTTGCGCACAGTTTTGTCGAAATGATTTAATATTCCCATATACCGTTCCAATTCTTCTTCGTTCTCAACCAAAGCTGTCGTTATGTGCCGCTGGTAGCGTTCCCGATGTGTCAATGCCAGTGTCAAGCCTTCGCGTAATTCCTTCATCAGTTGCTCTAAACTAAGTGGATTTGGTTTTGGTGGACGTGTCTCGAGACGCATTCTCAGAAACTCGTGCATAAATTGTAACGGTATGCCGCTTAGAAATACAAAGGAGGGAATGTATGAAGGCAAGTTAATGGATTTCGCCTCGTCACTCCAATAACCAAAGCGTCGCAATTCATCGACTTGTTCGCGACTTATTTCCGGTTCCAAACGCGGCACATCTTCGTCGATGCGCTCAGTCTCGAAGTCATAATCTTCCGTGCCGGGCTTCTCCAGCGAAATATGCGCTTTGAACAGCACGACATTGTGCAATTTATTTAAAAACGACAACGCCTTTGCGAGACCACGAGACTTTAAGATGTTTTCAATAAACTTTCTAAAAGCAAGTAAAAAACAAAATTTACAGTTATATTATACTAGCATAACCTTGAAATTTATATGTATTCACACCTATATAGCGCCGAGGAATTAGCATCATTGCAATTGGCTAAAGGTTCAACGCTGAATATATTGATGTCTTGCATTGAAGTTTTACGCAAAAGCGGACCAGATATCTCCGATGACATATGGCTAACTTCGGTTGAGGTAGATCTGAAACCGAGAAAATATACAGTTTCAGAAACTTGTGCCCACATCCCACATATGCGAGACCTACTCGTTGCTACTGGAAGTTTCGCCAGGCACTTGCGTCACATCGTTCAGCATGAACTGCACCTTAGGCGTTGAAAAAATAGACGAGAGCTTACGTTGCGGTGTTGCTTGACTAGAACTAGTCTTGTTGGAATCAACCGAATTCACACCTGAATCATCGTTCTCCACACCAGAAGAAGCGCCACTATCGCTGCCATACCATGTTTCCACCGGCCAAGAGAACTTCTCACCATGTAATCTACAATAAAAAGAACATGCAGTTTAACAATTTTCATAAAATATTCGTATTCCTACAATACCTTGCCAATATTTTGCCGAAGATGCACAGTTTTAAGCGATTCTGACGTGTTACATTATACCACAAGCACATGGCTTTTATTCGGCCCACAAAGTTTTCATTTTTATAAATGGGATGAAATGCACCCATGACTTGTGAGGAGGGATAAAGCGCCTCAGCGGCTTCTAAGCGTGTCAAGAGGTCCTCCACTTCCTTCATGGCGTAATCCCGCTGATCCATACAATCCTTACAATACAAAGACATGCAACCAGTGCATTGTTTACCAGTTGGGTGTGCTGTAGGTGCTGTAAATTAGGCAACAAATATGTGTTTTAATAAACTATTTTCAATCAACAAAGTGCATATAGAATATTTTCTTACAACTTGCATTGCTATCCGTGCTGAAGCCGCTGTCCACGCTCATTTCACTGGTGGCGCGTTGAAAACGCGGTTTAAATTTGTAGTTTATAATTTGTGAAAGCAATTCGGGCACTGCCTGTCTGGCGTTGAATAAGTATTTGTCTTGCTGCTCCATGGTGCGATCCGCTTGCCACGCTTGCAACTCTAGCCAAATGAGATCTTTCAGTTCAGCTTGCCAGGTCTGATCTTCGTGGGAGAGCTAAACCAAATAGAGGAAAGTTAATCACTATAGACAAACCGAATGATGTCAAAAACGAAAAGAAATTATCTTTTATTATCTTCACAGGTGCATTCTTATAGCGTAAAAGGGTAAAATTAGTTATTTATCTTGATTTTGATCGTCTGTTTCTATGGCTGCTATATGTTATAAAGATCCAAGTGAAAAGTTTTTTGGAAAATTGTACCAAATGGACGTGAAGATATCTTTTCTACTTTTCCATACAAGAACTTGGGTTGGATCGTTCAGTTTGTATGGCAGCTATATCATAGTGATCCGATACCGACGGTTTCAACAAATAAGTAGTTTCTTGGAGAGAAAATTATGTGAGCAAAAATTCATCTATATCTCACAAACTGGTTCCGTATACAAACGGGTGATCCATATAGAGGTACCATTTTTGACAGGTATTTGGAATTTCATTATGGAAAGACTTACGCCGGAACAACGCTTAAAGATCGTTCTATTTTATTACGAAAATTCACGTTCTGTAAAGTTTGCGTTTCGCGCACTTCGCCCAACTTATGGTTGACATAATCGGCCTACAGAGCGTTCTATTCGCAACACTATCACCAATCTTGAGACCCAGCACTCGTTATTGGATAATATTCGACCTAATAAGCCACGTCCAGCACGCAGTGGAGAAAATATAGCAACCGTAGCTAAGAGTGTACGCGAGGACCGTGAAGAGTCATTCGAAGCTACTCGGACTGAAGTATGGAACGGCTTAGCGCATTTTACATCTTAAATTGAAATCGTATAAAATACAGTTTGTGAAAGAATTGAAGCCGCTCGATCTTTTCAAGTGACATCGATTCGCTTTTTGAGCTTTTGAAAGGTTCCAAGAAGACCCGACATTTTTGAGCCAAATTGTGTTCAGCGTTGAGGGCGATTTCTGACTCAATGAGTATGTAAACAAGCAAAATTGCTGCACATGGGACGAAGAGCAACCTAAAGATATTCAAGAGGTGCCATTTCATCCAGAAAAAACAACGGTTTGGTGTGGTGTATGAGCCGGTAGAATCATCGAACATATTTATTCAAAAATGATGCCGGTAAGAATGTAACTGTAAGTAGCGACCGTTATCGCGCTATGAAAACCGACCATTTGAATCCTGAAATTGAAGCTCAAGATCTCGGCGATATTTAGTTCCAACAAGACGGTGCCACTTACCAGACATCAATTAAAAGATTTATTGAGAGAAGACTTCGACGAGCAGATAATTTCGTTTTGGGTCGGTCGATTGGCCACCAAGATGTATGATATCACACCATAGACTTTTTCCTGAGGAAATATGTAAAATCTAAAGTACATGGAGCACAACATCTGGCAATGATCGAAATCGAAAATTGGACTGAACAGATGGACCATCTGAGACATAGCCGCGTTAAACACTTGTAAGAGATAATCTTCAAAAAATGAATGCCAAATACTGATCTTTCGTATGATAATAAACATTCTTCATTAAATTTGAAGTTTCCGTGACTTTTCTTTAAGAAAGTAGGGAACCCCGAAATGGATCACTCTTTAGTTTTTAGGATCCGAAACGCTTTTTTCTCGGTGTTACAAATTTCGTGGCTAACTGAATATACTATACTTTATTCAGGGTCTAATTATATTAAAAATTGCAGTTTGGTGTTTAAAGAGGAAATCCATAGAAATACGGACCACAAGAACTTCTAAATACAGAATAGTTTAGTATTTCTAAATATTATGGCGCTTACACCCTTGGTCGTCAGAGAAAGTATTCCACTTTTCCTGTTTGTGCTATGAGTCATGTACAAACGATCTTAACTCTCTAAGTTCTCATTCTCAGGAACTTAAGCTATATACATATACTTGCAAACTCAAAAACTCTTTACCTTGGCATCTTGACGGTCGACACTGCCCAGCTTAATGAGATTGGCAAAAGTCTCATGAAATTCTTTACGTATATTCAAGCCAGGTGTGCGTTCACAACGCAACTGTTGAACAAATGCGGATGCTGGAGCCGACGCACGAAAACCTATTGGCCGTGAGGAGACACACATGTATCTATTGCAGGATTCCACCACCTTCGAAGAGCCACGCACGCACACTTCCGTATTCAAGGGCGTACACTTATCCAACGATTCCAGTTGGTGCGTGCTGTCGAGTAAGCTCGAACCACGTGAGGAGTAGCTGGTGGATGTTGCGGAAATCATAGAATTTTTCAGTTCCCGTTCGGCATCACGCAACAAATCCTGCGCACGCTTGCTGGTACGTTTGCTCTCATCATTAACAAACATTTCATTTAGCAATGCACAATCCATAGTGTTGCGCCGCAGTACGCGGGAACGCGCCATACGGGTCATGCCCTTTTTGGGCGTGCTCGGCGTCGAATCAATTGATCTATAAATATACAGAACTTAACACGTGGAAACTATACATAAATGCGAGTATATAAAAAGTGTATTTTTCTCGGAGACTACGTACGATCCAACTGAGGCGACGGCATGCGCTTTTTTACGCTCCCAATCACGGCTTTTAATCTTCATTCTTGTACGCGGCGGTGTTGTGCCGTACTCTTCGAAACGTGACGCTAGATCGTCGACGGGCGGTGAAAGTAACTCCTCATCGAGTGGATGATAGTTATTCACTCCTCGGTTTGCCGATGGCTTAATACGGAATTCAACTCTGTAAAAATGAAAGCAAAAATTAATATTAAATTTCAAAATAAAGCTAAGAATTCGAAAGCGAAAGAAATGCATTGTTTTCGTGACGCATAATTATAAAGAAAACTCGAAATAGACAAAGGAGCTCACATTCATAAAAAAAAACGTTTAATTCTTAAAGCAAACAAAAGGTTAAAGGTAAGCCATTAGATATGTTACTTTTATAGGCCTCAGCTTTACCCAAAAATTATATAATAACGAACTTAAGACGAGGATTGCAAAGCGACCTTACATACGTCTATTGTGCCCTCCAATAATCAATAACCTCCTTTCTCCGAGGTATTTCTGTGAAGGTAAGCTTCTCATGAATCGCACAATCGCACAGACCTGACAGCTTCAGCTGCTAAATACCCTTCTCCGACAATATTTCTGCTTCAATGCTTCTCATAAAGTCGGTTCGCCTCAAGTAGCTCAAAATTTGAAGGGTTCAACACGTCGCTACCACTTTGGGTTCATGCACTCACTAAAGCTGAACAACCAACAAATCCGATACAGCTCATTACTGAAAAAAATTTGGTTATTCAAAACTCGATAGATAACCGATTCCATGCCTATGCCTTCGAATATAAATTTCACAAGTCGTGTGCGTTATTTATAAAAATAAATCACTTTCAATTTGCATATGGAGCGCACAGAAGCCCCTTTAATTCGTGTAATTGCTTGACGCTTCAGCGTTTATCTTATCGCATAACAGTGTTCCGGTCGCAAATTATTACTGATAAGCGCTTATAATCTAAGCGTATCACCGTTTAGCCGCATACTTATGTGCATTTGAGCAAATCTCTATATCTAACTGGTCGTCACGCCTATAATTATACAACAATATTGCTTATAAAAGACTAATTGACAGTTTTGATTGACAAACGAGAAATTATGGCACGCTATCATGGATATCAAAGGTTATATATACATATGTATATATTAACTATCTGCAAATATGATGTGTGTTACATCATTTAGGATTATATGTATATATATTTACTTATGTACATTTCATTGGTCTAGCATAATGTTTCATCAGCAAGTTATTTAAAGAAGTAGCGTTCAAAAGTAAGCATAAACCACAATCTATGAAATATTACATCACCAAAGCTATCATAAAACCTTCACGTCATAGAAGTGTCACATGGACAAGCGTATATAACAAACATAAAATTGGCTAACTAAAAAACAAAAAAACAAAACGTTGACTTTTTCATTTTACTTGGTTTTATTTCCAATGAAAGTTAAATCCCTCAAAGAACACCTCATTTTATATTGTATGGTAACGGGTGATTTTTTTGAGGTTAGGATTTTCATGCAGTAGTATTTGACAGATCACGTGGGATGTCAGACATGGTGTCAAAGAGAAAGATGCTCAGTATGCTTTGACATTTCATCATGAATAGACTTACTAACGAGCAACGCTTGCAAATCATTGAATTTTATTACCAAAATCAGTGTTCGGTTCGAAATGTGTTTCGCGTCCGTGTCCGATGAGCGATGAGGCTCATTTCTGGTTGAATGGCTACGTAAATAAGCAAAATTGCCGCATTTGGGGTGAAGAGCAACCAGAAGCCGTTCAAGAACTGCCCATGCATCCCGAAAAATGCACTGTTTGGTGTGGTTTGTACGCTGGTGGAATCATTGGACCGTATTTTTTCAAAGATGCTGTTGGACGCAACGTTACGGTGAATGGCGATCGCTATCGTTCGATGCTAACAAACTTTTTGTTGCCAAAAATGGAAGAACTGAACTTGGTTGACATGTGGTTTCAACAAGATGGCGCTACATGCCACACAGCTCGCGATTCTATGGCCATTTTGAGGGAAAACTTCGGACAACAATTCATCTCAAGAAATGGACCCGTAAGTTGGCCACCAAGATCATGCGATTTAACGCCTTTAGACTATTTTTTGTGGGGCTACGTCAAGTCTAAAGTCTACAGAAATAAGCCAGCAACTATTCCAGCTTTGGAAGACAACATTTCCGAAGAAATTCGGGCTATTCCGGCCGAAATGCTCGAAAAAGTTGCCCAAAATTGGACTTTCCGAATGGACCACCTAAGACGCAGCCGCGGTCAACATTTAAATGAAATTAGTAAGTAAGTAAATGTCATGAACCAATCTAACGTTTCAAATAAAGAACCGATGAGATTTTGCAAATTTTATGCGTTTTTTTTTTTAAAAAAATTATCAAGCTCTTAAAAAATCACCCTTTATCTGAATCATCTTTTTATTACAGTTATTCGTTATTGCTGCTTTCTACTTAACGCTTTTTATTCAGAATTCTCAATTCTTATCAGAAAGTGGGTAAGTAAGTCATTGTGGTTAAATGTAATATTTGTTT
Source organism: Bactrocera correcta (assembly GCA_027475135.1). Lineage (NCBI taxonomy): Eukaryota > Metazoa > Arthropoda > Insecta > Diptera > Tephritidae > Bactrocera > Bactrocera correcta. The sequence continues at coordinate 91,867,058 of CM050325.1, forward strand.
ATTTATAAATACTACAATTTTACTTAAGAGAAAAAATTAAATAAATATTATCACCCTTTTCAAGTTTGCGCCAAGGATTACCAACCAAATAAAATGTGCAAAGAAAATGCATACACACATATGTATGTATGTATGTAAAGGTTCGATAATAATGTTATTATTAATTCAATTATACTCAGTCAATAAATTGAACCAATTTGATCTTGAAAAGATAATGAATGTGGACAAGTTGATGCCTTGATGTGATGAAATGGCTAATATTTATCAATTAAGTAATTAACGCTCATTGACAAAAAAGAGCAGAACTCACTTTTTCATCTAAAATTCATTATCCTTGAAGGAAAATAAATTTTCTGAGAATTGATTAACTAAAAGAAATTTATTAATTAGCAGACCAAAGTGCGAGTATACATATGTATATACATTGTAGAACCATGACGCCGAGAAACAACAAACTAGGCCAAAAATAACTAGAATTGCATGAATTATAGAATATTTTTATGCAGGTATATATACATATATAGATTGCCACGAAGTTTTCGACATTCAACAGAAAACGTCGGGAAACCTATAAAATCCTTCTCTTCTCAAGAAGCTGCTAATTTGTCGGAATCCCCGATCAAAACCAAGTTATTGTATGGAAATTTTTTTTATTTATTTTTATTATTTTATTGTCCAAGGCAACGATATAATCTCAAGTGCTTGTATGGAAACTTTTTTATTTGTAATACGCTTCAGAGCTTCAGCGCAATCGGAGCTAATATGCTTTTTTTTATACGTTATTGATAATAAAAGCCATATGGTATGTTTAGAATATAAAATTATACCGTTAAATTGTATATAGAACTGATAAATGGTGAAATATGCAACGTTGAATTTTTTTTAAGTCAGTATTTCATAATAATGTAGAAAAGGCGAGGAATTTAAAGAAAAACTCATGGTTGGGATTTAAAATAGCATCCCCCGGTTTAGGGGTTAAAATGGGTATCTACAGTTAGAGGCAATGGAATTTTTGAACTTCAAATGCAAGTATCTGAAAACCCATAAGTCAGCGGCAACTATATATGTGACCTGGCCAATGAAAGGGGGGCTTAGGTGTCAAAAAATAAATAAAAAATAAATAAATAAATAAATAAAAAATAAATAAATAAATAAATTGCTTTTTTGACACCTAAGCCCCCTTTTCGTAGACCAGGTCACATATGTATGTATATTTCCTTAATCTGGATGACCTCCTTTATCCGTGCATACCCATTTTAACCCCGAAATCGGGGGATACTGTTCTAAAATTTATCCAAACTTATCTCTAATTGTATGCAATCACAACCTTGTAATACGATTTTAATAACAAGCGTTTGGAGTCCACAAATCCACCAAATTTAGAAGATAACAAATCCATGTTAAGAAATCAAAGTCCAAGCAGTTCCAACAATGTTTTTAGGGGGTATTCTACTCTAGAATTTTAAAAAATTCGTTTTTTTTCATATACTTCAAGTTTAGACCCTTAAGAACATAACCTCCTAAGGATTTTTAAAAATTAAAATTATTTTAAGAGCTACACTTACTTTAGTGACGCAGTACCTAGCCCGGTAGGTAGGTAGACTCACTTTTTTCAACGCGTTTTTCTCGAAACTACTTTTTTCCACACGGTACCGGCATTATCTCAAGTTCTATAAAACCGATTTACTTGAAATTTTGTGTTAACCTTCTTTATAAAATCCGTTATCTTTATATAATCCTTAATCCTTTGTTTTTAATATTTAAAAAAAATTCAGGAATTTAAAAAAAAAAAGCGCAAAAATTGATTTTTATTTTCAGGCAGTCGCCATTTTTAAAAAAAAAAAAATTTCGTGTTTCCTGAGGTAGGGACTATAACAGAATCCTTACTGATTAAGAATTTCTTTTGATTTTTTTTTTCAGAACACCAGAAGAGTCAGGATCAATGTCACCAGGATGCGCCATTTTTTTACACTTGTCTCTCCCCCCGCTCTAATTATTCTTATTTTTAATATTTTTTTGTAAATTTTTTTTTCTGTATTCTTAAGATATCAATAAAAACACTATAAAGAAATGGATAGTAAAAATATTTTTGGTTTTTTTTTAAATAAAATTCAAAAAACTGCCCAAAATTTGATTTCTAGAGTAAAATACCCCCTTAAATGCTATTCAAAATGTACGCTCATGATGACAAAAGAATTTAAACGGTCTCAAATCAATAAAAAGATCAGTTGAAAAAAAAACTTTAAAGAGTCTCTTCTTCTTCTTGGATAGCGTAGCTAAAAATTTTCTCTCGTCAAAAAAAAAAATATCAAAACGTTTAATCGCGGCATTGAAATCAACTTCACGTAATAACCGTTATGTGTTTTAGACTTTACATAATCTAAACTTAGCACATACCCGCCATTAACCTATTTTAAAATACTTCACATTTGTAAGTAATGTAAACCCCCGAATTTATGTTAACTTATTTAACACTTGACTTATCTGGATAAAATGTACTTTTTCTGGCACATAAATAGTTTTTCAAATAAAATCACGCAGCAACACTATTGAGTCTTTAAAAATACAACAATGTCAAAAAGGCAATTTTCTCTCAATTTTGCATGATTGCCCTTTTAACCGAACATAAAGCGACTCTTTCCCAGTTAAATGCAGTGCACGAATACTTATGCATGCACATGTAATATATCGGCACCTAAAATGCAAAATAACGTAACAGCACTTTTCATAAGTTAACAGACGTAGGAAAAACGATATAATAGAAACCATAAAATCGTTATATATTGGTTATCAAACAATCTATTTGAAACAAAATTATAGTTATGGTTATAAAATGGTTATATATTGGTTATTATTATTATTATTATTATTATTTTTTTTTTTTTTGATTTTGAATTTTTTTCTTTTGATGATACATTATTTTGCATTTTAGGCGACGATATGTAAGAATACAAAACTTATTTTTTACGTCTCATTTTGTTGGCAATGTATCTTGTATTCGCCTATAAAACAGCACAATTTTGCAAAACGTTCACAACGCACTAATTCTTGTTGTTGTTGTTGTATTTTAATTTCGCAATTTTCTCTTTGATTGAAATCAAAATCAAATGTGGATTTACTGCCCACTTTATACGGTGTAGTTAAACACTAACAACGCTGGAACGAAAAGTGCCGATCGAACACAACATTCAATAAGTACTATATACTATATATTTATATATGTATGCATTACATTGTATGGCATATGCTTAAATGCATCTGGGTACGCAAAGTACGAATGCCCATTCAAATTTCACAAGCACATACAAGTACATACGTGTATGTAAGTACGTGGTGCACGGAATTTAAGCACACAGACATGTAATTCAATTCTTTCCAAGCGAAAGGGTGAAGATATGCGTTCTCTTGTGTTATTTCGTTCACTGCACAATCACATGGTATTTACAACAGTTACCGCTGCATTACCGCACTGCCCTGACACCTCCGCACCACTGTTAATGGCATCGCGTGAACAGCAAAGTTGCCGGCGTAGGCGAAAAGCGAACAGCAATGTCCATACATCTGGTGCTCGCGAAATACTTATCAAAGATTAATAATATTTATAATTAATTTTACACAAATGTTCGAGCATTAAGCCGCGCGACGATAGTTCAATGCACATTTCTTAGAGCAATATGCGGCTCTGTAGCAGTATCAGCCCTCCAGCCAGCAGCAGATCGTGCAAATTTATTTATTTATTTTTAAATATATTATATACTTTTTTTTATTATTTTTTCTAAATAACACACGATTCACACGAGCGAGCACACGACCGCTGTGAGGGGTCGCACTTAATACACCGCACACTCAGGTGTAGCGCTTAGCGAGCAGCGCTGCCAAT
>CM050325.1:91871437-91916802 GCA_027475135.1 Bactrocera correcta
TAAAAAAATAAAAGTAACCAAATGCAGATGGCAGCCGAAAGTGTGGAAGAAGAAGAAGAAAAAGTAGCATACGAAACGGAGAGGACAGCAGTACAAGAAAGTAAGAACGAGAACAGAAAAACAGAAAAAATAAAGAAGTGAAATAAAAAGAAAAGCATTTAACACGCTTGCCGCAGAGCATTCACCTGTTCGCGTATGTCGCCTTTGGAGTAAACGGATGGGCGCGGATACAGTTCTGTGGAGGAGGTGTGTCGCAAACGGCGTCGGCTCATATTCTCATCTTCGGAGTCGTAACTGCGATCGTAATGGCTAGAAGCCGCTGACGACTGCAACGACAAAAAGCGAAAAGCGTGCAACATAATTAATGGCTTTCATGTGGCAGCAACCGAACGAACACTGCGGTGCGGTGCGGTGCCTACTTACCTTAGACGCCACCTCAATGGTGCCTAACGAAACTGCATGATGTAAACCTGCAAGTGGGCACAGAGTTAGACGGTAGGCAATTCGTGAGAAAACTTCATACATGTGTGTATGTGTATGTGTGTATAGGGTATATGTGGCATATGTAATGCTGGCAAATGCTGAAAATAATTAGCAAGACGAAATTAGTTGCAACTAAAGTGTGGAACTACGTTCGCTGCCCGGCGGCACTAGGAGACAATGAGTGCAACGAACTTGTTGACCGGCGCGCAATGCGCAGGCGCACACCGTAATCGCAACTGGGGAAAAAGTGCTGACCGTTTAAATTTCAATTATTACCGATTAAGTGGTTGTTAATGGGAAATATTGCTGCAACTAATTGTGGGCAAATGGCAAAGGGTGCGTTTAAGTGAGCAGCTCTTACTAAATGTTGACAGAGATCACTATTGGTAGATAAAAGTAATTGAACGCTTTGGTCAGTGGAAGCTATAATATTACAGAAAGGTTCTTTTTTCAGTAAGAACTGAACTGCGTATGGACAACTTGGCACATTTTGCGTCGAGATCTTCAATTGAGCGTACAAAGTACAGCTTGTGCATGAACTGAAGCCGCCCGACCTTCCCAACCGGCATCGCGTTGATCTATGAGATCTTGAAAAGTTCCGAGAAGATCCAAAATTTTCGAGCCAAATTTTGTTTAGCAGTGAGACCCATTTCTGGCTCAATGGGTATGCAAACAAACGAAATTGCCGAATTTTGGTTGAAGAGCAAGTAAAGGAAAGGACTCAAGAACTGCCATTTTATCCAGAAAAAAACAACGGTTTGGTGTCGGGTGTAGGCTGGTGGAATCATCGTACCATATTTCTATAAATGAGGCCGCTGAGAACGTAACCGTCAACAGTGCTCGTTATCGTGCCATGATAACCGACTTTTTGGTGCCTGAACTTGAAGCTGTTGTTCTCGGCGACATTTGGTTTCAACAAGACCACACCACTTCCCAAAAATCGCATCAATCAATGGATTTAATGAGAGAACACTTCGGTAAGCAGATAATTTCATGTTTTGAGCCGGTCAACTGGCCATCAAGATCGTGTGATATCACACCGTTAGACTTTTTCCTGTGGGGATGTGGGGAAGTCCAATGCCTATGCGGCCAATCTCGCTTCGATTCATACCTTGGAGCAAACATATCGTTTGTAACTGGAGAATTACCAGTCGAAATGCTCTAACGAGTCATTGAAAATCGGACGAAAGGATCAGGACGTTTGCAAAATTTTAGATCGATATCTAAAATACTGAAGAACTGATATATAAATCACTGAAACGACTCATCTCGAAACCCTGTTCATTTCTATAAAAACTTTATAGGGTCTACGAGGTTTCCTACGGGATGTTACAAATATTGTGGCAAACTTAATATACCGTGCTAAGGTTGTAATTATATTTGAGGTTACGAAGCCTGGTTTATAACCTCGTGAATTATCATAAAATTCTGACTGCGGTCCCATCTTTCCTATTTCAAATCTCAACGCTTTGCTTCGCAAGTTCATTTAATTATCTATTATTGTAAAAGACCGAGTATTAAAATGAGAAGAACGAGTTCCTATTAAATTGATATACTGGTTCACCAAAGAAGGAACTTCATTTTAAGTCACTATCACTTTCTGCTTTGGAATATGTAATCGAATGTATGCTTATGGATTGTTGTGCAATTTTATTTACGGTTTTGAATCCATTTGTGCTCTAAATGGGTCTGCAACTTAGGTTATGTCGACCACGAAAAAGAATTGGAAAGCTTGTCCTTTTAACTACCCAGAACTTTCATCTAAGGATTAAAAAGGCCGTCATACAGCGTATCGACAAAACGCCTAGAGCCAATTCGCCGAGTTCGTAAAAGGACTGGCAACCGATATGCATGAACCTTAGCCTGGAGAAAGCTGTGGCCATTTATGCCTGGGTACGTCTTGAGTTTCAATGATTAAACTGTAGAATAAAGATCTCTCTAATAACTTTTAGCGCATCTACGATTGAGGTGCGCTGTGTATTACAGGTGTGCGACTTGGCTAACAACCAGCCTAAATGTAGGCAACATTTTTATATAAATAATGTTGCTGCTTGTCTTCACGGAAAAAAAGGAAAATGAGAATAAAAACGATGAAAATAAGCAGTTTTACGAGAACATCCTTGTATTTAGCACTCCAATTGCATAATTTCTATTTACTTATTTTTGCTTTGCCACCATAATTTCTTTCTTTGTCCCAGCGTAGTTCACCTTCCACTCAGCTGTAATTTTTCAAATTGCCCAACCCACATATTTCAGTTATAAATGCGAAAATGTACATTTAATGAATGTGTTGAAGGTCTTTCTCAACTTTAACTTTTACTTTCTGCCACTTGCTGTTTACCTTGCTACCTTACAATTACGTACTTAACTACTTAAAGCTTACATATTATATCACACGCTCACCTGCACTTTCATATGCACGAAACAACAACAACAGAAACAAAAAAGAAACAGAAAAACTTAAATGAATACAATTGCTGATTTGGCAACACCTACGCAGAAGTGAAAAGAAAAGAAAATAAAGAACCCACACACACTCACTCACGAGCTGTGAAGAGCACTCGTGTGAGGAGAAAGGCCAGAACACCTGCGTAAGCGTGTATAGTCAGCTACGGAGGATAATGAAAGTTAAGTAAGTAAAGCATAACTGTATATGTATATTTTTTTGGTTGCTTTGTCTTCACACAATGGCGACCGCGTGCAGGACATGTCTTGCGTTAAATAAAATTCTAAAGAAACGCACGGCTAACAGCGAAATTACATTTGTACCAACAACAAGTACAACAAAAGCAATAACCAGCATACAACTGACCTACCAGTTAACTGTACATGATATGCTGCCACTCGCGTTGCCACCCAACACAAAAATTCGGTCAACGCAACATTCTCCGCAAATGAGAAATTCATAAGTGTTGTAAATGAGGCTTTCGGCGACAGTCAGTCAGAGGAGGTGGCGCAACAAAAATTGAGGATTAAGTATGGTAACGTATGAAAAAGTTGATGAGATGCTGCTGCTGGTTGCGCAAGCCAACTTCAGTGACAAGTGACAACTCAGGCGAAATTTTTTGCTTTTCATATGAGAGGAGGACAGAGCGTGTGCCTTATTAGGGTGTGCAGTGTTGCTTTGCAAAGTTCTTAAGGTAGATTTTTTAAATCATAGTTGAACTTAAGAGCTTTGAACATAAAGCGTATCGTATTTACGAACACTTGTTTATTGGGAACACCCACCACATCGCCACCAGATAAAAGATAAATCGGAAAATAAGTTTTCGAAATTACTAAACGTAAGCTTTTGTATTAAATTGAAATTTTTGAATACAAACTTTTTTCATATTTTCTAATAATTTTCGAAAAAAAAAATTTAAAAACTTGGATTTTTGAAATTAAAAATTTCGTAGTTTTCGAAGATCGAAAATAAATTTGGAATACAGATGTTTTGAAAACTTCATTAAACATAAGATCAGTTAGGCATATTAACTTCGAAAACTTTGTTATTGTTAAGCAAGGATTAGAAAGGATTTTAATCATGTCTTAAAGGAAATCTATTGAAGCCAAATCTTGAACAATAATTTTCAAAGTAATGTGTCCGCTGTTAGCAATCAATTGATATAATACAAAAAGTTATTATACCGAAATTCTGAAAAATAAAATAAAATGGAGCTTTTTCGAGCTTTCTTACGAAATATTATTCTGAAGTGTTTTGAAAACTACTTCGAATATTTCCAGAATAGCAGGATCTGTTGTGGTCTGTAAAATAATTTTCTGATTTTTTTTCGAAAACTACTTTGAATATTTCGAAAAGCTGCTCTGGTCGTAAAATAATATTCTAAAATCTTTTCGAAAACTTCATCGAACATATTAAGAATAGTAATATTTTTATTAAACAAAAAAATTTAGAAATATTTATTGTGGATTTTGAAACTCACAGAAAAATAATAATTTTTGGAATTATGAATCCACTAAAACCAGAAGTGTTCGAAATAATAATAATTTTTTTATTGAAAAAATCCGTTTCGAACAAATAGCTCATCGAATTTAATTTGAAAGTTATTTTCGAAAATTAGATTTTTTGACTTTCGGGAACACTTGAGTTAATACGAAAAGTTAAATTTTGAAGAAACGTTTCTCTGAAGCATGGTTTCGAAAAAGGCTCTTAAAAGCTCAAAAGAGCTTTTTTTTAGTTAATTGACTAACTTTTTATATTTTCCATATAAATTTCCATTTTTGGAATAATAAATTTTTGGTATTATTTTTCAGTTTTTCAAAGTAAAAAATATTTTTAAGATCAAATATTTATATTTTTCATATAAATTTCCATTTTTGGAATAATAAATTTTTGGTATTATTTTTCAGTTTTTCAAAGTAAAAAATATTTTTAAGATCAAAAAAAAAATCAGTTTTTAAAAAGTACTTTGTATAAGAAAGCTTTGATTCATTGAATTTAATCTGAAATTAATTTTCGAAAACTCGAATATTAGATTTTGAAATTTTCGGAAATACCTCCGCTAATAATACAAGTATAATGCTGAACAAATCAGTTTTAAAAAATCGCTTAGCAAGTAGAAAGGTTTTATGCGTCGAATTTAATTTGAAATTAATTTTCGAAAATTCGAATTTTTCAGTTTCAAAAAAATCTCTTAACATGAAAAAGCTTTTATTCATTAAATTTAGTCTGAAATTAATTTTCGAAAATTCGAAAATTAGATTTTGAAATTTTCAAAAACATTCCGGACAATACTAAATGTCAAATGCTGAGAAATCTTTTTTTTTCACAAAAATTAAGTAATTTTGAAATAATTAAAAATTTGTGTTTTCGAAGTAAAAAAATTTCTAAAATCACATTATAATCAAATCACATTACCGCTCACCCCAATAACGTACTCACCATTTGGTCGCATCGCCACAGCCATTCTTTTCGGCGCCCAAACTGCTCACTGCTTCCACTGGCTGGCGGTCGCTGCCCGTCGCTGCTAATCCTGAGCTGGTGGTGTGGCGGCTGCGACGTGAGTTCACCTCTAGAATGTGTTGTAATTATAGTTGACGCTCATGCGTTGCCGGTGCACCATATATAGCCTCAAATATCTTTCACTCTATACAAATGAGTGGAGTGTGTACACGAGCATACCGCGCACTGGGCAATTTATTTAATGTTGCGCTCGCACTGCCGCATCACTGTTGACGCCACCACTGTACGCGACGTGCATCCGCCAGGCCAGGCGGAGCAGCTCGCTGGCCTATTGACGCGCTCAAATGCGTCTGACCTAGTCGCCGTCGTCGCCTGTGCTACTTGCTGCCAAGTTGTTTGTTGTTTGTTGCTTTTGTTTTTGTGTTACTTTTCTCGTTTGCAAATGTCAAAAATGTGTCGCTTAGTCGGTTGGCAAATTTAATATTTGATGATCATAAATCTTTTTGGCTTCTGCTTTCAACTTGTTTTTGTTTTGATTTTTCACTGCTTTTGCTTTCTATGAATGTTTGGAAGTATTAGTGTGAGCTGCTCCTGCGTGTTTACTATTAGTTTGTATGTGTGTGTGTGTGTTTGTTAAGAATTTCGTTGTATGACTGGTGTGCTTTCGGTTGTGATTGCTATTGTTGTTGTTTTTCTTGGCAGTTACATATGCATTTAGTTTAATAGGTTAGGTAATTTGGTGTTGTTGTTGCCGTCAATTGACGTCGGTTTGCTGCTGCGTGTGTTAATTTTTCACAAACATTTGTATGTTTTAATAAATGTTGTTTTTGTTATTTTATGACCGATTGTTGTTGCGGAAAGTTGAAGTTGCTTTTTTTTGTTTTTGCCGTTTATATTATATTTTTATACATGAAATTCTTATTATTTTGTAATAGTATTGTTGTTGTTATCTTTTTATGCCGGAAAATTTCCCGTCACTGCAAATGTTAGACTAGCGTTCCCAAGCTTCTAACCACACTTTCTTAAATTTTTTCAATCACTCTCCGAGAAAGTTAAATTTTGAAGAGTTCTGCCAATTTTCTCACCTTTCTTTTTATATTTTTTTAATTTTTGCGTCTGTTTCTTTTATATATATTTTCCCGTAGTTCCTAAGTGGAACATAGGGCCTCTGTTTCTTTTGCTTTCATTTTATTCTTGGATTTTGCTTATTTTCATTGTTTATAATTTTCTGTTTTGATGACACTTTTAGTCTCGCTTTTACACTTGTGACCTTGACATTGCTCGTATAGTTTCGAATATATTTTTTTAAGATTTCCCTCAATGTTTTTTATGAATTTTTATACTCTTGCAACATGTTACTACCGAAAATAATAACGGATGATCCAAGTAGAGATACTTTTCTCAATGGCCTTGCTTTGACAGATCACGCGTGAGTCGTGTCAAACTGTTTTGGCATATTTTTGTTCAGTATTGTTTGGCATTTCGTCACGGAAAGATTTATGCCCGAACAACGTTTACAAAGCGGTCAACTAAATTTACGAAAATTCTCGTTCTTTAAAGAATTTGTTTCTCGCGCTACGCTCAGCTTGTGGTGAGCATAATCGGCCTGCAAAGCGTACTATTCGCAACACCATCACCCATCTTTAGATCCAGCATTCATTATTGGATAATATTCGACTGAATAGACCAGGCGACAAAGAAACTAAAGCCACCGTATCTAAGAGTGTACACGAAGACTGCGGAGAGTCGATTCGGTGCCGTTCGCAGCAACTCGGACTGACTTAATGTACGACTTGTCGAATTTTACGTCGAGATCTTACTTTGAAAGCTTACAAAATACAGTTTGCACAAGAACGAAAGTTGAAATGGAACGACTTTCACAAGCGACATCGCTTCGCTCTATGGGCTCTTCAAAAGCTCCAAGAAGATCTGACGTTTTCGAGACAAATTTTGTCCCGTGATGAGGTCCATTTCTGGCTCAATGGGTATGTAAACAAGCAAAATTGCCGCACTTGGGACGAAGAGCAACCTGAAGAGATTCAAGAGCTGCCATTTCATTTTGAAAAAACAACGGTTTGGTATGGTTTGTAAGTCGGTGGAATCATCGCTCCATGTTTCTTCCATAATGATGCCAATGAGAACGTAGCCGTTAATGGCGATTCCCACAACAGCCAGTTCTACGCATTGGAATTGACCCGGATTTTATCCGGCCAAGGACTGTTATTTCGACGATCCCCATTTAGATCGGTAAGTTTTCAAGTTTTAAACGTTAATGGCAATCGTTATCGCGTCATGATAACCGACTATTTGTTTCCTAAAATTGAAATTCATCATCTCGGCGACATTTGGTTTCAACAAGACGGCGCCATTTCGCACGGATTTATTGAAAGAAAACTTCTTTGAGCAGATAATTTCACGATTTGGGCTGGTCGATTGGTCGGCAAGATCGTGGGATATCACACCCTTAGACTTTTTTCTATGGGGTTATGTAAAGTCTAAAGTCTATGTGGACAACCTCGCTTCGATTCAGACTTTAGAAAAAAACATCACGCGTGTCATTCGTTAATTACCAGTCGAAGTGCTCGAACGAGTCATCGAAAATTGGACTCAAGAGATGGACCATCTGAGACGTACCCGCGTAAATGCCAAAGAATGTTCTCTCGAGTGTTAATGGGTGTTTTTTCTTTGCTCGAAATGAATCACCACTTAGTAAGTCTGTATTCTGATGATGGGTTGAGTCGGGTCTACACTTCACTTAGCTCTTATGATTTTCAAATTTCGGGTGACTTTATACCTCATAAATCGGCAAATATGTGAGTTATCTTAATAAAATTCAGAGAAAATGTTCTTCAAATATAATCCTTGTAAGTTGCAAGAGTATAAAATGTTCGAGTATACCCGAACTTAGCCTCACTTATTTTTATATATATATTTTTTTATTTTTGCAAATCTTTTACATCATTTAATCATCTAGAGCTATTTCGACAATTAACAGTGCTTTTATGAAAAAGTCAATTCCATTCGATTTTATTTGTTCCACTTACAAGTAGCTTAGTTAGTCTGCTGTGTATGCTGTTCATCCGTTTGTTCTTCATAAAGTGCCTTTAAGTCCCTTAAGTTAGTGATCTTTTCATACTGAACAGGCGCCGAATCTGCCTCATAAAGTTGCTTGTCTGTAATATTAACGCCAAGTTCTTTTAAAATGCCGCGTAAACGACGAATTTCACGATGCGCTTCGTCTAACTCGCGCTCCATATTTTCAACAATTTCCGTTGGTGTGGGTTTATCACCTAATTCCTCGCGTACAAAATTTAACAGATCATGTGGCCTTTCGCCAGCTTGTAATAATTTTCTAAAAATGTCATTAAGCTTGCCGATTATACCGCACTCACGCAGATATGCAAGATGCATAGCTCTGCGCTCATCATCAAAAAACTCTTCCATAATTTTACTTTTATTAAATAAATTAAATGAAAGCTTCTTTAATTGATGCTGCAAAAATGTGAAGAGGAAAAATTTAGGAAAAAATACATAATTATATTAAGCATTCCAAGATGTTTATTACACCCGGAAGGAAACGTCGGATATTCTAAAAAGTAGATACAATATATTATCGTGACGAACTGCGTCGGCCTAGCTATGCCCGTCAGTCTATCCAGCTGTATATGATATAAGCAAAATTGTGCCTAAGCGAGACTTGAGATATCGACATGAAAATTTATGTACATTCTTCTTTTCCTAAGAGGCTCCTCATTTGTCGGAGTCTTTAATATCGGACAACTATAGTATATAGCCGCCATACAAACTAACCGTACGAACTCAAGTCCTTGTAAGAAAAACTTTTTTATTTGACAAGATATCTTCGCGAAATTTTACATGAGTTATTATCCAAAGCAGCGGTGCAAACTCCGTAGAAATTGTTGAAATTGGGCATCTATAGCATATAGCTGCCATACAAACTGAACGATCGGAATCAAGTGCTTGTATGGGCAACTTTTTCATTTGACGAGATATCTTCACGAAATTTGGTATAGATTATTTTCTAAGGTAACAATGTAATCTCAGAAGAAATTGTACAGATCGGTTAATTATAGCATATAGCTGCCATACAAACGAACCGTTTGAGCTCAAGTCCTTGTATGAAAAACTTTTTTATTTGACAAGCTATCTTCATGAAATTCTACATGAGTTATTTTCCATGGCAGTCGCGCAATCTTTGCAGAGATTGTTCAGATTGGACATTGTTAGCGTATAGTTGCCATACAAACTGAAGGATCGGAATCAAGTCCTGTATGAAAAACTTTATTTGAAAGATATCTTCACGAAATTTGTATTTGATATCAAGAAATTGTAATCGTACTATAGCATGTAGCTGCCATACAAACTGAATGATCGGAATCAAGCGATTGTATGGAAAACTTTTTTATTTGACAAGATATCTGCACGAAATTCGACATAGATTACTAACTTGACTTTGTGTAATCTCCCTACATATTGTTCAGATTGGACTACTATAGCATATAGCTGCCATACAAACTGATGAATAAAAAGTAGGCTCTAATTTAGAAAAATTTCGTATGTGAAAAAGGAAAGACCCTTTTATGCCATAAAAAATGCGTCTGTGAAGGCTATTAAAGCTTCTCTTCAGCCAAACCTAATGTTTTTTCTTGTTTTTGTAGGTGTTTACAACATACATACTCCTGCATTTAAAACTAACTTCCTTTCAACATTTTGCCTCAGCCTTCAGCTGCTTTCTTCAACGTAATTCTACTGTTTGCTTCTAAATTTTACAAATTTCACTTCGCTTTCTACTTTTTCTTGACTACCACATGGCAAGCCTATATTTTCACTTTTTATTTATTTTTCCTTAATGCTGCGCCCATTCCACCTTGAAATTATGCTTTCATTTAATTAATTCCTTCACTGCTGTTTCAGCTGTTTTCACAACACTCGTCAATCCTCATTTTTCCACGCTACTCGGCTGCGTACGCGACTGCTGCTTGTTGTTGTTGTTATTTATATTTTGCCACTTTGCATTTTTGTTGTTGTTGCTGCCGTAATTTGCAGCTTAGCATTCGCCAAGTTGTGTCTTTATTTTTTCTACTTCTTTATTGTTGTTGCTGCAATTTTACTTCAAATGTTTGTTGTTGTTGCTTTTATTGTTTGCTGCTGCTGCTGCTGCGATTTTCTGCTGATTTGCAAATCTGTGAAAATTCAGCAACACAGCATTTAAATCAATTCTTCCGTCCCTTCTACGCGGCATCGCGTTTCGCCAAATATTTGTACATGCACATACATATGTATATACAATCATATATATATGTATACATTCCGACAGTCAGCGACGATAAATTTTTATACAATTCTATTTCTGCTTGCTTGTGTATGTGTGTCGGAAGCTGCACTGACGCTCTTGTGCTTACTTGTGCGTATGTATGTGTGTTTGTATGCGTATAACTGTGTCTATCGCCAGCACACGCTCGCTAAACTGGACTTATGCAAGGCCACCAATCGATATTCTTGGCCCCAGCAAGGAAAAAACACCACCAACAACAACAACGCAAACACATCAATACCATTTGCTGTGGGACGTGTGGAGTTGTTACAACAATACAACAACAACAGCAGTCATAATTCGGAAATTGAAAAATTAGCAATTTTCGATTTCACTTTTTCATTTTTCACTGCGTTCGGCACTTTCTTTCACCAGCACACACTTCGCTTAACTTACACTGAAGTCACCGTGCACCTAAAAGTATGCTACGTTTTGTATACGTGTATGCGACGGCTTGAAGTTTGCAGTTTTTCGCTGTGTTTCGCACTTTCAGCAATATTTTCACGACACTTTTTCACCGTTACGTTGATGTTTTGCAAATATTTCGAGTTTTTTTTAGCGTTTTTTTTACCGTTTTTATGTCTGTGTATGTGTATTTACTTGCTTTTCGCGTTTAACAGCTAAATGTATTTGCATATGTCGCGTGTATGTATGCGCTTGAGTGTGCATATATATGAGTGTGTGTGTATGTGTGTGTGTGAAAAATTATTTTATACAAAAGTCAATACGCCCTTGTGAGGGGCAAGGAAACGTAGGCGCGCGCTTAGTTGATAGTAGTCAGAACTGCACTGGATGACGGTGATGCTGGAACTGAAAGAAAAGCAAGTCGCTTTCATTCACAGCAGCGACGAGCAGCAGACTCGCAAGCGCACACACACACGCGCACACGCATGCTTGGCATCCTGTGTCCAAAAATAGCAGCGCCGCGGCAGAGTTGAAACATTTCGCAGACAGAGTTCATCGGCCAGCGCACAAAGAGCGTAAAAGAGTTTTGCAGCCAACGACGACAACGACAAAGCATAGATAAACAGCGCAATCAATGAAGTATGTACCGTTATAACTGTGCATGTGTGTGTGTGCGCCCAAAACAGCTGCTTTCGCCAAGCGCTTGTGCGTTCATCCCAAAATCAGCAGAGTTTTAGCGCGCGCGAGCTGCCAACGGTCTTTTATGAAACTATAATAACACAAATATGCCACACAGCGAAAGCGACGCCTGGAAGTATGCTAAGCGTGCATATTGTACGATTTGTCGGCGTAAAATGCGTGAGCGCGCATGCTTACGCTGCGAGCAGCTTGGCGGCAATTGGCGCCAACTTCCATGCGTTTTCTCCCACATCCAGGCGAAATGAGCGTAAGTGAGCGCCGTTGCTGAGCGCATAGGCTGGTGCGTGCTCTGGCGTTGTATGTGTGTGTGCTTTGCTCGCTTGCTTTTATTGCGTTTCGCGACTCGTTCCACTCCGCCGATGACGTGCGTCTACTATTTTTTCGGTGTTTGACATTTTGAGGTTCAGCTTTGTTTTTTTGCGGGCCGCAACACACAAGTGCAAGCGTGTAAAACGTTCGTATGACAACTGTTTTGACACTGCGAGCAGACATGCACACACAGTATTTCGTGTACCTGCCAAAGTAATGCCAACACACAAGTTGCCCAGTAAGCATTAGAAGTTGGAAGCTAAGTAAGGTATTTCAGGAAGAGGTTACAATGTGATATACTTCTCTTATGTTGTTACCTTTTCATTGGTAGAGTTTTTTACGTGAAGTGTACCAAACCCACCCATAACCCTGGGGAGGGTTATTTCACGTTCTCTCTTTAGTTCGCCTTCAAAAGGATGTTTTTTGGTTATCCAGAGGATACTTGATCTAAGACCGGAAATCGTGAGCTGCTTGAGCCTGTGATAGAATTGTTTCTAGCAACAGAACCGCCCTGTTATCGCCTTTTGACTGAGAATTGTGGCTACAAATCGCAACTTACAACATTTTGGCGTTCCTATCGCTCAAACTTTCGCACGAGCTCGAGAGCCCTTATTCTTTTCTAACAAACTATCCCTGTTTTGGTTTTTTTTAAGAACATATCGGAGGTAAAAAAATCAAGAATCCAACAAGCGTGAAGGACGGATTTCTATTAAGCCTTATGTACGCCCTGGCACTTTCTATAGCGACAACAGGTATACAACTTTGCTTTTAGGGTAATCCAAAAATCCACTTGAACCAATTTTAAATCTTATGTCAGCACAGTTGATCTCTCTGTCCGTTTCGTAATAAAAGTAAGGTTGAGGTCTGGTCTAATAGGTCATTTCTTTACAAAGGTTCTGCGTTTTGTCTGCCAATTCGTCCCTCAGAGAACGCTAAAGCTATCCGACCGACAGTCGGGTCTGCATAACCAGAAACAACACGGATTTTTATCCGGCCAAGGACTGTCAGCTCGGCAGAATTCTGCGGCTACGACAAAAATAAGAACAGCAACTGCTTTTACTACCAAATTATTTTCATTGGAATAAAAACCAACATCGAAAATCCAATCCAATCCAAAGAATTCAGATTCACCACACAAAATTGTTAAAGAAATCGATATAATACGAAAATTTTTAACATTTTAATATCTTATATTTGTTAATTCCTGATAATTAAGTGAGCCGGGTGTTCGAATGCACTGTGATCGAACCAAATTTTCCTCCGTTCGCTAGACAGTCGGGTCTACGTTATAAGAAAGGACCCGGATTTTCATCCGGCCAGGACTGTCAACTCAACAGCATTCCTCCAAAATACTGAGGCGAGGTTTTCTGCCACGACAACAACAACAATCTATTTTTCCAAAAACTGTGCAGAGATTTGTCAGATTTCTTAGTCTCTTAACAACCAATGATCCGTCTACATGTGAGACATCCTTTCTGGGGAAAGTCTACCTAGTAACGTCTGTGATACAATTCTTTTCGACCATCATGATGTCATTAAACGTATTATTACTGGCGTTGAGTATCGGATCTATGCTTTCGACCCGGATATCGTGGCAGATGTGAGCCGAAGCCGAAAAATCACGTCTAAGCAGTTAAAAATCAGTTTTTCGTTCAGTTTCAGTCTGATTTAGTTCTGTGAGACTTCTGGCTATTCAGCAAACTCAAACTGCTCCCGGGCAACCGTTTTGAGTCAATTGAAGACATTAAATTGACGCGTATTGAAGGCTATTCCGGCATTTGACTTTAACAACTATTTCAAGAACCGGAAGAAACGTTGACACAAGTGGTTTGGGGCCAAAGTGAATTACTTTGAAAGCGACGACATAGATTTTGAAGAGTAAAATAAGAATTTTAAAATTATGAACAAGTTCTTAGTATATTATTCCTTGCAGTATATAGTCAACAAGTGAAACCATATTGAAATAGAAGTGACTAACTGACGTACATATGTACTAAACAAGCTGATTTGATAGTTTAGTAGGATTATTATAATGCTTAAGAGTGTGCATAATTTATATTCAGATCAATGTTTTGACTAATAGTCCAGAAACCGGCGGTAAACATCCGCGAGTTTTCGATTTCGAAAAGCTTGTTATCGAGATATATTATTCTGCAGGAGGCGGCTTGATTTTTCGTGCACAAAATCTAAAATAAGCGCGCTATAAATATAAGAAGAAGCCTATTCTAGTATATAGAAGTGCTATATTTGTACTGGTGTTGATTTCGAGCTGCCTGAAAGCATGCTTATAAACTGTATAAGGACATACAGATGCCTATATACCAGCAATAAAAAAATCGCTAATATATACATTCAAAACTCTATATATAGCTTATATATACTGACTTTATTCTATAGAATTTGATCGAAAATACTTTTACGTATATATACTATTTTATAAACCATATATAATATGTACATACATACATATATGTATATACGTATCAATTTGTATAGCACTTTGCATATGCTGATTCCTTTTTTGTGGCACCATTCAGCAGCGTGTTTTCTGCGGATTAAGGTTCTTTATGCTCTTCAATGAAAACAGCATTCACGCGCATATTGAGACCACAAACACTCACCCACACACACACTCAAAGGAAATATGGGCAATGTATAGAAATAAATTTCCATAACGCTACATATGTTCATATGTTATCCAAGCATATTTGCAGGCACACACTTATATATCTCTTTAAGTCTCGTGGCATTACAGTTCTTAACAAGTTGTTTTACAAAAGATTGATGTTTTTGATTGATTGATATGCTTTAAATGGGCATTACACAGGGCTAAATGATTTCGCTGTCTAGCGAAATGTTTATACAAGCACGCGTACATTTGCATTTCATATTTGCATTTATTAAGCACCAGACAAAGACAAGTTGAAAAATAACTCATTCTTATTGTAATCAAAAGGCCGAGAGCGCTAAAAATAGAATTACTACTATTATGAGAAAAAATAGTAAGGTTTTTTTCATAATTTTAAGATTTTTAATTTATTCTTCGAAATATATGTCGTCGCCCTTAAAGTAATTCCCCTTGGCCCCAATACGCTTGTGCCAAAGTTTTTTTTCCAATCCTCGAAACAGTTGTTAAAGTCAATTTCCTGAAGAGTTTCCAAGAAACACAACGATTCTTGTTTAATGTCTTCGATTGACTAAAAATGGCATCCCTGGAGCGGTCACTTGAGTCTGCTGAATAGCCAGAAATCACACGGAGCTAAATCAGACGACAAGATATTGGTGGAAAATATGTGACGGTGTAGTATCGTGATTCAAAATTCAAGAGTTATTGGCCCATACTTCCGGTCTTTTTTTACGAATAGCCTCACACAAATGACGGTTAACACACAAATAGTATTCCTTTTTGATAGCTTGGCTGGTCGGAAGGAATTCGGACTGAACCACATCTCGATAATCGATAAAACCGTTTTTTGATCTGCTTTGACGTGGTTTCTTCGACTTCGGCTACCCTTTGTCTCGATATTCTACCCAATGATCTCTGTTTCCAGGTACTAAGCATAGATGCAAGACTCACAGCCAGTAATATATAACTACGTTTCATGACATTCTGGTAATCGGAAAGCATTGTTTGATCACCAAATGATCCTTAGACATGATTTTCACTGATCCTTCCGATATTCCAACTATAATGGTAAGATCTCTGACTCTTGATCGTCGAATTGAATTCCTTTATTTCCTTGACGTGTTGATCAGCAGTTGATGTTGATGTCCGCTCTGGACGTGGTCTTACTAATTGTCCCTTTCCGCGTAACCCTATAAAATTGTTGATTCTTGCAATCAAAAAACTGCTCCAATGGGTTTTGATCGTCCGCAATTGATATGAATGTTCCCCTATCCTTCAAAAAAATTTGCGGAGTCCTGAACAAATACAAGGTGCGTTCCAAAGTAAACAATGAAAATGAATTTATTACTGGACAATCGATAGAGATAGCAGATTCTAACGCACCAGTCGACATATAGATGGCGCCACCAGAGGGCGCTAGATTCAAAAAGTCCTGTTTACTTTGTAATAGTCGGAATGTTTCAAGTCTGGAAAATATGGCGGGTGCGGTAGCTTATCCCATTCATGCTGCAGAAGCTTTTAGCAAGTCAGCAAACTTGTATGAAGTCTCGCATTATCGGAGTGGAACACTACACATTTTCTATTGATCCATTCCGCCCACTTCTATTTTAATATTTCTCTCAATGTGTCCAGCTGATCCCAATACACTTCGTTGTTAAGTCGGGCAAAGCTGATAATACATGATCTCTTTGAAATCCTACCAAACAGACAACATATACTTTTATTTTTGTGGCTATTAGCTTTCGAAGTGGTTTCAGCGGGTTCTTCCTTGTTTGACCATGATCTCTTGCACTGTGCATTTTGGTAAACAACCCACTTTTTGTCGCCAGTAAAAAAGCGTTTCAAAAACCATTTTTTTGAAACTGATAAGAAAATTACACTCGTTAATGTGCCGAACCAAATTTTGTTCTATAAGAACATAAGGAACCCGTATGTCATGCTTCGAAATTAATCCTGGACGTGTCATGTGCTTGTGAACGATCTCGTTAGACAAATTAAATCTCTCATCAATCTCTCGAGTTGTTATTCAACATCGCATTGGACGTCCAAAGGAGGCTGTTACCAACGAAAATATCATAAAAGTTCACAAAATAATTCTGGATGATCGTAAAGTGAAGTTGTTCGAGATGGCAGGCATTCTAAAGATATTAATTGAATGTTTATATCATATCATTCCCGAATATTTGGGTTTGAGAAAGCTCTGTGCAAAGTTAGTACAAGGCGAGCTGGCTTTTGCACAAAAAAAAAGTTGATGATTTGAGCGGTATTTGGAGATGTTCAAGGGAAATAAACTCGAATTTTTGCGTGGATATGTGAGAATGGATAAAAATGGCTCCTTCATTTCAAAAGTCCAATCGACAGGCATCCAAGGGAACTGCACATAATGAACTCGGTCCAAAGCGTGGAAAAACGCAACAGTTGGCTGGCAAGGTTTTGGGGTCTGTATTTTGAGATGCATATGGATTAATTTTTATTGACTATCTTGAAAAGGGAAGACCCATTAACACCTATTATTACATAGCCTTATTGGAACGTTTGAAGGATGAAATTGTCGAAAAACGGCCGGATTTGAAGAAAAAGAAATTGTTGCTATACCAAGACAATGCACCGTGCTACAAGTCAATGAAAACGGTGGCAAAAATTCCTGAATTGGATTAAGCATTGCTTTCGCATCCAATTTATTCTGCAGATTTGACCCTTAGCGATTATTTCTTGTGCTCAGATCTTAAAAATAATGCTCGCTGGGAAGCAATTATCGTCGAATGAAGAGGTTCTTGACGAAACTGAGGCCTGCTTCAAAGCAAAGAACATATCATACTAAAGAAATGGTAGGGGAAATTGGAGGAACGCGATAATCAGTGTAGCACCCTTAAAACGAACTATGCTGGCTTTGAGAACACGAATTTTACCAAATAAACATTTTTTCTATGGTAGGCCATTGACTTTTTTGACCGATTTTTTTGTATGAAAATCGCGAACCACGACCGCTAAGCTTTTATTATTTTTGAGATATTTTTTAACGATGAGGACCCATTGTTCTGTCATTTTACGCTTCATTTTTACTAAGCCTAAACTATCAGCTGTCGTTTTTTTAGGGTTATCAACACTTTAGTGCATAAATGGCGGCAAATTTGAATTTTGTGTTATTTTTGGAATTTTCTTTCAAACTCGCTTTGGTTAGTTATGCATTTTTCAATCAACCAAACAATGCGTGATAATTTTGGATATTTTTGTTACCCAAAACACTAACTATTTTCACGAACTTCACTTACCGCTTACCTCAAAATGGCGTTTATAATCCATCAAATTTGCATAAAAAATTCAAACTCCGTGTTTTTTTACTAGACTTTTGAAAAAGATGTATGTATTTGAATTCATTTATATTATTATTAATAGTTTTTCATATGAACTGCATGCATCGAATACTTCAACAAAGGAGCTTTACAAACAATTTTTTTTAGTTTTTTTTTTATTTTTTGTTTTCATTTTGTTTTCGTTTCGTGTGTGTTGACATTTAAAAAGTTACAAATTCGTTTAATTACAATTTTGTAAGGGTTATTTTGTAGTTGTAGTTGTAGTGATTGGTGGTGATGGTGGGGATAGTGGTGTGAGTACATATGTATGTATGTAATATCAATATTTTTCACAATTTACCTCATTCGTCGTTAGGCCGTAACACGCTGCTGCTTGCGTATGTGGTATGTGCACATGTAGTTGCATGCATGCTATATATGTATGTATATGTATGTATGTAGGTTATTAAAGAAGAATTTTAAATTTCAATTTCTTAAGTACTTATGATTTGGAGATTTATCGAGAGATTTAGAGAGAGTTGTGCTAAGCTACTTGGAGTTGGTTATTTACAATTACAAATACAGTATTGAGTGCAGTGCGACGGACAGCTTGTATGTATGTGTTTATGGAGTATTTTCGGTTGTTGTTATTGTTTTGTGTTGTAGGTTAAGTGTGAGCAACGGTTGAAATCGAATGAAAGATGCCTTGTGTGATGAATTTGGTATTTTAATTTTACATTTTTGTATGAAAATAAATTTCAAGTTGTTGTCTTCAGAAAGCTTCGAAAAAATATTTTAATAATATTTTAATTTTACATTTTGGTATGAAAATAAATTTCAAGTTCTTGTCTTCAGAAAGCTTCGAGAAAAAGCTCTTGAGCCTCTTTGAAAATAGCTCTAAATGGCAGAGTAACAAATATATTTAATCATTCTGAAAAAAAATCAAATTTCCTTTCAACTAAGTGTCTCACTTTTGAATAATTTTTAACTTATAAGCTTCAAAACTTGTCGGCTTTCGAAGAAAACTTATTAAATATATTTTTTTTATGAAGTTGGTGTAAAATTCACGCTCTCAGCTGTCAATTCACATCAAATATGTTGACCATCCTCTCTATTAGGTCCTCTAATCAACTTGCATAAAGAATAGAGCGAGCAAGAGTACAGTTACTATCATCTTCTTCCAAATTGTGCTCCATCAGCTTGTTATCTGCTTTTCAAACGAAATCGAACTATTACCTTTTTTCACTGTACAATAGTGGGAAGATTTGTCATATCCTATCAAAGTTCTCTTGCTATGTGTTGCCTAAAATCGGGTTTTGAAAACATTTTGAAATTTATAAAATAGTATAGCCCATAATACCATCTGATCAAATTTGAACCGGACTGAAAAATACAAATGTTCATTATGACCTTCAGAATAGGCTTCTGAGCAAATTTGAAATTTATAAAATTGTCACGCCCCTAATACCATCTGATCAAATTTGAACCGGACTGAAAAATACAAATGCTCATTATGATCTTCAAAATAGGCTTCTGAGCTAATTTGAAGTCTATAAAGTAGTCACGCCCGTAATACCATCTGATCAAATTTGAACCGGACTGAAAAATACAAATGTTCATTATGACCTTCAGAATAGGCTTCTGAGCAAATTTTAAATTTATAAAATTGTCACGCCCCTAATACCATCTGATCAAATTTGAACCGGACTGAAAAATACAAACGTTCATTATGACCTTCAAAATAGGCTTCTGAGCCAATTTGAAATTTATAAAATTTTCACACCTATAATACCATCTGATCAAAATTGAACCGGACTAAAAATACAAACGTTCATTATGACCTTCAAAATAGGCTTCTGCGCCAATTTAAAATTTATAAAATAGTCACACCCGTAATACCATCTGATCAAATTTGAACCGGACTGAAAATTTAAATGTTCATTATAACCTTCAAAATAGGCTTCTGAGCCAATTTGAAATATATAAAATAGTCACACCCGTAATACCATCTGATCAAATTTGAACCGGACTGAAAATTTAAATGTTCATTATAACCTTCAAAATAGGTTTTTGAGCCAATTTTAAATCTATAAAATAGTCACGCCCGTAATACTATCTGATCAAATTTGAACCAGACTGAAAAATACAAATGTCCTTTATGACCTTTAAAATAGGCTTCTGAGCCAATTTGAAATTTATAAAATATTCACGAGCGTAATACCATCCGTTCAAATTTGAACCGGACTGAAAAATGTTCATTATGACATTCAAAATAGGCTTCTGAGCCAATACAAGCACACCAACGCTTAATTTAATTTTCCATACACTTACAAGCGTCGCTTGGGCATTCCAAAACTTTAACTAAAACATTAACCCTGTGTTGAGTCGATCCATAAGAGATGCTGAGATCTTCCGCCAGTTCTCTGCTGAAAATATTACGTTGATTTTCAAGCACTGTTTCTTCAACTTTTTTGATGTAATGCTCATTAATAGAGGGATGACTCGCATAAGGCGAGTTTTCAATGACTCTACGACCTTCATATAACTATGACACTCCAACACTTATGTTCGCAATGAGGGAGTAATTTAGACTTGCAGAAACACTTCTGCAACATTTGTAATGATTCCGTAGCTATGATTCCATTGAAATAAAAAAAAATCAAGAAAACGCCGGACAAACCTGACGCGTTATAAACAAATAGCTGTGAAATGAAAACTAATTGATTGGAGATCTAACTTCAAATTGTTGTTATTGATGTTGTTGTTGTAAAGGATATCTAATTCCCGTTGAGATGGTGAGAATTAGATAAGTTGTCATCGAGGTCATCAAGTGGTAGGCTCAGGAACCGTGCTGTTTCGACGGGATTGAACCAAAGGAAGAAGGGTGTCTAACCTCTTACCAGTCCGGGTCAAATCAGCTGGTATTATGTATTCAGGCATAAATACGTTGATGATACTTATGTATGAAGCCGTAACTAACCACAAAATCGACTCGCAAACACCACTGTAGACAGTTGAAAAGTTTGAAAAGCCTGTCTGAACTTGAAAATATTCTTTTTTCGTGCCGAAGTCACTCAACAATGAAGGAACTGAAACTAATGTCCTAACTAACTACATTGTACTTGAATGCTTGTAATCTCACGCGGAAAGTTGATTAATTAGTATTTATTATGGGCAATAGTTAGTTATAAAAAATTTTTCATAAACCGTTGGAGAATTGCTACAATTTTAATGATGAAACGAATGAAATTGAAGCATGCTGTTTAACTTTTCAACAAAAAATTTAAAATTTAAGTGTAATCATCTATTTAATTCGATTTCCGTTGGGAATGTAAACATGTTTACAGAAGTATGTTTATATATGTATTGTAATGCATGTGTGTTTATGTGTTAGAAATCCATTTAACACCGCTCAAATGCCGGCCTCGCCATTTTTATCATTGACTTGCTACATTTTTTGCTGTCAATTTAGTTACACCTTTTAGTCTCTGCTCACATCAACACACACACAAACATATACAAATGTACTTGTGCATAGTCAAGCGTATCCGTCACTCGATTTACTTTTGGCGCTGCACACAATTTGTTTGTTTACCTTAATTTATTATATACAATTACGAATTTCATTTGACCGAAATCACTTTGCTTACACACACACACATATAAATGTGTATATATATTCATATATATAAGTATGTATGTATGTATTTTAGCAACAGCCGGCTGCAAATTACAGTTGTAATGCTTTTACTTGGATATGATTTTTCGCTATGAACACATTTTATACAAAATTTCCGTAATACAAGTCTACACATACACATATATGTATATATGTATGTATTGCATGTGCGTTTAGTAAGTAATGCACACGTGTGTACTTAAGTGTTACGAGTATGCATGTATTTATCTAAAATAAGGCTCATTCCCACAACAGTGTTTAGCTTAGGTAGCCAAACGAGAGTATTGTACAATATATGCTTGTGTATTAGTGTTTGCATGTATTCATATTTGTTGTTGTTGTTGTTAATTTAATGAATTGCATGAATTTAACAGCTAAATTGCACAAACGCCAATGCACACATACACACACAGCCACAAAAACACCGAAACACGCACACCCATACACTAAACCGCAAAGCAACTGCACACACACACACACATGCAAACGCGCACTTGTGAGCAACGCACAGGTAATCGACACAAGTGATGTGTGTTAAGTGCTTTTGCGGCCGCTTTTGCCATCAGCTGACGCCTTCAAATGCACGTTTATGCATGTAAATGTGTGCAATTGTTTGTAATTGCGGTTTACTAATCCGCACGCACACACATACACATATTTTGGGCGCCTCAATTCATTACCCTTTGCGCACATTACTCAATGATCTCAGATATTTCACTATGCTCCTTTGCTATTTATTACAAATACCTTTCCAAAGTCGCCAAACACACACTCGCACGTGCTCAAGTTCAAGTATTTATGTGGTCTACAGGGCGTATGCGTAACATGATTATACGAGTATTAAACGCGTGACAGCAGTGTAGTACAATTTGTATGCCAACAGTGGCGCATGAAACTAGTTTAAGCGTTATGTTTGAGGATTTACTGTGAGATTTCTGGGGTTAAAATTTAATATTTTAAAATTTCAAAGCAATTTTTTAATATATTTTAGAAGTAAAGTAGAATATAACTCGTATATCTTCAAATTATAATGAAAAAATACTTTGCATGGAATTTATATATAATATAAATATAAAATAATAATAATAATAATAATAATTGAAAAAAACCGTTAACTTCGGCTGTACCGAAGCTATAATACCATTCGCAGATTTAAGTTTTCTTACAGGAACTTGATGTTTAGCGATCAGTTTGTATGGCAGCTATATGTTATAATCGTGCGATCTGAACAATTTCTTCGCAGATTGTATTGTTGTGTTGGAGAATAATCTATGCCAAATTTTGTGACAATATTTTTTCAAATAAAATATTTTTCCTCACAAAAACAGGATTTTGCTCGGTCAGTATGTATGGCAGCTACATGTTATAGTGCTCCGATTTGAACAATATGAATGGAGATTTAAGCAATGTCTGAGGTAATAATCTATGCAAATTTCGTGACGATACCTTGTAAAATGACAAAATTTTCCATACAAGAACTTAATTTTGATCGCTCAATTTGTATGGCAGCTATGTTCTATAGTGGTTCGATCCGAATAATATTTAGACAAACAATAGCATTACTTTGAATAAAGATTTGTGCCAAATTTCATGTAGATATCTTTACAAATGAAAAAGTTTTTCCTACAAAGATTTGAGTTTGATCGGTCAGTTTGCATGGCAGTTATATGCTATAGTACTCCGTTACAGGTGGTTTTGAGAAATAAGCAGCTTCATATAGGACGAAAGGGACGTGTGCAAAATTTGAGATCGATATCTCGAAAGCTGAGTGCCTAGTTCGTGATGTTTGGCGGTTCGTCACATTGATCATAAATATGTACATTCTGAAAACTACAATCTTCTACCAGGCAAGGAGTATAAAGTCTAAAGCTTCTTCTGTATTATACTTATATAGGGAGCCCGGTCACAGCTCCGATGAGCTCACTAGAGAGGACATTTTTTCCTCAAGTTCATCCGATTAGAGGCCAATTGGGTTTATGATGTCCTTTTGCGTTCCGTTGTTGGACATTTGAGTAGCCAAGGAGTGCATGACCTCATTAGAAATATCTTAAAGCTTCTTCCATATTATTTTATTATTTCCGGTCACCGCAAAATCTCCAGAAACTGAAGATCGATAAGCTCGCTATAGAGGGTACTCTTTCCTCAAGTTCATCCGATTGGTTTTCTAATTTTCTTTTGCGTTCTGTTGTTGGACCATTAAGCCTTCAGCGAGCTTAGCAAGCGTCAACCGGAAGAATTTGTGTGACTGACAGATTCTTCTGGCTTAGAGTGAACCATATATGGGTCACTTAAAGTTCAACTAGTAGATTTTCAGCAAGCCAATCTCGTGCAATTGTTGGTGTTCTGGCTGGGTACTGTGCAATAGGTTCACACGCAATACGTAAATATTCTGGCGAACGTTCGCTGCAAAAGTTGTATAGAAGAACGCGAGGTGGAATAATCTTGTCACTTGTATATTGCCCGGCTTGTGAAAGTGAAAGTGCTGATATTGATATTAACCGCCTTTATAGATCTGTGGTAAGTTCGAAACACTTCCACGTTCAAAGAGTAGCTCGTGATTCAGTTTTAGGAGGTTATCGATAACACGAAAATCGAATATGTGTCCCGGTGAAACCAATCGGTGTTGAATCAAGCCTACAACCTAACCTAACACAAACTACACAAGTTTAATATATACGGTTCGGGGTACAAAAAATTGGTAATTTGAAAGATTATTTTATTTTATTTTTTTTTTTTTTATACATAAAGAATTTTTCTCCAATAATTTTGAAGTTAAAAAAATAGTATTTATACAAATAAGCAAAATCATATTTTTATAAATCACATGCAAAATTTTTACTGAAAACTTTTTTTAATGTAATAATAATATTTAAGTAATAATTTACAAAGTTAAAATAAAAAAAAAATTCACAAATTATTTCAGAAATATATTTTTTTATTTGATAGCAGTTAAAAATATTAGATAAAATTTAAAAAATTTTAAATTAAGAAACAAATAAAGAAAATATTTTTTTTTTATTTTATGTTTATTAAAATTTTTTTAAAACAATTTACTTTTTAAATTAATTAAAAAATTAAAAAAAAATTAAATTTTTTTAAATTTTCTCTAAAATTTTAAAGTGTTAAAAATGCGAATTGTAAAATTATTAATTTTTATGTTTTTATTAGAAATTATTGAAAACTTATTAAAAAAAATAAAACTTTA
Source organism: Bactrocera correcta (assembly GCA_027475135.1). Lineage (NCBI taxonomy): Eukaryota > Metazoa > Arthropoda > Insecta > Diptera > Tephritidae > Bactrocera > Bactrocera correcta. The sequence continues at coordinate 91,896,378 of CM050325.1, forward strand.
GAAAAAAAATTTTAAAATGTTGTTTTATTAAGAATGATTAAATATTTACATATAATTTTTATATTTTATTTTTAAATACATTTTTAGGCATTCTTAATAAATCACTTAAAATTATATTATATTTAAAATTTTTATCATTCTCAAAAAAATTTAAATTTTAACATTTTTTTTATTTATTAGATAAACAATTTTCTCTTTATTATATAATATAAAAGTCGTAATTTTTTATAATTTTTGGAAATTTTTCTAAGTTAAATAATATAATTATAAATCCAAAAAAAATTTTTTGCATAAAATATTATCAGCAAAGCGTGAGTTGAGCCAAAAATTTGGCCAAAAAATTGATCTCGACTGTAGTTGCTTTTACCAAGCTGATGACGCGCTGTGTATTTGTTTGTTTTATTTGTACTCAGCAGTTGGTTTGTGGCGCTGTGTGTGGTTGGCTTTCCGTTGGAATTTATGCAAATTTATTGTTGTTGTTATGTTGTTGTTATTATAAATATTTCTACTACACTTTGAAAACACCGGTCAATCACACAATGTAAACCACACGCACACACATACATTCCCACACATTTTCCTAATTACAACTAAATTGACTAAAACCAATACTTAAATATTTATACTACAACTACACACACATACACATACAACATTGATTTAATAGCGCTCGCTGCATTCATTCATAATTTACGAGTTTCCATAACATATTTCTAAATTTTCATACCTAATTTATTTAGTTTTATGCTTTGAGTCAATTTTTTTTTTTCATTTATAATTTTTAATTTTATTTATCTACTAATACATACAAACTATTGAGATAAAGCTTTCAAACTCCTTAGGGGCATTAGTGGGTACTAGGCTCTAAGGGGGGGTCGAGTGATGTGACGGGTTGTGGTGGTGTTGTTTTTGTTTTTTGTTTAGGTTGTTTTTGTTTTTGTTGGTGGTGGTGTTGGTAGTGGTGAAGGTAAAAAATGTAGTTGTAAAAGTTTTGCTCTCACTTGTTTACCGTTAGTTGATTGACTATCAAAATGCTAATGCATCATTAATAATACTCGAAAAGTACATTGCGCCTATATATAGCTATGTATGTATAAGTATATATGTAAGTGTATGTAAGTACGTAACTATTTATACATATTTGTATTTAAGTTTTTATTTTTATTTTTGTAGTTTGTAGAATCCTTTATGCGCTGTTGCAAGTTTTTAGTTTTTTTCTGGCTTACATATGTAGTTTTAGAAGTATATATGTATGTATGTATTTCATTATATAAAATTACATTAGCAACATTTTACTTTACTTTTTTGTTTTGAGTTGAGAAAAAGTGAAATAATAGTTTCTAAGAGACTAGAAGTGTAAATACATTTGTGAATCAGATCTTCATTAAACATACATACGCTCATGTTCGTATGTACTGTCTGTACTATAAGTATGTAGACCGGGAGCATGTGGTGCAAATTTTACTGTTATGCTCCGCTTAAAATTTTAGAATTCTTTTTTTATTTTTATTTTTTTTTAAACGCACATCTTTTACCTGTTACCTTCAAGGCCATTGTAAACAATGCACGTGCGTTGACTGATACAGTAATGTCGAAAAGTAAAGCACATATTATTTTTTTGCACCAAAACATTCAGAAAAAAGAAAAAACTTTAACTGCAGTTGCGCCGAAGCTTATTATACCCGTTTTCAAATAAAAAATTTTGTTTACAAGAACTTTGATCGGTAAATTTGTATGGCAGCTATATGCTATATCCACTCGATCTGTAACAATTTCTTGGAAAATTGCTTTATTCTCTTAAATATTCATCCATGCTAAATTTCATGAAGATATCTCGACAAATGAAAAGATTTTCCATACAAACACTTGTTCCGAAAGTTCAGTTTGTATGGCAGCTATAAGCTATAGTGATCCGATTTGAACAATTTCTTGGTGAATTACTTAATTTTCTTCAAAAATAATCCGTGCCAAATTTCGTAAAGATATCTCGTCAATTGAAAAAGTTGTCCATACAAGCACTTGATTCCGATCGTTCAGTTGGTATGGCAGCTATATGCTATAGTGGGCTGATATCGACCAATCCGACAAATGAGCAGCTTCTCGGTGAGTAAAGGACGGGTCCAATTTTTCAGATCGATATCTCAAAAACTGAGGGACTAGTTCGCATATATACAGACGAACAGACAGAGTCTACGAGGTTTCTTTCTGGATGTTACACACTTCGTGTTAAACTTTGTATACCCTGTTCAGCGTAAAAATATATGCAGGGTTGCTTTGGAAGTAAAAAAAAGTCCACATATTTATTACGTGAAAGATTTTACGTAAGTCTGGACTCGGCAGTCTTCAATAGCTTGTCCGATCTCCAAAAAATCGCAAATTTCTCGATCTTTTTACATTTTAGAAATGAAATATTTGGATATAATTTTCTTTTTAGGCTCTGACAAACCATATACGACTAAACTCGGAAAGAAAGCTCCAAATCGATAAAAAAAAATTGGGTTAGAAGATTCCGGGAATAAGTGCACGGCGTCCAAACCTTAATACCCCGATCGTTTATTTGTGTACACGAATCTAAATCGATAAAAGTTTGAGTTAGAAGATTCCGATGTCAAGTCTACATCGTTCCAAATATAACACAAAATTTTTTTTTGCCGACAGAACCTCTAGGTAAGGAAATGACCTTAATATACCGATCGGTTATTTGTATCCACGATCTCTTGATCCATTTCCGGCTTCGAAATTTATATGTTTACATATATTTTCAAATAAGCCTTGGGTCTTCCAAGAAATGTTTTAACTTTGGAGAACTTTTAGAAACCCGGGGTTTGAACCTAGTTTTTCTCACGTTAGAGAATAGTTAGAATAATTGTCAACACCAACTTACTTTCGTTGGTTTCTAACACGGCTCAGCACTTAAAACAATTCAACAAATTTTTAAACTTTCAATGCTCGTGCATCATCTCATAGCCTTGAACCCTTGCCTAGTATCAGTTATTGCACCAACTGCCTTTCATCTATCTAACGTTACGTTTATTAATTATTGGCCTACACCGATGTCGTTATCTGTTCGACATATTGCAGTGGCTTGGAGAGCGATTGTGAGCGTCGATGGCGGTAGCGCGGTGTTGTGGCGGCCCCGTGTATAGCGGCGACTGCCGCCGCCGTTGCTGTGGCCGCTGCTGCGCCAACGCCTCTTTGATGATGCCGACACGTGAAGTCGTAGTCGTGATCATGACGCGGCAAATAGATAACTTCACGTGATAAGGCAGTGGAAGAACCGAGACGCGATGTCGTCGTCGCTGCTGGGGTTGCCGTTGTCTTGCATCTGCACACCTGATTGCCGATGGTGGAGAGACCTTCAGGCACACTGCGACTACGCGAGTTTTGCAAATAGTTCGTGGAGCCCTGATTGCAGGTGCACAGTAGCGGTTGATGTATGTGCGATCTGTGGAACGAATAGGTCAGGAATTTTGATTAGTTTTATGTAGCAAAGTGTTGGATTAGAGGTAAAGCGAGATAAAAATGGAAAGTGGGGAGCTGATTTCTTTTGGGTTGTTTCTTATATATCGCGGAAGCTTTATAATTCTTGGCGAAATATATATTTCCTATCTTATCTGATATGTATTTTTTAACAGAAACCCACTCAAATTAAAAAGAAAAAACCCTCACCGCGGTGATGTCTGCGCCCACTGATAGTTGTCATGGCAATTACAATACCATTGTCCATTACAGCAATACGGATTTTGGATGAAGGACAAGCTCTTCTGCAGTCGCTTGCCCATGCTACGTCCCATGCTCGCATAACCTTGTTCAATATCATAGTGTGGACTATGCGGTCGACTCATGTCCGCCATATGGCCACGACCTCGTGACGCACCCGCACCGTGTACCGCACAGTTTTGCAATTTGTGCACACTCGGCATACGCCAGCGATCACAGTAGGCGTTATTGCGACAGAGATTCTCAAAGTCCACTTGATTCAGGCTCACACAACTGCGACTCATTAGTAAATCGGGCGCGGGATAATCACAGCCATTGTAGACATTAAAGTCCACCACGGGCTCATGAAAGCCATGCAGTTTGCAGTATTGTGGAAATGGACGTAGCGTCGGTATAGCGCCATTGCCATGCTTCTTATTGTTGCCCTGACTGCTGATCTCCTGCTCCACGGTTGAGTAAGTCATGAAGAATATTATGATACCGCCGATAGCAGCGGCTGCTGAGCAAATAAAATAACCAGCGCGTCCATAATTTAGTGAGTAATCGTTCAGGAAACTGGTCAGCGGTATGCTAATGAGCACCGGTAAAGACTCAGCGCCTTTGATGAGCCCTGCAAATAGCAGTATTTAACGATAAGAATTTCTAAAGTCTTATTCTATATTATTTGGACTCACCCCATGCCTTTGAGAACTGTTTCACCTTAACGCGATCCAGTGTTAGTATTTTGAAGGCATAACGGAATCCGCCAAAGCCAATGCCGTACATCCAGCCGAGTATACAAAACCAACGAAAGCTTACGACGAAGGACAGGCTCAATATCGAAATCGCTATCAACGCAATAAATACCTGTGAAGAGTGAATGTATTTTTATAAAAATATTTCTGGATCCTTTGTATTGTATAGACTTACCTGAGACACAATTTGTGAGGTTATTAAAAAGCTACCTATTCTAAAAGTCTTACGCAATATTGTACCGGCTATAAATACGCCGATTGTGGTAGAGACGCCTAAAAAAGTCTGCAGCAGTACTAAGTCTTCTATATCGGGGCCCTCCTTGGCAACAGTCAAGGTCTGGAAGAAAGAAAAATTTAGGTTGTAGAGAATGATATGGAGGTTCAAACTCAAATATAAATATTGCAGTCTAATCTCAATTAGTTTTTTATCATCAGATCGAGAAACTAAGTTTTAGAGTGCAGCAGGCTTCGAAAAAAATGAAACACTTTTTTGCATGGTTCTATTCAGTTCGAAGCGAAATGGACTGAGATAAACAGAAGTCAAGAGAAACCTTAAGAATCTGGAAGGCTGGATGCTGCCGTTCACATTTGAGGAGTACCCTCACCCAAGTTTTATGCTACATATGAAGTAGCCGCGCACTTTTGTTGAGTATAGCTCAAGATGGAGTATTAAATGGGTAGGATACAGGAAGCTTATAAAGTAAAGATCAGTAAGAATATAACATGAGATCTGGATACAAAGGTATTTAAAAGCTAACATATTCCAGAGCACAATTTTGCAAGAACTACTTGACTTTCACGAAGCTCTTGAAGTCTTATGATGTTCTGATTTCTAAGTAACCTATGTATAGGTCACTTTATCAAAGTTCGGTTCTGTAATCCATAATTCTGTGAATATTAAAAAATTTTACCATTGAGATCATGGGCGTGTAAATGCCCAACGCCGCGACGGCAGCTGATACGAGTAGTATTTTCACATTAGTTGATTTAAAGGGTGATATGTCGATAAATAAATAACGAACTGTTTTCTGTTCTGTTGTGACCACAGCTCTGGATTTGTTCTCATGCATCTGTAAAGAGATTTTTTTTTTCATTTTGAAGTATTAGTTTATATAAAATAAATTCTAAAAAATTTAACTCAACCTTTTTTCTCTGGTTTTTCAAATGTTGTATGGCGCGCCTTTGGGGATGATATAGTGATGCGGGTCTATATAATAAACCCATAAAGAAACTAACCGCTACGAGGCCAGCAACAATTTGGAGACCAACACGCCAACCAGCATTGCTGAAAGTAGAGATTTACTTTTTTATTTTCTTGCTTTGAAGATCGCTTTATGCAGGAGCAAATAGTGGCGCGAATATCAGTGCTGAGAGTAAAGCCGTATGAGGGCTCTCCTCTCTTACGCTATGCCTTCAGTTTCAGTTCTAACATAGACTATTTGCTCGGAAGAAAAGAAAGTACTTACCCAACACCCTCCCGCAGTATCACAGAGAAAATCGATATGCCCACGCCTTCGCCAGACATGGCGACCATTTCGACAAATTGCCTACGTCGCTTAAAATAATTACCTAACATTATTGTGGACGATTCACGAACCATGGCCACAGCTATACCAAAAACAATACCTAGAAAGAGTAAAAAATGCGAAGTGTTATATATTTTTTCCAAAGAAAATCGATGCTTCTTGGACTTAAATATATTAATAAATATCAAAGCTTTTATAATTTAATATTTTCAAACACTTACCATAACTAAAAAATATTTGTCCCAACTCCGTTGCGAAGGAGGTAAATAGTATGCCTAACGGCAGCACTAGACCACCGACCACTGCCATCAGTCGCGTCGATTTCTTTCGACAAAATGTGATCACAAACGGTGATAGTAACATAGAAATTGACCAGTTTAAAGCACCAACCCACTCTGCAACAGAAGAAAGTGAGAGAGAGTAAGAAATTTATGTGATAAAATCTAAAACCAATGTCTTACCAATGCCATTGGAGTCTCTCAGATGTTCTATGGCATAGAAGAGTAATAGACCGCTTGACAGCTGTAAACCCGTCGTTAGTATATGCACCAAAAAGGCTATGCCACATATGATCCAACCCCAGCCGCCGTCCGGATAGAAATACTATAACAGGAAGAGAAAATTAAAGGTTGTTATTTTGATGTCAACCTAACCCAACTTTGTATCGTTGATACTCTCAGCTAGAAGCATAGATCTAGAAGTCGCTTTCTTCGAATTATATAAATAGATAAAAAAGAATTAATCTTCCGAGGAACAGTATAGCTTCAGTTAGTTAGTCTCTAGTAAACAGAAGATATGATAAAATCAATTAATTCCATAGTGGAGATACTAAATACAGAGACATATGCGGTTAACGGGCGCCCAACTAAAAACATCTAAAAGAGCTCGCTTCTGAACGTGTTTTCTCACAACTCGAAAAGACCTAAGAGACCTCTCGATGGGTACTGAGGCTACGGATAACATCAAAAATATACGGAGAAGAGAAATGCCCAAGAATTAAACGACTTAAGGCTTCGAAGTAAACTTGATGTAGTTCCTAGATACCAGAAGAGGTTCAGATATTCATAAGCTATACGAGCGCAAAGACCGCTGACCGACGATAAACGACTGAAACCAAAGCAAGAAGAGGTCAACATAGGTTAGGTTAGGCTGATGGATGATCGCACGTTACTGGTATACCGATGCTATTGATAGCAGGTTAGGGACTTCTCGACCAACCCTGAACGCACTGTAAATGGGTTTAAGGCTAGTTTCGCCGCTGTGCTTCTCTAAAGGAGGCTGCACTCTGGAGCAGCAGATCTACTGCTACCTTAATGGCTGCAACTTCGGCTTGGAAGACACTGCAATAGTCAGGAAGTCTGAAACTAGAGTTGATAGAGAGCTCCCAACAGTAAACCCCACCAACAACCTTCCTCCCAAGCTTCGACCCATCCGTAAAGAGGCTTACCACCCTTCTCTTCCGACAGCTTTTTCTCACCCAAAGCTCCCTCGTCGGTATATTGGCAGAGAAGAAGCCGCTAGAGTTCGGTTTGCGACTCCACGATCTAAATGATCCGGTATGAAAACAAAGTATGTGAGGATACCCGTGTGTTCAGATACGCCTTCGTTTCAGAACCCAGATCTCTAAGTCTAATAGCCACTTTCGCGATCATATACCTTCCGGCGATGTCTACTGGCACTATGTTCAAAATGACAGTACGTGACATGGTTGGAGTGGACCTTAGTGCACCACACATGCTGATGAGCGCCGCCCGTTGAAGGCTCTCGAGTTTCTTTGTAAGTGTGGTCTTTTGTAGAGCCGTCTACCATATAAAGAGTCCATTTTCAGTGAGAGACCCCACCTCTTGCCAATGGCTCCTCTACAGCAGTATAGGGTAATCGAGGCTTTTTTTTCCTCTCTTCGACATTCAGCTTCCATTAAAGATTCTTTTCTTGGATGAGCTCTAGAAATTTCACTGTATCCGCCGGTTGCAGGTGGAAGTCTCCCATTTGCGGCAGCGGTGCCACCGGGATCTTCTATCTCCTAGTGAATATAGCCATCTCGGATTTACTTGGGTTGTTGACGAAACTACTTCCGACCGCCCAGTTTGTTATGACGCTGAGATACCCCTGCGTTAACTCGTACACGGTATTGCGGAACTTTCCTTTGACCATAAGTGCTACATCGTCTGCATAGACAATCACCTGGCAGCCACGATCCTCGAGTTAAAGACCAGTATCCATAAAAGAGGGGAGAAAACTCCAGCCTGTGGGGTAGCCCTACTCCCATTTCGTCGCGTCCGTTGCCCCTTTCCCGTTTCTGACGCGTAGAAGACTGAGAATGAGGTGTTTGAGGTTTGATTCAACCCCAAGACCATCTAAAGCAGTAACGACTGACTCTGGCATAAACTTATTTTTGAAGATAGTGAGTCTAAAGTATTTTTATATTGATTTGTTATGAACAACAACACGTTTACATACTATCATAAAATTATTGTAAATCCTAAAGCCTAATCTCTAAACATACCTGTCTAATTCCGGCCGTGTCAACACCAGTACGCCGCAGGGCCGGTATATTTCGGTGCAGCATGTGAAATTCACGGTCGTGGAAACCCGGAAATGCCGAATCCTCCTCATCGGTCAAATGTGTGTTGTGTTCATAGCCTGCGGGAGCAAAGTGAAAGAAAACAAAGCAAAAGGCGCGCTTGAAATTTATTAACCCCAACAGTAATCCATCATTGTTGAGCTAACTCACCGAAATAACAGCCGTTGGGCACCAAAGGTTTATGACTGTCATGCAGTAGCGCGGCGCGTGGATACTGTTGTTGTTGCTGCTGCTGGTGTGGGTGCGTTGGCGGCGCTTGCTGCTGGCATGCATGGCCCAACCCACTGCCAGCATACATGCATGTAGGCGCCGCAGCTGCCTGGTTGGCATTGTACAGATGACAGCAAGGTGTTGCGGCCGCATACTGACTCGGGTGCCATGTGTGACTGCCACTCACACCCGCGCCAACGCCACCACCACCACCAGCAGCAGTCGGCAAATGACGCGCACAGTATGCGCGTTGTGGTGTGTCCAACGGTGCGGCGGCTGCTGACGATGGCAATGTTGCATAGCTGCCATAGAGATCCATATTTTGTAGCGCGGTAATGGAACGCGAATGCGAGAGCGCGCATGGCTGACGTTTCAGCGTGCCGCCGCTGGCACCGCCAACATGTGACGGCTGCATGCCGCCATGATCGAGTGGATAATGGACACTTGATTGCTGGCGCAGACAACGATTGGAACCATAGAGTTGTTGGCGCGTGACGGTCTTCTTTGCGGTGGCTGTGGTGGCCATGTTGCTGCTGCTGTTGCTGTCACTTGGCGTGGGCGGGTCTTCGCGCGTGGCGTTGCTTATTGGTGGCGCGGGCAAGGGACGCTGTTGTTGGTGTTGTTGTTGCTGTTGATAATCGTAGTTGCTGCCGGCGATGCGCGCCTGTGGTATTGCTTGTGTTGGCTGCGCTGGAGTTTTTGCTTGCTGTTGTAGTTGCAGCTCCGTTGCGGCAGTGGCGCTTTGTTGCAGGCTCAGAGTCGAGCCCAAATTGGAGAGACGCGGACAGGAGACCCACCAAGTGATTGGTTGATTGTTGTATCTACAGCGCTGACACAAATAACGCGTCGCGGTCACGGCCGGTGTGGCAATGGACGATGTAAATTCCTGCTGCAATTGCTGCGCCCGGTTGATTTTCGGGGTGAGTGCCGTCGGTTTGTAGGACACAAATGCCAAAGAAGTTGATTTCGCGGCAGACGCGTTTTTTGCTGTCGTCGTAGTCGATGTCGCTGCTGCTGTTGACGCGTCTACTGCGCTCGCCTCCTTCGCGGCTTTGGCGCTGTGTTTCGTTGTGCGCGCTGCGGTGAATGTGAGCGCGCAAGTGACTGTGGACCTATCGGGATGTGTGCAGGCTTGATTATTCCTTCGTCACACGGCACAACGCTGACAAAGCACTGGACTGCGCGACGGGCGGGTACGTACTAAACTCGAGTATTGACGTGTTTGCTGATGTGTCGACTGATAATGCTGTTTCGCTTGTTGCGCTACTTGTTCGCTGGCGCTGATGTGTGGACAATGTGCTTGTTGTTGTTGTTGTTGCTGGTGTTGCTGTATTAAATCGCAATGCTGCGTTAGCTGTGGACAACTGCCGTACAATGCGGACGATGAATTCGACAATCGGCGATAGCAATCACCATTGGCCATTATATCGCTCGGACGGCGATCGGTGATGTTGGTGCTGCACGAGGCGCGGTCGCTGCAATTGCAATCACATGAACAGTTGTATTTCATTTTATACGCGGCGCTTCAACACCGACCAAACACAATGTCGCGCAAACAAAAACAACACAAGACTAACGCAACAGCGTGCAGCTAACGCCTGTGCGCAACAACTAAACCCCAACAACCCGCAAGTCCGCAAGTAAACCCGAAAATAATAATAACTTTGTATACGACAGGGATTGCGCGCTGTGTGGTGCCGCCGCGCGCTATCACTCTTCTCGTTTTATTGTTGTCGTGGGAGTTGTTGCAAAAACTTGGACGTTGCGCGCCGCGCGCTCGACGTTGTTGCGTTCCGCAGTCCAACTCACTCAGCTCATGTGAGCCGGCACTTGTGGTTGTTGCTTTTATTTTTAATATTTTTATTATTTTTCTTATTGTTGCTATTGTTGGCAGTGTTAGTAGCGTTTATCGTTGTGGCAGCGCGTGCAGTGGCGGTGGTAGCGGCAGCAGCAACAGCCGTGGCGCGCGTAATGGCAGTGGCAATGACACTGTTGCACATCATTTGGGAGCGATCAGCAGCATTTTGTTGCAGGCGGCAGTGAAATGGCTGCAAAAGGATAACGTCAAGTGATTACAACAACACACAGATATCATATTGAAGTGCAAATTTAATTTAACAATGCCATAAACAGCGCGCTAAAATGCTTTAAATGAGCCGATAAAATATACATTTTAATATTTTTAAAGCAAAAGCGCACACATACACATATCTCTACACATATTCATATATACTAAATGTGCGTCTGTGTGGTTGCGCATAATTTTCCAATGAAACATTTTCAGCCGCATTTGCATAAGCGTAAAATGTTAATGCCGCTTGTGGTTGCGCGGCGGTGAGTAGACGACTGAAAGTTTAAGAAATTTATGCGCGAAATTTTCAAGCTTTAATTTTGCTGGAAATTTGGATTTAATTAAATGCCTTAGAAGCAGCGCAGAGTTTGGCAAAGAGACCTGGCATATTAAGAATTTATTAATTAAGCAATTTTGCTAATGAAACGCATCAGCTGGCTTGTGCGTACACACAACAGTTCTTTGTTAGACAATATATTATATAAAATGAAGCCTGATCTCAAGGCACAGAAAATTCTTACTTGGCAACTAGAAAAAATATTTTTTTTTTAAATATTTCCGATATCTAAGCTTGACATACTCTTATCCCATATATTCACAGCATTACTTTAGCTCACAGCTTAGTCACTTCTTCTCTCTTGGCAAACTGAGACGCTCTCAATGTAGTAAGCATCACTCAATGCTCTCGAATTCAAATCTCAAATGTATTAGAAAATGCTGTTATTTTTATTGTTGTAACGGGTATCTAATCACCGTTACAATGGTAAGGATTAGATAAGTTATCGTCGACGTCATCCAACGGTAGGCCCAGGAAACGTGTTGTTTCGACGGGGTTGGACCAAAAGAAAAATGGTGTTAGATGAGTAGGGTTATCAGGGAGTGCCATGAGGTGCCCAGTGCCAGTCGGTGACACATTGCACGCAGGACATATATTAGATATATCAGGGTATGTTCAGGAGAGAAGGAGATTAACCTGCTACAGTACCCAGAACGAAGCTGTGACCTGCGTTGTCTCCGGCAAAGAGCTATTATTTCCGAGATCTTACCCCGTTTAAATCAATAAGTCTTAGTATTAGAAAAAAGCATAAGGTAGTCTTACATAAATTTGTACCCAACAGTTATTCGGTGGCGATTTTAAACATAGAATGTCAAACTCCTTTTTAACATAAACAATAATTTAGAGAATTGGAGGAAGAAACTTCGAATAAATTTTTTAGCTCAAAGATCTTACTTTATAGCAGAAGGAGTAACGAAAATCAGCTAAAATTTCAAGTTGACTTATATCAAAAATACTGTTTTCATAAATTTCTTCGCCTTATAAGAAGTCCCTATATTTCATGCGTAAAAGCAACTGACTTTAATGTGTACCCAGACGCGATTTTGTGACTAGTTGCTAAGGTGAGTAATCCAAAATTTTAGGCTAAAACTCCTTTTCTATGATATCTCCTGTCCTCATCGAACAGAAAAACATTTGAATAGTCTCCGTCATACATGAACTCTATCTACGTCAAGTTAATAATCGTTTAATCGATAAAATTGTGAAACCTTTCTTTATTCGAAAACATACGAAGCATACTTTTCAGGGGTTCCCACGGTACACTGGAGGAGAGATCGATATTGAAGCGGCAGAGTCTGTTAAAATTCGCATCAAGGGCAGGCATCCTAAAGGATGACTACTCCTCTTGGACCTAGCAAATAAACTCCATCTGGCATCGCAAAGAACCAAACTATAGACTAGTTTTGGCTTATTGGCTTACCAGATTAACTTAATCTAACCTAACCTTACTCTTTCTAAATTAGAAAACGTGTCCACTAATTTTAAAAATCCCGGTGCAAACCCCTCCGGGTTCCCTGCAAGGATGTCTCAGCTAGGAGCCCTTGGTTGTAAACGGTCATTAGGCCAGCTCGAATAAGTTGATGCACACTATTCGGCATTACGAAACCGATTCAGTTCCAAAAAGATACATGGTGACATATGGAGTACCACAAGGCTCCGTACTAGGTTCAGCGGTCACCTTGAACATTGATAGCTATAACATTGCAACACAAAATTCATTCAGAAACCTTGGTTGAATTTCGAGACGTCAATTTGCGGCAACCAAGCCAAAGTAGAAGAGTTCTACCAGCTAAAATAAGTCAGTGGATGCTTAGGTATACAGCTATGGGAGACAGTCCTACGCCGAAAAACGAAGCGGTCGCTTTCATATTTTATGCCAGATATAAAAGCCTCGGACTTAAGCAGAGTCAATCGGAAAACAAAAACCATGAATAGGCGTCTAACTGACGACTTGCGCAAAAAGGGAAGAAAGAAGTGATTTGAAAAATATGACGAAACAGGATGTTCCTTCTGTAGAAATGCCTCATATTTTTCTTCTGCTCGAGGTATGCCGTGGAGAGAACTACCATATAACACCCGAAAGGAGGAAGGATGAAGAAATGTACTTTAGCGAACAATATGAATTATTCATGTGTACAGTTCATCTTAACAGTATCTTCGGAAGAATTCCGATTCGGAAACAAAAAAAAAATAATATTGCCACTCTCATTGAAAATCTCGACACCATTGGCTGGTGTAAGGGACAGTCGATTTCCTCAAGCTTCTTTTGAAGCGAAATTTTCTTCTGCAAAATTCGCCGCAGATGGAAACAGTTGGGAATCACTTGATGCCATGTTCGAACAATAAATTGGATGCAGAAAAATGTCTCACAATCAACCAAAATTCCTCTTCTACAGGCCAAAGCTGGCCGGTTCTGACCGATTGCTTACTTCAGGCGATCGAATTATTGGCCAGGTCTGAGGATTAAAGGAGTTTGGTCGAGGAGAGGAGCTTAAAGTAGATGGCACCTTGGCCGTCTCACCTCACATGCCTGTATTGCAGAACCTATTTGACCATAAATTTTCGTGTGGACGTTTGCGGCAACTGTCCGGGCTTCGAATATAATTTTTTTGATTTTGCTTGGCGTCATCGTAAGTGGCTCACTTATCAGTAACCATACACATTTTCAGCCGTCCTAAATCCTTATCATACCTATATAAAATTCCGGTTTTTGTGGTAAACTTATTTTCTAAAAGTCGCTCAATTCTATAACGAAGAATTTTTTTAGATATTCTAGACCAAACTGTAAAATAATATTTAAAAATTTAGATCATAACTAATAGATTTTAGTATCGTTTAGTAGCTAAAATTCGTTGTAGGTCTTAAAAATATTAAAAATAAAGTATACTTGCGCCATAATGGGCCTTCTTTGTTTTATCCACTCCTTTTTCTCTTTTAATGTAAGTGTAGAGCTTTTAAAACTATATATAACTACAATCAAATAACATAAATTTCCGCATGAACGGATGCCATTGAATACACCGAAAGAGCTGATATTTATTTCCCTTTCGAAAAATATATTTCACAATGAAAGCGATGAAATGGCGAACTTTCGCAAACAAACGCCTCCCACAAACAATCACTTCGCCTGTTCATTCACGCATACAATTCACTCATTTATTATTTTATCCACACACACGCAGCAGTGGCGCCTAACCTCAAACTACTTTCAAATTCACAATTCGCACGCGCATCATTAGCCAAACCGAAAGAAGTGAACGTAAATATTATTGCATGTCTATCAAAGCTAATTGCCGGCCTTCCGCTTCATAACGTGGCCACTTGCCACCCGCCTCCACGCCACCTCCCTCGCCGCTGCCCGCTTCGTCACGTCCCGTCACACCGTGTCGCACCCCTGCCAACCGGCGCAACCGCATAATTTGCTCATCAACATCAGCATTCAATCAATCTTTGTTGAATTTGTGTCAAGCCAAGTTAGCACACACACACACCCACACATCCAACCAAACATACACACACATTCTTGCGCCCATCCAAGCAGTGTTGCCGTATTTATAAGCATAAACAATATTCAGGCGTTCTGCCCGCTCAGCCGGCAATCACTGCCAAATCGAGCAAATGAACTCCGACCAACGAAGACGCTGCCGGCCACCGTCTGCCGTCACCGAAGCCGCCTGCCACACGCTCAGCATGCGACCATGCAGCCATTTTCGATCAGCCATCAATCGTTACATTGAGCTCGTGAGTAGCCTCAATGCACCCACTCACCCATACAATAACATACCAAAACACACACACACACACCTGTACGCGTGCATAGCGGGCAGCGGCGCATATTTATCGAGCAATTTGCTTGGTCTCATAAACATGCCAAGTTTTCAACGTATAGGCATCTGCTTATAATCCTTGAGCTATTTTTGGTGCTGAAATGCAATTTCGCCATCAACGACGTCGGCTTCGGAGCGTTTCGTTGCAGGCGCATCAACATATTTGAGTGCTGCCGCTACTGTCGCCACCGCCGCCACTGCTGTCCGCAAGTAAATGTTGTATATTGCATATTATAATAATACAGTGCGTGGCAGAATAATGGAAACGGTGCTGAAATGAGTTTTTGGTCCTTCTTGTGGGCTTGCGGTTCATATTTGGCTTACAATTTTTCATTTAAAAATCTGAAATCGATTAATTCATATCATCAAGTGATTGAAGTTTGCCGCGCGAGCTTTTGAGAGCGAATTACTTGTTGCCCAAAATAAATTTTCATGTTAACTAAACCATTGTAATAATATAGTGTTTAATATCCAACTCTGAAGAAGTCTGTATCAAGTTTCAACTAGTTTCGAAATTAGGGAACTCTAAGCTACACTGAATGCAGAGCTTTCGGTAGGCTTTTCGAGTTAAACTTCAAGCTCTTGAAATTTTATGAAATAATAACTAAAATTGAATCACAATGTGAGAAGACGTTCTTACTAGTAGGTTAGGTTAGATTAATCTGGTAGAACAATAAGCCGCGCATAGACCAACTCGGTGCTCTGCGATACCAAATGGCTTGGGATGCCTGCACTCGTCACAAATTTTAACAGACTCTGCGGCCTCACCGTCGATATCTCATCCAGTGTATCATACTGCGGGACCTCAGATACTTACACCGTGGTCTCGAAAGGTGGGACAGATGCAAAAGAGAAGCTTCATTGTTTCCTTGGTTCCCTGCTCTAGGCATTCCCCGCAGTCTTCTCGATCTGTCAGCTCCATCTTGCGGTTGTGTTTTGCCACCAGACCAGTGACCAGTTAGTATTTTCATCAGGTTCCTACAGTCTCTTCTATCGATCTTACCGATATACAGTTTTTCACACGACTTTTGCAGTTTCGCACCCTGGTATTACATTCCACCGGGTCTTTATTTACTTCACCATGCTTCTGTCGAGACCGTCGCCTAGACAATGCTCGGTTTTCCCAACGTTTCAAGTTTTCGGATGTTAGCTCCGCAACATTCTTGCCAATCTCGTCTCCTATTTCATTGCACTCGATGTCTTTGTGGCCTGGCACCCAGTAAAAGTGTAGTTTACTTATTTCTACAACAATTTCCACTACTGCCCTGCTTCCTAAGACACTTCTGGCCGATATGCGATATGAGGTTACTGCCTTGACAGCAGCTTGGCTAGGTGTTGACTCTCCAGTATAGATATTTAGAGTGTTGCGCGTAGCTAACATACTTTTTTTTTTTCGAGCTATGCCCGAAGGCTCTATATGAAAATTCTCCTGCAGCCAGTAGTCGTCCCGCCGATTTCTATCTAGATATTTTTCAAATGACGAAGAATACTATCTCAATCAGCTACTCACTGCGTGTCTTTGGATACTGAACTGAGTTCTTCGGCTATAATGATAAGTGGTTATCAGAGCTAATTTTCACACTGAGAATACTTACCGAGGTCTATATGACACGACTAAGTTGATCGAATTCATCGAATGGAAAATCAGAGTAAATAATATTATGGAATTTTCAAAGAATAATATGAGCTAGCTCTTTTAACTGGATTTCTTCTTTAAAAGGAAATCTGAAGATGACACAATCCTTTTGTAAGGTTCCGCCCGTCTAAATGCGGTTTCGAAATGTCATAGTAGTGAAATAATATTCTAAAGAAGCTACAGATGTGTAAGAACACTGCGTTCCGATCTATAACAGGATGCCTCTTGAAGTCTCCGGTCGAACACTTGCACAGTAAGGCCCGTATGCTTCCAGTTATGGAACATAACGAGGTTCTCTTCAAACAGTATCTGCTAGAATGTTTTCGCACAACTTCGGACGGAACTAATTTGAGAACGTTCTGACCGCCATTATCTGTGTAAGGCGTACTTTGAGTCAAACCACCGCCTATATCAGATGAAGAGCGCAGGAATCTGGAGTGATTTGCGGGACTTAGCTCTAGATACTGCAGCATGTTAAACTTATACTTATCCGGCATCGACCTCGACATACTAAAAATATGTATGTCTAGCATGCAATGAGGCCCAGCATGATACTAACCACCTCTTTGTGTCATGAACCTCAGTCATCAGACACCCGTCTCACTATGGTCCGACCCCGTGGAAACAGACGCTGTTTTGTCTTGGGCCTTTCGTCAGATGATTTCATGATGGTCCGAACCATACCACCCAAGCTAGAATTAGGAAAACGTTACAACAACAACACCAGCATATTCTGTGACTTAACAAAATTTCAACACACACCCGTTATATAGAGGGTCATCCTAGTAAAGTCTCAAACGAATTACATTGCAGTTTTGTTACAAATGATATTTGGTATAATTCTCACACGGTTTAACAAAGAAAAATATCCAAGGTTGCCACCTGTTTGTAAATTTTGAATCGAATTGAAAAATTTATTAATGAAAAGTATAAACGTACGAGGTTTGGGAAGGACTTTTAGCTGAAAATAATTTCAATAGTTGCCACCTGATTATTTTTTATTCACAAAAAATGTGTTATGACAATATGGACATCAAACTAATCGTGGAAAGATTTGATAAATATGCCACCATAAGTCAAATAGTTTCAGAGGTGTTGCCACCTTTTTAAAATATTTATTTTTTTAAACGGAATTATTTACAATACTTCAATGAAATTAAAAAGGCTTAGGAAATACTTCTTTTAAACAAATTCTTACAAAAGTTGCCACCTGTTTATTTTTTTAGTCATAAAAATATGTGTAATGACAATATGGACATTAAACTAATCGAGTAAAATAAAGATTGAAAAATACACCACAATATGTCTTTCAAATAGTTATAGAGATGTTTAAAATATATATTTTTTTTTAATATTTCATTGAAACTAAATAGGTATAGGAAATATTTCTTTTAAAAATATTTTTATTAAACTTACTGTTTTTAGCATTTTCTGAGCAGTTTCGCTTTTGTATGGCATGTTTTTAAAAATTCGAGCACACCGCGCTTATTTCTTCACCCAATAGTGTAACTAGGCTCACAAACATATATTTTTATATACATACATACATATATTGTATTTTCAAAATGATAGAGTGTAAGCACCTTGCATATTGTCCTCCCATAAAAGCATATATGCTTGTTTACATCCACCAACAAATACATTTGCCTGCAAGTAAGAATAAAACAAAGGTGTTGCGATGGCCTTACAGCCTGCACTGTCGGAAATTTGCACCCAAAGCCAACTGGAAGCGTGCCACTAAGTACGGGTACAAACAGCAGCCTTATCAACATGCGCGTCGAAACTCACACACCCACACATGTATGCATCTGTGTTACCCAACTCTATGAAGCCCGAAAAGTCTAAGTTCGCACATGCGATTATTTATGTACTCACATGAGTGCATGTGTGTGTGTGTGGAGTTCTCTGAGTGGTCGTGGGTTGCATGTGTAACCACCAATTTGTTGCAGAGACGCACTTGGCAAGTGTTTTACCGGTTTCCGGTGAATCGGTTCTATGCAAATGTTGATGGCATTAGTAGGGATTTGATAATTGAATCAAGTGCTAGTTGGTTGAACAAAGGTAATTGTTAAGTTTCGGAAGACAACAAAAAGTGTGCGGAAACCGAATTAAGTTCGAAGTTACTCTTGTCTATGACAACAATAGCGTTCTGGCGCTGTTGCCTGTGTGCGCCTCGCACGAAGAAGTTCAAGGGCAAAGGTGCGAAGTACAAAGCAAATTTATTGGCATCGCTTCGTGGGTAGACCAAAGTCACTTGGTTTTGGTAGCTGACACGAATGACAGGCCGGATTACAGAATTCAAAACTCAAACAAAAAACTGAGAGAGAGAAAGAGAAACTCTTTCAGGTAAATTTGATTTGATTTGATTTTCTAATCTTTTTGAACGCACAATGCGGCAGAGACTTGTAAAGTTTATAGGGCAAGCCTTTGTTGACTTTAGAGGTTATGCGTGATTGTGTTTATGGAGTAAGTTTTGAGGGGCGGTTTGTTTGGAGATGGGGTTACACAGAGTCCTTTGACGAGTTCATTTCGCTTTATTATATGTATGCTTATACTTAAGACCGTGCTCATATTTGTATTTGTACTTAGACTTAGACTGAGACTTAGACTTAGACTTATACTTATACTTATACTTATACTTATACTTATACTTATACTTATACTTATACTTATACTTATACTTATACTTATACTTATACTTATACTTATACTTATACTTATACTTATACTTATACTTATACTTATACTTATACTTATACTTATACTTATACTTATACTTATACTTATACTTATACTTATACTTATACTTATACTTATACTTATACTTATACTTATACTTATACTTATACTTATACTTATACTTATACTTATACTTATACTTATACTTATACTTATACTTATACTTATACTTATACTTATACTTATACTTATACTTATACTTATACTTATACTTATACTTATACTTATACTTATACTTATACTTATACTTATACTTATACTTATACTTATACTTTACTTATACTTATACTTATACTTATACTTATACTTATACTTATACTTATACTTATACTTATACTTTATTTTCTTATACTTATACTTATACTTATACTTATACTTATACTTATACTTATACTTATACTTATACTTATACTTATACTTATACTTATACTTATACTTATACTTATACTTATACTTATACTTATACTTATACTTATACTTATACTTATACTTATACTTATACTTATACTTATACTTATACTTATACTTATACTTATACTTATACTTATACTTATACTTATACTTATACTTATACTTATACTTATACTTATACTTATACTTATACTCAGACTTAGTCTTAGACTTACACTTAATTTTAAACTTAGACTAAGGCTAAGACTTGACTTGGACTTGGACTAGGACTTAGACTTAGGCTTAGTCTTAAGCTTGAACTTAAACTTGGAATTGGACTTCGACTTAGACTTTGACTTTGACTTAGGATGGCACTCAGACTTGGACTTAGTCTTAGACTTAGACTTTGACTTGGACTTAGTCTTAGACTTAAACTTAAGTTTAGGCTTGAAGTTTGACTTTGACTTTGACTTTGACTTTGACTTTGACTTAGACTTAGACTTAGACTTAGACTTAGTCTTAGGCTTGAACTTAGACTTGGAATTGGACTTGGACTTTGACTTTGACTTTGACTTTGACTTAGATTTAGATTTAGACTTAGACTTGGACTTGGACTTTCATTTTCGATGAAAATAAGCTTTATGGAGATCA
>CM050325.1:91917302-91962663 GCA_027475135.1 Bactrocera correcta
GGCGAACAAGAAGCGTTATCCTTTTGTCAATGTATTTGCGAATATTTTTATCAAGCAATCGAACATTAATCACACTTGTCCCTTCAATGTACTTATTGTGACCACTTTCATCAAAACCAAATTTATATTTTGTTTTATAATTCCTTGCAGAATGACCTAATCATCAAAAATTTAATATTACGCGACCAAATGTTTGACCGAATGCCGGTGCCAGAGGGCGAATACCTGTTTAAGTTAATGGTGGCCGCCTACAATGATTGGAAAGCTGACGTGGGGGTCTACTTCAACAGAGAGTAACATTAAAGTGATACTTGATCCTGGAAGGTGAAAATAAGCAATTAATGAATTTATATTCTATGATAATAATATTTTATAGTAAAATTATTTTCAGCATCGTTATTGTTTAAATCGTACTCAAAATTTAAGGTTACACGATCCAATTTAATTTTTTTTCGTAAAAATTTCTGTACTTTGGAATAGCTTTGAACTTATAAATATTGTTTAAGTAAATTTTTCAAAAACGTGGCAAACCATCTAAAAAATATTTCGAAATAAACCTTAAGTAAGTGTAAGTATTCATTAAGTATCGAAAGGAGATCCGATCCAGAATTGAAGAAAGGTATGAAAGGCTTTGTGCATTGAAACCGCATTTGGTTCGTTGGCAGAGCAGAAAACAAAAGTCTCGCTCATAAGCTCCAGGATAATGAAGAAATGATATCGGTCACCATAGAAGAATTTAAGATTATTTCACAGCTACTGTGGAAGTACCTTGGTGTAGTAGTAGACTTAAGACTCAAATTCAGAAGCTCTTGGAAAACATGGCGTGTAAAGCAAATAAAATCTTTAATGCTCCAGCCGACGATTTTTAATAGCTAAGGTAATAAGTTCAATTATACTGTATGCGGCTCCAATATGAATACGGACAGTAGGCCCGTGGGAGAGGCATGAGATGGGTGTAGGTGAGGTTTATCGGATTAATGTCTGGCACTCCGATTTTCGTTACTTCCTCTCAATAAAAAAAAAAAAAAAAAACATTTGGTTCAATATCATTAGAATGTGAACGAGTCAGAGTTCTGCTGACTTACAGGAGATAATTACTGGGTGGCTGGATATCTGCCTTAAGATCCCTACGAAAGATTAGTGATCTTCTTACCCTGAAAAAAAAATCTGTCTTTTCCTCTATGCTTTCCAAGTCGCAATATAAAAATGTTACCACATGACAATTCTCCAAGTGGTTTGAAAGAAGATGAGCTGGAATTATCTCAGTTCTTCCATGTTCACTGTCCTACTTTTACGAGAGTAATGTTTAAACACGAAATATGTTCAAACTTTATCCATTCAAAGAAACTTACTGTAATCGAAATCAATTTTCTAGGCTGACTTGTTAGGAATAAAGGCAAAATTTGAAGTTTTAGTTGCGTTTTACGAAGTTTTGGAAGTGGATTTAAACCTAACCTAACTTATAGTCATTGTTCCTTAGTAACATCAAAAATACGCATGTAACTGAGCGTGTCACTTATCACTTTAATCGTTTAATGCATAATTACAGCTCTTAACTATTAGTCCGAGTCAAGCGGAAAAAATTAAAAATACCATGAATTAGTAATAATAACAAAAAAAATGAAAATTAGACCCACTACAAATTAGCACAACTATAAAAGTAATAACACAGTGGGGGCAATAGAGCGAACGATCGCAAATATATTTATATGATGCACATAAGAATCTTTATATACACATACTTATGTATATGTATGTATGCACCTTGGACGCTTCCATGCAAGTACAGTAAAACCAGGTTAAAACAACTGTAGACATCACGCTAAATGTAGGCGATGAATCATAAAATCTAAAGAGAAACCGCACACATTAAGAGTCACAGGGAGAGCAATTCCAAAATTCTCTCTGACCTCGGCTGCATCCCTAACAATTTGGAGCACTCCTAGATTCATTTTTTCTGCGCACATACCTCCGAGATATACATACATATGTGGGTGAGACTTACTCGCTAGAGAAGTAGTTTTTCACGGTTGAATCGTAGCTTAAGATGGGAGTCTTCTGTGGAAAGCTCTTAATTAACGCTTGCTTCAGGCTACCAGGCCACTGTAGAGCTTTTTACGCAGTAGTGGCAACCATCAAAGTACAATCAAATGTACTTTTCTAAAAGTTTGATTTTAATATAATTCTTGTATTCTAAATTAATTTTTAAAATTATTAGAGTCGCAAAAGAATACTTTTTGTAAAGTTCAATCAGATAATAAATATTTTTAATTCTTCATATACCAAAACTTTCTCATACTACAATTTTTTTTAATTATTGAAAAACTTTTGTTTTTTTTACCGATTTTCCCAGAAAAATTTCGAACTTTTATAAGCAATATAATAAGAAATATTTTCGAAAGTTTTAGAAGCTCTTGTTCGTTCCCGAATTTTTTTCTTTCGAATTAATTTGGAGTCAAAAACAATAGTTTTTGTAAAATTTAATCTGAAAAGAACTAGTTTTGAAAAATGTTTTCATTTTTAATATAATAAATCTTTTTCATAATCGATCTTTGTTGTATTTTCGAAATTATTGTTATAGATTTTCAACAATTTTCCCCGAAAAACATAAAATTTCCAAGAAAAGCCTGAAAACAGGTATTTTTTAAGGACATGAGATTTTGTACGTTTTAAGTAATTTTTCCACATTCGATTTTTTTTTAGTAATTTTTACAGTCATTTTTTCTTTACGAAAATAACACTAGATTGCCTAAGCAAGTCATTTTGACTGCTTTCGAATTTCAATTAAAAAAATAGGGATTTAAAAAATGACAAAGCTTCTTATAATTTTGTGACTTTTTCTACAACATATAAATGGATTAATCCTTCACTTCTAATATATGTATACATCTATACATATGTATGAGTTAAACCTACATTGCCGAATGGTGGTCATTTAGACCGCTTTCAGGCAATAAAGGTATAACTAAGCTCCCGTCTTTCTAGTGTTAATATATCTTGGATTTAATATCTTTTCCTAATTCATATTTCTTTCGAAATTAATTTATTTTTATAAATTAATATTTTTTCGAAATTAGTTTAGTTTTTTAAATTGATATTTCTTTCGATTTTTTTTTTCTTATTTAATATTTTTCCGTAATTAATATTTCTTTAGAAATTAGTATATTTTTAAAAATAAATTTTTTCAAATTTTTTTTTCGAAATTAATATATTTTTCGAAAAAAATATTTCTTTTGAATTTATTTTTTTCTTATTCAATATTTTTCGAAATCAATTTTATTCGAAATTAATATATTTTCGAAAGTCATATTTTTTTCGTAATTAACGTTTCTTTTGAAATTTTTTTTTTTTTCGAAACTTTTAGTTTTCAAATTTAATTTTTTTCGGAATTAAAATATATTTCGAAATTAATGTTTCTTTCGAATTTATTTTTTCCTATTTAATATTTTTCGAAATCAATTTTATTCGAAATCGATAGTTTTTTGAGTGAACATTTTTTCGTAATTAATATTCATTTCGAAATTAATTTTTTTTCGAAATTAATATTTTTTCGGAATTAATACTTCTTTACAAATTACTTTTTTTTTTAATTATTACTTTTTTTTCGAAATTAATTTTTCTTTCATCTATTTAGTTCATTGAAATTTGTGTATGTATATATTCTCGAGGCGTCACTGTATTATGTAAACAAACCGAGATTAGCTGCACTCAATGAAAACTCTATGAAATAAGCACGTAAACAAACGCGGCAATTATTGCGAACTATTGCCAATGCAATGCACGGCAATAAACTGCAATATTTGTAAATATATATCAACTCATGTACATATGTAGTATGTATGTATGCACTTGCTGCATTATAAGTATGCATTGCGAATCTATTTGCAGTAGCCAGTAGGCAGCAGGCGCCAACAATAGCAAAAAAGCAATAGAAGCGCACGTTTGTTTGTACGGTTGAATGTTAGTGTGGCAGTGCAAATGGGGGCCAGCGGCCAATGTGTTAGCATAATATTGAGGCGCCAGCTGCACATCATGCAACGGAGCAGTGAAATACGCTTATCAGCGTTAAGCGCACTTGCACTTTTCGGGCGCTGACGGAGAAAATGTGCAGTCCTGTTTTTGCTATTATTATTGCTGTTATTCTTAAACTTGTTATACTTGTTGTTATTGGTATTTTTTGCTGTTAGAATTATGTCTACTGACGCGCGTAGGCGCTTGCTGCTTGTTACAAAAAGAAAAATAAAGTAAAATTTAATATTTTTTTCTTTCTTGATGACAGCACTGACTCATTCGTCGTCATAACAGCGGCTGATTGTGTTGTGCCGGCGGTTGTTGATTTGGAATTTGCAGTCACTCATTTTGCGGTCAAGTCTCAGCGATAATAAAGCATTTTAGTCATTGGCTGTTGCTTTAATTTGCTTCTTGTTGTTGTTGGTTGTGTTGTTGTTATTTGTGTTGTTGCCTTAGTTTCTTGGTGACTTCAGCGGCCAGCTGCATGCTTTTGATTTGAGTTCACAGCAGTTGTTGTGACTAGTTTGCAGCACATTCAAATAAAGTATTCATGAAAGCTTGTGTGCGTGTGTATGTGTGTGTGTGTGTATGAAGAAATTCTCTTATGGTTTTACATGCGAAAACAAGTGCGTAACAACAATGACCGCAGCTGTTCGACCGCATTTTCTTGGCACTTGCAGACAAGCACACACACACATAAATATTTAAATATTTCACACACGTTCACATACACACACACATATGAATTTAATATTTTTTCGCAAGCACTTGCTATTTCGCTAAAATATATGCTTTAAGCCGCTGTTATTTGCCACACAATTGACTTATATTCGATTTCAATTCATATTAAGTAGTTAATGTTTGCTGGTGTGTATGTGTGTGTGCGCGTAAAGCAAATCGCATTCGTTATTTGTTTGCGATCGCGTCATGAATGAAATCAACATTGAAAGCAAGTTGAGCTTAAGCAACAACAACAAACACATTGCACTTATATCATACACAAATACATACACACAGGCATATACTTATATACATATATATTACATATATGTATATGATAAATGTATATATAATATATATGTATATTGACATATCAAAGTCGAGTTCCATTTGCGTTTGCGCACCTGATCAAACTTTGCTCAGCCGGATGGTCAAGCGAGCGTGAAAAGTATTTTTATTTATTTGTCAAACAACAATAAGCGTATTCATTACCCTGCTACACATTAGCGCGCACATATACTTATATAATACACATATATTTACGCAAGCATTATTGCTGCTTTACGCTCAGTTGCACTTTTTGTTGTTACTGATTTGCTATTTTATCCAGTCTGTTTGCCTCGACTGATTGCTGAAAAGCTGAATTGTCCAGTTTGTCAATATATAATACTTACATACTTGTAACACATACATATACATACATACATATATGTATGTATATACCAATGTATACTAAAATTTTTATGTATATATGTATTACGTATATCTAAAACTGAGTGCGTTTGCATCTTAGATCTTAAAAAAATTCCAAAAATAATATTTGAAACCCCGCTAGATGCCGCTCGTGTCGACATACAATCCAAATCCGTTATTGTAGTCCATTATGGCCTTCATTTAAATAATTCGGTATTTTTGCGACTTCTACTCGACGTAATTTTTTATACGATTGTATCGCTCACACGCCTCATACCCAAAACAATAACCAAAATATGTTCATCAAACATGCCACGAACCTGAAGAAAAGTTTATATTAGCCCAGGAAGAATTTTTTATCAATATGGTTTGCAGGCTACGTTTAAATAGACCAGTCCGGGCCAAATTTGATTAAAGTATTCATTAAAAAAGTCAAATCAAGTACAAAACTAATGCAAATATTTATCAGCTGGTTGACAATGGCGTCGAATTCTCATCAAAAATCTGCGTTATAATGTATGTACATATCAAAGCTTCAGTCTATTTAAGAGAGAGAGAGACAGTTCATTTGTGAATATACTCTGTTAAAAACGTTTGTAGTTAATTATTTTAGAACATGAAAAGCAAAATCGACCTGCACTTTGTGAGTTTGGTTTTACACAATTTCTGAGCTTTTGTCGTTTGATTTCATGCTAGAGACCGCTTTTTAGGCATTGGCAAATGCAGAGTGCAATACAACTTTTCTTAATGTAACGGTTTTTTAGTCCCCGTTAGGTTGATACAGATTAGATAAGTTGTCATCGAGGTCATCCAAGTCTAGATTCATCAAATATGCTGCTTCGACGGGGTCGGACCATATTGGGTGGGGTGTCAGGTGTGTGGGGTTAACAGGGCATGCAAAGAAATGGTTAATGTCATGCGGGTACTTGATATGTCAGGGTGAATTCTGGATAAGTAGGAGTTTAACCTAAGATATCGAGAACGAAGATGCGCAAGGGTCACTCTCGATTCTCGCGGCAACTGGAGGTCGTCGTTTGCAATGCATGGCGGTGCCCCAGGAAAAACTGCTTGGAGAGGAGTTCATTATGTTCCTTAACTGGGACAATACCGGTGTCACTGTGCCGGTGTTTGATGGGAGACATTAAGCGACATCCCGTTGCAGTCCGGAGGGCAGTGTTTTGACATTTCTGCAGGTTCCTCATCTGCATTCTACAGCATCCAGGCGATCATATTGGTGCGGCGTAGTTAAGGACTGTCCGGCCGATTGCATTGTCTTTTCCTCATGTGCTGCCGGCTAGCCACTTGAAGATTTTATTGCGGCTCTGTACTGGCACATCTAAAATCTTAAGATTGTTGACGGTCGGAACAGTGTTAGATTGCGTGCAGCAGGAAGCGACAAAGATCGAAGAGATAGCCGTTTACGTTTGAGCACATGCCATCGATTCCAATGCCCGACGTCTTTACCGTGTAATCATCAGCATACGCGGTGATAGAAATGCCCTCTGGTGGTTGAGGGAGTTTCGAGATGTAAAAGTTAAACCACAATAGGCAGAGGACACAACCCGGTGGCACCCCTGTTTAACTCCTCTCAATTTAGAGTATTTACCTTGAAGCAGTTCATAGTCCACCTCTTCAGCCCGTAGATTTTTAGATGTCCTTAAGTAGCGTTGTGGGATTGACTGTGTTAAAGGCTTTTGACAAGTCCAATACTACGAGGATCGTTTGCTTACAGGGTGGTTTTTGGTTGAGACCATGAACTATCAGGGTGTTTATGACGCTAAGTGCAATTGTGGTGCTTTGCATTTTTTGAAAGACATGTTAGTAGTTTGCTATACTAAGGTCGTGCTTGAAGATCGGCAGTTGCAAGGTCTCAAGTATCTTCACTGCTGGAGAGAGGGAAGTTATCGGACGATAAGACTCCCCTTTGTTGGCGGGTTTCCCAGGTTTCAGTGGTGGAACCACTCTTCCGATTTTCCACACATCGGGTGTTTGAAGTGCGGTAGAGAGGTTGAGGACTCTGGTGAAGACGCTTACTTTCCCTTTAGCATGTTAATTATTTCATATCCAATGGGTTTGGACCTTCTTGTCTTATTGTGACTCTTTTTTTACAACAGGCTTGTGGTACAATTAGAAGTGATCTCATGTGAGTTTGATTTATATTTCTAATACAGATTTTCAACCCGATGAAAGAATTACTTCGACCCAAAGTTAATCACCATTTTGGCCAAACCCTATCTACCGAATACAGTAAAATAAATACTTATATTCTCAAAAATTTTACATTCGCGGGTAATCGACTATCTTAACTTGATTGTAAGCAGTAAAATACGATTTATGCAACAACAAAAGAACCAGTGAAATAGTGCTGAAGTTTCCAATTATTAAGTTGTCAACTTAAAAATATTAAAATTGACCGTCGTATATTTACTAAGAAATTAAGAAAAAAATTTGGGAAGTATAAGCTTTTATTTAAACAAGCATGCACTCGAGAGCATGAGGCTATCAAAGTGGTGAGATCAGTTTAGAAGCGCCCGAAGCGGATATGCAAAGCAAATAGATTTTAGGCATGCAAAGTAGAAGCGATATATGTATGTATGTGCATGTATGCATCTATATATGTATGTACAATGCACATATATCTGTCTCCTCCTTTTTAAAAGTCCACGCAAGCCAACATGTGGGCATGCAGGTTTGTTTTCTATCAATCCATTTAACACCATTGGCGCATGCTGTCTGTTGTCTGCCACATATACTCACACATATGCACATAAGTATGTATGTAGCCATACACAAATGCTTGTGGCGAATCCAAGCGAGGTGGTGGCCGGAGCCACCGTGGCTCCTCGTTAAGATGCACAAAAATTGCAATTTATGATGACAGCAATGAGCCCCAGCACCTCAGACCCAAGTACCTGCGTATGTGTATGTGTGTGTACGTGTGCATGTGCACGTTAATGAGATTTTGCGGATTTTTATTTTTCATAATTTTGTTGTTTTTGCTAGCAGTTTTATTATTGCAATTTTCTTGAATTTGGCGCGTTGAAGCATTTAAAAGCGTATAAATATTCCTTAATTTTATTGGCGGCTCGTAGCTCGTGTTCGCTCGCTGGCAGCACCGGAAACTTTGCACGCACCGTTTCGCATTTACTATTTACTACTGTTGTTATTATTATTATTGTATTTACATTATTATTATTGTGATTATGATTGCACATTTTTATTGCTGTCTAATTACATAGTCAATGCAAACAGACTCACACATACACGGATACTCACTGATGTAAGTGCACTTGGCAATGCATTTTGATCCCAGCTGGGAAGCTGAGTGTGGTCGTGAGTTATTTACTTAAGTTTTATTAGTTCTGGCTTAAGTTTCTACCGTTACCTCTAGAACTCTTGACGCTCTTGCGAAAGCTTACAGATCCTGACTTAAACTTGACGGTTCCAAAGCTCCTTTGAAAGCTTTCCGACCATATTTTATAAACATTAAGGAATTAAAAGCTTCCCTGAAAGCTTTACTTAACCTTAAATCGAAATTTCATAAAATTCTATAGTCCTCTTTGCTCGAGAGTGATCATAAGGAAAGTAGATTGTTTCGCTTTTAAAAAATCACTTACTGCATAACCCTAGGATTTATCTGATCATGCTTTGTAAACTTGAATGCTTTAAAAGCTCCTTGGAACACTTTACAATCAAGCTTTATAAACTTGAAGAAATAGGTACTTGTTCTATGCTTAAGTTTCTTCATATTCTTAAACTTGAATGCTTCAAAAAAGCCTGCGAAAGCTTTCTGATTTTGACTTATAACTTGAGTGCATTCAAAGGTTTACGGAAAGCTTTCTTCATTCAGCTTCAACATCCAAATTAACTTTGAGTTTTTATCGATTGGTTTATTCTCTCTTAAAAAAATAATTTTTTCAAAAACCTAAATCATCAGCTTAAAGCTTACAGAACATTTACAAACTTTGTCATCCACCGAGACGTGTTTCAATGACATCCCTTGCAAGTTGCGGAAAAATGTGACCTATACTTGTAGTATCTGAATGTAGCACTTCACAATGTTTTTGTTTAATCCACAGTAATAAAGGTCACAATGATTAATATAATTAATTTCCACATATTATTTTGAAAAAATTCAATTTCTGGTTTCGATTATATTTGGACGGTTTTTATTTTTCAAAATTTAAACTTTTTTAAGACAAAAATGGTATTATTAAAATGAATTTAAGCAATAACATTTTCACACATTTATGGTAGTTTGAGGAATCCAAGCCAAAAGGTTTCCGCCGGTTTGGATACTAAGAATGAATCAAGCTAATTTTTGATACACTGTTCCGATACGAGCCATTTTCCAGTGAGAGCTTTCTGTATCAACTTGAATGAATAATAGTCAGAAGGAGCTAGATCTGGGTTAAAAGGAGGGTAGAAAAACTTCCCAACCGCTGATTTTCAAAAATTTTTTTCCACAACAATAGTTTCACCCTGTTTTAAGAGCTTCGTTTTCTGATCCCAACAAAAACAGAGCATTCCCTTAGCATGTATATTCGGCTTTTTCGTTGATTTGGCTCATTGGTCAGGTTTCACAAAGGAGTGTTTGCATTTAGGGTTGTTGTAATGATCCCGATAACAATTCCATGAAAAAGAACTCCTTTTTTTCTAAGAGACCTTGGCTTCAACTGATATAGAACCCCCTTACGGTCCTCAGGATTGCATGCAGTTTAGATAAAGCTACTTGAGTCACTCCCAAAGATTCGGTGAGCTAATTTTCTGTGTGGCAACAATTTTTAACAAATAAAGTTCTAGTTCCTTATCTTCAAATTTCTTTGAGCGTGCAGCACGTTCTTCGTATTTTTTTCGCCGTTTTTTTCTTTTATATCCCTTATCAGCTTCTCCCGGCTTACGTACCTCGGCCGCACCGTTTCCGATTTCATCAGTTTCTTGTACTTTTTTGTAGTGGTTCGGTGTGGAATTTAGAGTTTTTTTATATGTTCGCTTCATAGATATACATATGTATGTATGTATCAATATTAGAATCGTTCGATAAATCAAAAATTTCCTACAGGGTAGGTATGAGCGCTCATGCCGGAATATACCAAATATTAATGTTCATATTATATATTTATGTTTATACTTAAATAAATACACATACGTATGCGTGGATGTATGCAGGTGTATGCCCATACACAGATCATTATGAATGGCGATAAATATCGGTTAGCCGGCTCGTGTTCAGCTGTTGGCGTTACGGTCTGACGCTGAGGCGAGATTTTACTCGTGTAAAATTGCTTGCAAACACCAACGAAATTTGCCAGCAAACAACAAAAGTCGAATCTGGCTAAACCAAAAACAAAAAAATTAAAAAAAAAAAATTAAAAAAATCTTTAAAAAATATAATAAATATAAATGTTCCGTATAAATAAATGTGGCAGCAGAAAATGGTACCGCAATTTATTGACAGCAGTTTGAGCGCGCCTGGCGGTAGCAAGGCGCAAACGGCAGCCGTGCATTATGAAAATTTGTTTGCAATAAATTTTTCAAAATTCACAACAACTACACATATGTGTTTTTGTTGTTTTTTAGGTGCAACAACGCATGCCGCATGCATGTGGCAGTCACATACGTACTCTATGCCAATAATAGTGTGGCAGCAGGACGCATGTAAGCCTATTGGACCAGTAGTGTTTGAGAACACTGCACTAAACATGTTGTTGTTGTTGTTCACATAGAATTTATAATCGAAAATTGTGTTATGATCGCCTGCCATACGCGGCCGTCGTGCTTTATTGGCCAGCAGCCGTCCACTGCGGCCGCTGTGGCAGGTTAGGCACGGACACCGCAACACATTGTGGCAACAATTGCCGCAGCCGTCGCCTCGCCATTGTGTGCACCAGCGCTCGCCAATTGCCACTACCCCACATATGGCTCATAATAAATAAATATTTGACTTAAAATAGTGTGAATTAATATTTTTATGGATTTTGCTTGTTTATTTTTACAAGTTTGTAAACACATGGACTTTTCATTTCCTTTTTATTGCCATTTTCATTGCACACCAACACTTATAAATACATATATACATGCACTTATACATTTACACATATGTAAATAGCTGCATGTGCATTTGCTGTAAACATATAAATTTGCTTGTCTCGCGTTTTTAATTAGCCTTAGCTGTAGCCGCAGCCCACTGCCGGTGACGCACTGTCCGGTCCGGTGGCAGCGACCGCCCACCACCTTTGGCGCATGCAACGAACGTCGACTGGAAACAACAACTCAATTTGACAATACATCAACGACCCGCAGCAGCTGAAATCATATGCACGAGCAATCAATCAAATTTCTGCAGAAAATCTGTTGGCTGCACAGTGGCACGATTTGTTCAAAGTAGGTGAGCAAAATTTTTTAAATCAAATTAAGTACCAGCTAGAAAAAATGTAAACTTCGGCTTCACCAAAGCTATTACACCATTCATAGGTGCATTTTTTATAGCATAAAGGCGTATAAGAAGTTCTATATCTTGATGCCGATCATTCAGTTTGTATGGCAACGCTATGTTATAGTAATGCAATCTGAACCATTTCTTCGTAGATTGCACCATTGTATTAGAAAATGGTCCATGCCAAATTTCGTGAAAGTATCTACTTAATTAACAAAGGTGTTCATGGAAGGATTTGAGTTTCATCGTTCAGTTTGTATGGCAACTATTTGATATTGTGATCCGATATCGGCAGTTCCGACAAATGAGCAGCTACTTGGGGAGGAAAATATGTGTGCAAAAGTTCAGATCGACATCTGAAAATCTGTCTGACTAGTTCGCATATAAGTATGCAGACAGACGAAGATGGCTCTTTACATATTCTTTTCTTTACTGGCCTTACTTCTTCGGACGACATGACCTAACCAGCGTAGTCGCTGTCTCTTAATTTGCGGAACTCTGTCGATGTCGTCGTATAGCTCGCATTTGCTCATTGTTCCATCGAATGCGATATTCGTCATTACTAATGGGCACAGAACCTTTCTCTCAAAACCTCGTAACCATGACTCATCAGATGTTGTCATCGTCCATGCCTCTACCCCATATAGTAGGTCGGGAATAATGAGTGACTTATAGAGTTTGGTCTTTGCTCTTCGAGAGAGGTCTTTTTTTTTGCGTTGTTTGTTTGTTTGATTACAGGAGACTTACCTGAATTCTTTAAGCTTCATTTCTAAAAAACACTGCCAGCCATTTAGTAATATTCATGCTCCAGATAGCGAAATTGCACCACCCGTAATCGAAAAGTGTGAGGGTTTGGAGCATTTTTTGTGTTTCTTTCTCGTGTTTTAAAGGAAAGTCCGACTAAAGTTATCAATCTCCTTGCTAAAAAAGGTAGTCTAGTCAATTTTTCACCTTACAAATTTAAAATGTCTAAATCTTTCATAAAATCGATGTTATGTATATCCAGTCTATGAGAGAGATCTAAGAATGTTAAGAAGCTTTTTGCTCTGCAGGAAGAGCCCAACAGGAAGTGACTGTTTATGTGATGTCTTATCATTTGTGTCTAATTCTCAAAGCCTGATTTTCACGAAACATATTGAGGAAACTGGCGGGTACTACTTTCAATTTCTGTACATCCTCTGGTCAATGGTTATCTGTGGTGCAAACTACGGCGAAATACTCCTCATAACTTTGCTTCGATTTGAATAACAAATAAGAAAGAAATGTACACTGTACGCGAGCATACAGAGAGCAACATAATATTTTCTTACTCACCCGTTTCGTACGTCAGTTAACGTAATAACCGAATTTGGCTGGATGACTGTTAGCAGTCAGTCATTCGAGTGGCACATAAATCATCGATTAAATGGCCAAAAGTCAAAATAAATTAAATTCTGCATCACGCCAAGTCAAATCATGCACACATTAGAACATACGAGCTGCCTTTGTACCTAAAAAAGCACCAAGCTATGCATGGTATATATGTATGTCTGTATATATGTATATACCCATGTGGCATGCAACCTTAGAACGCCCACACACACTTGTGGCATTTATCTGAAATCTGAGATATTGAATAAGTCTGCAACGAATTAAACGATGACTGCAGCCAAACACACACACACACACACGATTGGCGCAGCAACAGCAGCTTCAGCTGAGCCAGCTGGTCGGTCACACCCTTTATTGACCCAAGCGGCGAGGCAAGAACCGGCAACAGTTGACTGACTGCTGACTGACTGTACGGCTGATAGGCGACGGCGCAGCTTTTCGGCTTTTCAAGGTGCGCATGCGCACAATGCAAATCGGATTGAGCTGTGCAGAAATTAAAACGCCCACATGTCGCTTGAATATAGACGTACATATAGGGTGAGGCAAAGCACTTCGAACAAAATTACAAAACATATCAAAAGTTAGTCTTTTTTGGAGAAGCTCAGCGATTAGTAGAAGAAAGCTTAGCATTTCATCAGCATTAATGGCGCTAATTGGTAATACTTCATTTGACCTTGAGTATATAAGTATCTCAAACACGAATTGGACATAAGCAGATTTCATAAGATTTCCTATATTAGTATTAGTTCTTAGCTCAGACATCACAGCTTCCATCTCGAAGACGGGAGCACTTGGATTTTACTTGGGAAATAGTTCGTTTTTCTGTTTCCCTTACTTTGAGCGGGAACTGCTTGGTATTTATAAATCTTGATTGAGTTAGCGAGGCCACTTTACTCGGAGAAAGCTCCTGGTAATTATTCTTTGCAACAAGATCCTTCGTACTTCAAAAATTGATTGAGATGGAGTGGTAAATTTGCTTGGATACGATTCAGTTTCCTGGTATTTCTTCTTTTCGACGGGTTTACTTGATATTTTTAAATATTTTTTGAGATGGTGAGGTCACTTTACCTGGAGAGGTCTCCTAGAAAATAACTCTCTCTGTAGATCCATCTTTAAAGAACAACACTCACTCGCCCACACTCTTCATAATTGTATTACAGTTCTTAATGAAATAACATTTTGAGGTAGAGATTCTACGAAAGCTTCATGGACTAGTCAGCTTTGGAACTATTCTGAACTTAATGGTGAATTCTTCGGGTATAATGTCTCCTCTAGAGCTTTAAAACGGTTTAATATATTTCCAACTGGAGCATCAAAGTTAGAAAGTTCTATATAGGATGGGATATATGAAGTTGAGAGAAAGTTGGTTTCGTCTCGAACAAAAGTTGATTCTCCGTAGATTTCTGGGGTTTTCTGCAGCTTGTCAGAAACAAATAAGTAAAGACTTAAACTAATGAAATTGAGATATATGAGTGCGGATATGGCTTCAGAAGAAGAATTTGCAGTTAGCCCGCTAGTAATTCGATCTTTTTCACCTGTTGTTAGTATTCTAGGCAAAAGCGCGTCCAAATCCGACTCATACCCAAGTAATAGTAAGAAATAACGTTAATAGCGTTGCCAGTTTTTTGAGTTTAGAAGTAAGAAAAAAATTTTGTCGGTTAAAATAGTATTTCCTGCATTGGAGTATATTTTCGAAGTTTCTTGGATTTATATAGATTGAATTACTGCAATTAAAAGTCCAAAAATGTTTCAACACTCTGTATAGCAAACTACGCACATGCCAAAACCGCCAGCATTACATTACATATCGCTCTTGCCGATCTCGGGCAATTATGCGACACTACTATTCATACTCGTACTCGTAATCGCAACGTACAATGATTGCAGTCTGTCGGCGCGCTCGTTAGGGTGCCATGGTGATTTGCTAGCTGGCTATAACTTGACAATTGACGAAATTCCTTCGAAATGGTGGTAACATTGAGTTCGCTTTGTTGCCCATTTGTTGCGCCCAAACTGTCGCTCTGCTGACTGTTGTTACTGCATGCCACGTGTGACTGGACGAGATTTATTTGCTTGGGCTAATTTTCTCATTGTGGCAGCTGTGCCCTAAACGCGTCAACGCCCAAATTTTGTCACATTTATTTGCATTTTCTTGCGAATTTATAATACATAAGTATTTGTTGTTGTTGCATTAAACTTTTTAATACACAGTTGTATTTTCTGATTTTTTAAATCTTCGCGACCCGCCTTGCAACACACATTTATGCGGCTGCGTTTAAACTTTCTCGGGGGCTTTGGGTTTGCTTTTCACTCAATTGTCGATTAAATTGTCGTTCGCAGTTCGCAGTGTGTGGCAATCGCGCGCTCGTTCTCTCACTTATTCGCCCTCCACACACTTGTGGCACCTTTGCCTTTAGCGCCCCTTCGCTGCAGTTGACACACTTTTATCACCTCGCCGTTGTATCGGTATGTTGTTGGACCTTGTGGTTGTTTTAACTCAACTTCTTGTTGTTGGTGTTGATGGTTTTATTATTGTTGATTTTGTTGTTGTTATGTTGACATTCGCTATGCGTCGCGCTGCATTGCTCAGGCAATTTGTTTAATGTTTCGCAAATGTTGTGTCTTTTTTGCCCATCTGCCTTTGCTCCCGCACGACATGTCGCTCTCGTTTTAATGTCTATTCACTTGTACGTTTCTATGTTTCACGTGGATTTTAGTCGAATTTAATTATTGAGACATTTGCGCGTCTCATCCGCCGTCCGTGCGATCCAATGGCGCTCGGCGCAGGTAAACGCGACGCCTTAATTCAACGCACTCGTGGCTGTTGTCTGTCATTTGCCTTTGCATTTACATAAAGTTACCGTTACGCACACTTACCGTTGCACACAGCAACACATAATATACACACAACCGCACATATGTGCAGTCTTTCGATGTGACTAACGCCACCGCACCTCTTTTTACCGCAATCGATTTGACAGTTGAGTGCAGACACCTGCATTTTGTCACAGTTTTTATGCTTTTTTTATTGTTGTTGCTGTGGTATGGCACTTGCAAAACGAAATGTACCGAAATTGCGTTGTGCTAAAAACGTTAATTTTCACGTAGAAAGTGTCGAAGCATTTATTTTTTTATTTACCTCTTTGCCTTGGCGGTGATTGCTTGCGGGTTTTCGCTTATTCTTGCTGCTGAAATTCACATAGTTCAGTTTTATTGAACGTGTGAAACACTTGTTTATTTTCCTTTTTATTAGCAGTCTAGCTTTCTCTAAGGAAAAGTGTTGTAAAAGTATAGTTTCGAAAACGAAATTCAACGAACGAAAAGTCATATAAATTTTCTCATCGATACATTCGGGTACAAAAAGTGTGGAAACATGGATTTAGAGCAACACTGACGCGGCTCCAGTTCCTCTGATTTTCATAGTAAAATATTCGAACTTCAAACTACAGATAAGACAAACAAAAATATGGAGAATTCCAAGCTGTTGTCATAAATGAACGATTTTACCACAGTTCAGAATCATTTCAGTTTAATTAAGAGGAACAGACTTAAAAATAAAGAAGTACAAGATATCTTCCGTGATAGTTGGCAACTTTGAAATCGAAGAGCCTTTTGGTCTGATTTCTGATAATAGCAATTCGGAACAGCAAATTAAACGAAGCTATAGTACCTTTTCTATATGAAGTTTTTCACTCAGAAGAATACTCCCTGCTATCCTTCTGTTAACTAGACCCTGATACCTTAAATTATTGGTTTTATTCGGTCCTACGAATTCTAGTAAACTCTAATTTATAACTTTACTGTGAACTTTGTCGATGGGTGAGTGAGGTGCATGATTTTCAAGAGGAAAATTTTTATTTAGACACCACCTACCGTTTGTAGTTGGCATGTTTTGTGATCTGTTGTGGGATATCTTGGAATATAACGCTTTTATCAGCTATACTAATGTACTTGAAAATTTGCTTTAAAAAAAGATATCAATACTCATATACTTATGTAATTTTTGAGGTTTCTTCTATGAAACATAAAAACTCCTCTTTCATTATACGATCGGATTGTAAGAATATGAAGAAGAAGAACGTTTATGATAATATTTTCTAATCTGTGTTTAGGGTGGCCGAAATGAGCTTTTGCCGAAGGTTACTATATATTAAACTGACCAGCTGACACGCGATACATAAACCTGCTGGTTCTGGGTAACGCCAGATGAATGTTCAGTTTGATTAGAGCTGAACTATTCGTCAAACACGGCGTTAAAGTTTTTTGCGAACTTTAAGAGTGTCTTGATATCTAACTTTGATACCATTCTTCATCGAGTGCGTTGAACTTTCCTGCACTTTCAGCATGTATCCTCGTTACTAATGCACATCTGGCCCGCATGTCATTCTAGTAGGTTGTAATCTGTCATTAGGCCAACAGCAGCACTGCAGTCCTTGCCTGACCGTATGTGTAAAAATTATGTATGTTTTTCTTCGGGCCTGTTGCACATGAATTTGGCGATTGATTCATCCCATTCGTCCTGATCCGTCTGTCAAGACTTGCGAAAATTTCTTTTATATTATTTTCAGTGACTTCCCTATATTCTGTATTGATTCAGTAGCCCGAGGGATAGTACTTTCGGCAATCTCATCAGCTGAGCTTCCCGGAATTCCTTTGTGGTCTGGAACCCTGCATACTTCTACTGTCTACTTGCTTCTAAGATCATTTTCTCACGTAATGCAATGTGAGATTATTGCCTTAATTACTGTTAAGATATCGCCGTATCTATTGATCTTCTTTATGCTATTTTCTACTTTGTGAGCTATCTCAGCCAATTTACTGACCTCAAAGACTTCCGCCTGGAAGATATTATATAAGAACATTGAGGAAGCTTGAATGGTCGGATGAGATCCAGATTTTCGTAGTCTTTGAAACTTGTAACCAAAAAATTGTCTCTAAAGGTGAAATGTCAGTGGCGACAATGAAGCAACTTGAAGGATTTTTTCTCCGATCTCAACATTGTAGACAATAATATATTTTCATATATCAAAACTTTTCTGGTGAATAAAGAATAGTGAAGAAATATGTGTTGTTTTTGCCGTTATATGAACGAAATTTTTTTTATCTCTATAAAATATGTTAATAAGGTTCCTATATAATAAGGATATTATGTAGTAAGAGCTTGTGACCATCCGAAATTACTTCGAGTATCACGAGCAATGATCTCCACAACTCCCATCTTAACTTGTTCAAGTAGTAAAAAAAAAGACAAAATTTTATTACCAACATGCAAACTGGGTTAAAATTTTATATGGAAAAGCATTGGAGTTGTCCCAAATTCCATAGAAAATACGTTTTTTAATCGTTCCACAAGTTCAGTAATGTGAAAATTATTACCAACAATGTTTTATTCAGCTGTAATAAGTCCACATTTCTTCAAAACTCCGGGGAGAATGTAAGCGTCAATGGCGACCGTAATCGCACCATAATAACCCACTATTTGATGACTGAATTTGAAGCTCGTCATCTCGGCGAATTTTGGTTTCAACAAAACGGCGCCGCTTTCCACACATCGCATCAATCAGTCGATTTATTGAGAAAACACTTCGGTTGCAGATAATTTCACATTTTAGACCAGCCACCAAGGTTGTGTGATATCATACCGTTAGGCTTTATTCTGTGGGGATATGTAATCTGTGCTGACAATCCCGCTTCGATTCAGGCTTTGGAGCAAAATATCACAGTTACCAGACGAAATGCTCGAACGACTCATCAAAAATTGGACTAAATAGTTGGACTATCTGAGACATAGCCGCGGCCAACATTTCAAAGAGATAATCTTCAAAAAATAATGGCAGAGAATGTTCTTTTGAGCAACAGTAAACAGTCCTCATTAAAATTGAAGTTTCTGTGTTTTTTCTTTAAAAAAGTAAAAGTATGGCACCTCGAAATGTATCACCCTTTATATATAATATGAAAACATAAATCCACATACATCATTTAATTCCCAAATTGGTGTTAAAAACTCATCGTCAAAATCATTTTCGAGCTTTCTAAAATCAGTTAGCCCCTCCCAGATATTGTCTGCCATCATTGATTGAGTTTACGATGAAAATTTGCTCATAAAAATTTAGTTTTTTCCGGAAATGCCATAAATCAAAAATGCCACTTTTATTGCAAATGGATTAAGATTTAAGACACACCAAGGCGCACGCCACAAATGGGAGGATAATGTGTGACACAATCGGTTAATAAGCTATAAAAATACAAATGAACCCGTCAATGCGCGGATCAAGAGATCTCCCACTACAGATGCACACAAGATCACGCCACCCACAAGCGAAGCAGACATGTGTGTATGTGTGTGTGTGAGGTTGTAGACGGCGGAGACGCTTCACTACTAGTTCTAAATGTTTGTATGTATGTGTGTTTGCGAGATTAAACTGATTTATGCAAATATTAAATTTCCAACTAGCTTGTTGAGAATTATGAATTTTCAAGTTTATTGCGAAAAAAATGTGGAAACAGCAATTGGCCAATACGAAGATGACGAAGACTGCGGCATTTGCATTGCAAATCCGCGAATACATATATACACATATACATACATACATATACAAATGCATTGGCAGTGGCTGCGGATAAGTTATTGCGAATGTTGGCGGTTATATGGCTTCTGCCGGCACGCAAACCAGCTGAGCAACCGCAGCGATGCGGCAGGCATGTTGCAGTTGCAAGTTGCAACGTTTGTATTGAAATGAAATGAATGCGAGTAACTTGAATTACCATAAAAAGGAAAATTTGTGCGCACTTCATAAAATCATATGCACATTTCTATGTATGTTTGAATGTATGTGTGTGTGTGTGCGTGTGTGTCAGCTTGTTGATATGCGCATAAATACATTATTGGCTAGAGCGAGTCGGGCGTTTGGTTGCTTGGCTGCGTCGACTATTTGTCTTTGCATTTGTTTTACGATTGGCTGTTTGTTGGTTTTGTTGTTGTTGTTGTTTAGCTCACTTGCAGCTGCGCCGGAAAATTTGACGTAATAATTGTCAAGCTGACATTTCTAACCGTACAAGCTGACAACTGAGCGCTAATGCAACAACAACAACAGAAACAACAATAACGAACAACAGAAACAACAATAGCAACAACAACAATAAAACTCATAATAGCAACTACATTAAAAATTATTAATAGCAACAACAAAAAAAACATTACAACAACAACAAAACAACACCATTTATTAGTAACAATGCCTGCCTCGCTAGCGCTGCGCGACGAGGTGACGAACTTGCTGTGCCGCTGGCAGCTGACTTGCCCACCCGACCGGTTGCCGCTTGACGTGAACGCCACCAACTTTGGCAGTGGCCGACTGGCCGGACGCACGCACATATAAATATGCTATGAATTAATGAATGGAGCTCTAGCTGCTGGAGCTGCGAGTCTCCGGCGGGTCAGTCACTTGGCGAACTGGTTAACACCATCGATGAATGCTGTCAATGTAAACGCAACCATGGCGCGTCTGTCACGTCACATCACCGCGTGTCAACGGGGCAAGTGCAACGGCAAGCTGCACTTGTCGATGCCGTGTTGTGGGATGTGTGCGCCCGTGCGCGGGAGAAGGGCGCGCACATATCAGACGCCTTATAATGCGCGTTAATTTGTTTTGCCGGCTGGTAGAAGAGCGTGAAGTGGTGAAAAAATTAAAAAATGATATTCATAAGAATACTGCACTTAATTGTGATTTTCACACGAATCGCCTACATTGGCTAACGAACAGCTGTGTGCTGCGTAGTCACATATTAGGCGAATTGCGAGTGCGGAATGAATATGCATTGTGCTGGATAGTTTTATGACGAAGAATTTTAGTTAATCCCGAAATTTCGGGATCATGCCTTTTGAATCGGGATCCCGAAAATTTTTAAAAATGAATTATTATCACCTATGCACCTTGGCAAAGATGTTAGTAAGGTGAAGTTCAGAAGTCCCTACAATAACTCTACGGTGTTCCCTCCGAATTCGCGAAAGTTTAATTCA
Source organism: Bactrocera correcta (assembly GCA_027475135.1). NCBI lineage: Eukaryota > Metazoa > Arthropoda > Insecta > Diptera > Tephritidae > Bactrocera > Bactrocera correcta. The sequence continues at coordinate 91,938,554 of CM050325.1, forward strand.
GTCCCCTTATATACTTATTATAATCCTAAATTTCGAATCCTGAAAGTTTTAATTCAGTTCAACGGAGAAGTCCCAACAATAAGTTTATGTTGTTCCCTTCTGATTCCCGAAAGCATAATTTAGTCCCAAAATCTCTAAAATAACTGTAAATTTTATATTTTTGGCATACGCGAAGTTTAATTCAGTACAATGAGATTTCGAAATCCTATACCCTTCTAATATGCAGTTCCTGAACCTCAAATATTTAATTCTAATGAAATGCCGATATCACTACTATAGCCCAAGATTGTGGACTTCCGGCAACCCGAAAGTTTAATTCACTTTAACGGGATTCCGAAATTCCGACTACATTCCGGCACCCCGAAAGTGCACAAGTCCAAAAGTCCCTATATAAATTATATGAGGTTTTCTTACTGAATCCTAACCTTTCAGAGTCCCAGAATTCCTATTATAACCTTAGCTTGGGGACGTCCGGCATCGCGAAACTTTAATACAGTGCCGTGAGATCCAGAAATCCTTACTGTAAGCCTATGGTATGTGCTATATGTGGAGGATGGAGCACGAAGAAAGGAAGAAGATACTATATGCTCTTCTGAAATTCCTAAAATTAATTATAACTTCAACGGGATCCCGAAATAGTTGCTATGCAGTAACGATAAACGCGTCCTCAATCCCGAAAATGTAAATTCAGTCCAATTACATCCCGAAACCCCTACTTTAAGCCAATAATAGCCACTTCCATCATTCCGAAAGTTGAATTCAGTTCAACGGTATTCCGAAATGAGATCCCGAACTCCGCATTATGAGCCATAATCTACATGACCGCCCGTGTTTACTTGTACCATGTGAAAATTTCCACCAGCAAAGCCATTGTATTAGTGGCTAAAATGTTTTTATGTTTGTTGTAGTTGCTGTTGTTGCTTGGCTGACTGCTTTTGTCATTGCAAACACCTGCAAACGCAACGCACCTGTACGACACACCAACGCCACCAGCACCGCTATGCTAGTTTGCGCAGCTAATTGTGGTTGTTGTTGTTGGTATCAGTTTGGTTGTTGTAGTTAGCGGTGTTGCCTGAAATCGCACAATTAAGTGGAAAAAATGTGTATGTGAGTACAACAACAACACGTGGAAAATATACTGCAACAAAACTGGAAAGCGTAACAGTTACGCTCTGTTGTTGTTGGCGACAGCGGCCGACTATAGGCAGCGGTATCGAGAGTAGTCATATTGGCAATTGTCCGTCACCAGCAACACCGTTAAACCAGCTGCAAAACTGCTAACTTCAATTCATAGCGTTTCATTGGCGCACAGCTGGTCATTTGCCGGTTTCTTTCACTGTTTTTGTTGTTGCTGTTATAGTTGTACTCGCTCTCTCTCGCCATTAAGTATTGGTAATCGGAGCAGTTTGGGCGGAAATGCATTGTATGTTGCGAAAGATATGCAGCCACTCGCTTTTCTTGTGGCAAACACGAGCACTTGTTGCACAGCCAGTTGTTGTTGCTGTTGTTTTATTGCTAATAAGGAAGCGTTTATTTAATTTATGCACTAAACATCTTGCTTATATAGTAATTTGTGAGCGTTCAGCGGCGGAGAAATGTGGTGGCAATATTGCCTGCTCATAAAATTTTAATTACTTTCATATCTCTTCGAGTGTGGAGAATTCTCCTGAGAAACGGCGAAATCAATGAAATTCAATTAATATTGTGTTATTGGCTGAATTATCTATGGGGAAAAGGGTGCAGAAGATGCACTTTACATTGCTGATCAGTGGAAGATGGGAAGTCAAGGACTATAAAATTATCAATGAGCTTTTCTGGAAGATAAAGTCATATCTTAGAAGCGTAGTATTCTGCTAGAATGCCACAAATTAATTCATATCTCGTTGCTCGCAGAATTGCCAACATTTTCCACTTAATTTTTTTTTATAGTTCAGCTATGATTAACAACTGCTCGATTTACCACATGCTCTTATTGACTGTACAAAATATCAGTTGAAACGAACAATGTTGGCAACTAAGCTCTTATTTTAGCAAAGCGAATCTCAATCGCCGAACACATAGTTTTGTAAGACTTCAGAATCTTAGTCCACATGGTCTTAATGTGTTAGCTTCAACGTCTGAGGCCGCTGGGCATATTTCTTTCAGCTTATCTCCGACCATCTCAACATAATTCCTTAAATTATATTAGAGATTTTTTTTTTACAAAAACAAAAATAATAACCCAGTCTAACTTGTCGTCACCGAACTATTCGTGTCGCTCATTCCATTTAAACTTTCGCTTTTTTTGGGCTTCAATGAAAGTGAACTATATTCTTACTAAGTCCGTTAGTTCAACTCTCCCAAAGTTACTTAGTTTGACAATATGAAAAGGGTGCCACTACAATTCCAACTCTTCTCTCAGAGCCCTCACATATGGTGACACTACATTTACTACACCTCTGTGAGCTACGCAACTACTTATGTTAAAAAATACAAAATCCCTCAGATGGAAGGTTTTTTCGATAAATACGACAAAACTCTCTCTCTCTCTAGAACCGCACCAAGTACCTTGGCGTAGTCTTGCGCAGAAAGGAGCTGTGAAAGAAGAGTAAGGAAGACAAGCAATGACTTGGACCTGGGAGCTCTTTCACTTTGGTACTACACAGATATAGTAAGACCGATTTTACTATACTGTGCTGTAGTATACTCGACAAATATACGAAAATATAGTATATCTACATGAAGGCTCTACACAACGGGAGTTCTAAGAACCACTCCAATGATGGCTCTTGAGCTATTATATACCAGCCAACCACAGATTTTTTCTCTGATAACATCACGGCAAAGAAGCGGTGCGACTATTGACAGCAGGATAATCGGTCATAGTTCGGTGGGTAATAACGGTAGGCACCGACCATCCGTCCAACTTTTCATTTGATAAAGAATGATGGTAGCAGTCCGCAACATTTTAAACATTTATACGGATGGGTCGAAATCGAGGATGGAATTGATGCGGGCATATAGTGTCTGAAGCTAGCATGCTGCTGGTTCTCTTCAGTATATTTCAAGCAGACGTTTTTACTATGGGGAAATCCGCTAGCCACTAATTCATCATTCAGACATCTTAAGATCTACGAGGACAGCCAAGTAGATATTAACTTTGTTTCGCATATCGGCCAGAAGTACCAAGGAAAGTAGAGCCGCAATGAAAAATATCGCCAGACACAAGTGAATTCACTTCTACTAAGTGCCAAGTCAGAAAGGCACCTAAGGCAATATGACAGTGAAGGGGCTTGCAAAGAAAAGTGTAAAGAGGACATTCGAAAACCCGACATTTGTAAATCCATGAATTTTTTAAAGGGGTATTCTAGTCTAGAAATCAAATTTTGGGCAGTTTATTGAATTTTATTAAAAAAAAATCAAAAAATATTTTTACCACCCATTTTTTATGGTGTTTTTATTGATATCTCAAGAATACAGAAAAAAAATTTTACAAAAAAATATTAAAAATTAAAATAATTAGAGGGGGGAGAGACAGGTGTAAAAAATGGCGCTTCCTGGTGACAGTGATCCTAACTCTCCTGGTGGTCTGAAAAAAAAATCAAGAGAAATTCCTAATCAGTAAGGATGCTGTTATAGTCCGGGAACATGAAAAAAAAAAGATTTTGAAAAATGGCGACTGCCGGAAAATAAAAATCATTTTTTAGGCTTTTTTTGAAATTCCTGAATTTTTAAAATATTAAAAATAAAAATTTTGACACGATGCTGGTAGGAACGATAAAGGAAAGGGAATAGAACTTGAGATAATGCTGGTACCGTGTGGAAAAGAATAGTTTCGAGAAAAACGCGTTTAAAAAAGTGAGTCTTCCTACCTACCCGGCTAGGTACTGCGTCACTAAAGTAACTGCAGCTCTTAAAGAGATTTTAATTTTTAAAAATCCTTTGGAGGATATGTTATTAAGGGTCTAAACTTTAAATATATGAAAAAAATCGAATTTTCCAAAATTCTAGAGTAGAAAAGCCACTTAAACGACGATCTCAACAGATGGAACGATCTGCCGGGGTATGGGACAGTAGAAGAGGTGTCACTAGTGAGGTCGCAGAACCTGTTCAAGTGGCATTAAGCGCTGGCAATCTAAAGGATGCCTATTACTCATGGATTGTGTAGACCATCTGGTCGCTTGTTAGCCTACCAGACCTAAGCTAACTTAACTTACTCTGGGAATAAATTAAAGGAATGCCATCAGGATAGCCATAGGTGTTGCGATCTATTGGATATCTACCAAGTCAATTTCAAAGTCTTTCAGACAGACTTTTATTATCCATTTAAATGTACATATCAAATTTTATTAGTCAATCCATCATTTTAGGAAAAAGTTATTATTAGGGGTTTTAAAAGCTATGCGTGTCTGCTCGTCGACTTATGTCTGTTTGCTGTTGACATTAAGCTTAAGTGTCTTATATAACTCGGTTTGTGTGAGAACTGCTTCTGCTATATACCATACATATATGCGTATACCACAAGTCTTGCAAAAAATCAAAGCTCTAGAACACGTGCCTTCTTTAAGTTCGTGCATCGTCTACATAAGCAACCGAGTACATTTTCACCTACAAAGCCACATATCGTCACACAAAACCACGCAGCTGCTTCATGCGGAAGTCAGTCACCCGCTTCCGCTACCAACCAACAACAAAAAAGATTTCTATAAATCGTTAACCCACCGCGATATACCGTTTTTCTTAGCGCACTCTCAGCCACGGTGACGGTAATGATGATTCCCGCTTTGTAAGGTAAAGAAACTCATTTGTCGTCATTATTTTACTCGTACGAGTTGGAAATGCGAAGCAACGCTCACCCACTCGCCGGCGACAAATGAAAACAATTACAAACACAAGACGGAAAGACATTTATAATGGACTTATTGCAGCGACTGGGCGACATTTGGGCGAGTGGAAGAAAAGAAAACCCAACGACAATGATACCGTGAACACGTGCATTGGCTTTCAGGCAGGCAAAGCGTCTACCAAAAGATGCTTTCAACGAGAAAACTTTTTTTCACAAGAAAAAGTTGCCGTCACTGCCGCTGCGCCCGCTGTGTGGGCAGCAATACGGTAGCAGCGGTGATATTTCGTGATATAGTGGCACTAAATTAAATCTCTGCTATATACTTATGTGTGTGAGTGCAGCTGATGAATAAAAAATAAGGCGCGTTGCGGCGTCACCACGGAAATACCCGCTGCAACACATGTAAGACAATCTTGCCGCGACGCCGCGTGCAATTCAACGCTTGGCAGCGAGCAATCACTGCCGCTTACTCATCGCCGCCACTGTCGCTGATTTTATTGCTGACACTGTTATTGCATATTTAATCCACTCAGCTGCACCTTTGCTTACCGCTGCAATTGTTGTTGTTGAAGAAAAATCTAAAGCAATGCAGCTGAATGGCGGCACAGACAACAAAAACCACAAAAAAAAAAAAAATCGCAGACAACAAAAATTAAAACAAAAAGAAAAATCACAAAAGAAAAGGAAAAATCAACAGCAAAAAGTGGCAAGAAAGTATATTTAAAGAGCGACAGAAGCAGCAGCGCGCAGAAAGAGGTCAATCCACCGGTGAGCTGCTTATGCACAGCTGAGACAAGCGAAGCAAAAGAAAACAGAAGCCACCAAGAATGCAGAACACCTGAAAGGAAATGCGTATCACTTGGTCGGCTCTGTCTCCCTGGCTGGTTGGCTGGCTTGGGGTGCCCATTGTAGGTAAACGCTTGTATTTGAGTGGCTAATTGTTTGCTGTGGCAACGTCACACGGTCGAGCAGAAGACGTAACAAAAACAACAACAAGCAATGTTAACAAAAGTCGGTAGAATGCGTAATCGCATTGCTTTTAGTTGTTGTTTTTGCCCATTTTGTTGTTGTACGCCGTTTTAGTCCGCTTGGGAAACCGAAAAATGCGAATACCAGCGAAGAGAGATTATGTCGTATCAATATAGTCAAAAGGAGCGTGAAGATGTGCCGCAAAAATTCCACGAAATCAGCGCAAAGGCCCGAAAAGACGCATATAGCATTGGTTTTTATACCCTCAGCAGTATTAATTTAGTTTGTCACGAAGTTTGCAGCAGCCTATAATACATACATATGTATCTATTGTATAAAACATTACTGAAGCATGGAGTCATGTGTAGAATTTCACGCAAGTAAGGAAAGTTCTCTGAGTGCCATTCACTTGGGACCGGCTAGAAACGATTGTTTTACATATGGCTCAAGTAGCTCACGACTTCCAGTCTTAGACGAAGTATCCTCTAGGAAGCCAAAAACCATACGTTTGAGGGTGTGTTAAAGTGAGGAGGCGAAGCATCCCTGTACGCTGGATTTGGGATCCGCCACTAAAAAACCTACCAATGAAAAGGAAACAACAGCCTCGGATATCTCCGCAAAACTAATATAGCTGTGTACCAAAAGCTCCGTCAGGATCGGAAAGAACTTCTCCGAACAGTTCGAAACCAAACGAGGTTTCAGACAATGCTACTTCGTATCGTGCGGCTACTTCCATCTGCTCTTGGAGAAAATAATTCGAGCTGCAGAGCTTAGGCGAGCAGGTACAATCTTCTATACCATTGGTCCTTAACACCCCCGCCGTTAGTTCTGCTTTCTCCAGACTTAATAAAGAAGCGAGGCAAATGGCTTTAGTAGACCGGCACGTCGCTGTTGGGTTGCACGTCACTATTGACAGTCATAATTTAGGGAGTCGTTGATAATTTCGTCCATCTTGGAACCAGTATTAACAGCAACAACAATGTCATCCTCGTAGAATAACTCTTGCCAAGAGGTGCTCTTTCTGACTGAATAGCCAATTATTCCCGTCCTTCTTTATGGTGCAAAGGCATGAACGATGACAACATCTGATGAGTCGGCATTACGAGTTTTCGAGAGAAAGGTTCTGCAGAAGATTTATGGTCACTTGCTCATTGTCAGTGGCGAATAAAGCATTGGATGGAACGATGAGCTGTATGATATATACGACAACATTATCCGATGTAGTTCAGCGAATTACGAGATAGCGGCTACGCTTGCTCGGTCAAGCCGTCTGAATGGATGAAAACGCTCCTGCTCTGAAAGTTTTCGACGCAATACCCGCCGGGAGAAGAAGAGGACCTCCACTCCGTTGTAGAGATCAGGTGAAGAAGGACCCGGCTGCACATGATATCTCGAATTGACGCCAAATAGCGAAAAGAAAAACGCGCTGTTGTGAGCTCGGCTATAACCACATAAGCGGTTTCTACGCCAGTAAAGAAGAAGAAGATATAAATAATTAACGTGAAGAGCTTAGTTGATTCAGTTATGCCCTCCAGTTTTGGAAATATAGTTCAGACGTGCTTTTCTCCTCAAGTCTCTCCTTATTTGTTGAAGCCGCCGATATCCTAACATTTCAGGATAAAGCTGCCATATAAACTGGACAATCAAAATCATGCCCTTGTGTGGACAAATTTTTGTTTGGCGAATATCTTCACGAAATTTGGTTCAAATTATTATTTGAGACAACGGTACAATCTCTGCAGAAATTCTTCAGATCGGATCATTATAACATATTGCTCTCATATTAACTGACCTTTTAAAATAAAGTCTTTCTGAGAAAACTTTTTTTTACGAACAAGATATCTTCACAAAATTTGACATGTATTATTGTCTAGGGCAGTGTTGCAATCTCAGAGGAAACTGTTAAGATCGGATAACTGTAGTATAAAGCTAACAAGCCTTTGTATGGAAAACATTCTTATTTGACGAAATATCTTCATGATTTTTTCTCAAGGAAAAGGTAGAGTCTTCGAGGAAAAATTTGCGATCGAATGCTATAGTTTATAGTAATGGTTATAGTAACCCATAACATTAATACAGACTGTCCGATACTGGTAAGGGAAATTTTTTTCTTTGTGAAGGGTATTATTAACAAAATCAAATTTTTTTCCTTGGTTTCACAAATCGCCGACAGTATTAGTTTTGTTGTTATGCATGTGAGTGTTTAAGTATAGTATTTCGCATAGCAGCAGCGGTTTTGGGACAATTTCCTGCCACTTCAATTTGGCATTTACCTGTATGTTGTTGTTGTTATTGTTATTTCTTTAGCCTTTTGTTACGTTTTCTTGAAGCAATAGCGCACATACATGTCCCATTGTTGTTGTTTTCTATTGTTTTTTGCTTTTTTTTTTTTATTTTTTTCCTTTTTTTTGGAATTTTTCCTGAACGTGCAACATTGGCGGTCGTTCGGTCAACAGTTATGGAATTTCTCAATGACTCCACTCCCACACACATATACAACAACAAACACACGAATTAAATGTTAATAAAAAGGAAAACAATTGCAACTAACAACAACAAAAAAACATTGCAACCATGCAAGCGGTGGCAAATGCAACCTCAATGGCAATAATAACAACCACCAATTTACTTGTGTGCACTTATATGCATATGTGTGTGTGGGTGCTGTGGCATATTAAGGAAGTGCAACTCGAAAGAATTTCTATTGTTTCGTTTAGATAATTTTTTTAGCGAAATTTGTTGCACATTGCTGGAGCGCCTAGTGTTGTTGTATGTATGCTTTTATTTTTGTTTTTTTTTCTTTTCTCATTGGACTTCGCTGGCTTAATGCAGTTGTAAGCCTCGCATGCATGTTTTGCCACACAAAGGTGACCATTGTTTGGCAGTGAGTGTTGCACGGTGCTGTTGTTGTTGCTTTTGTGCCAAAGTGTTGTGTTGCGGGTGCGGCCAATTGAAGTGGAATTCCTTTTAAGGTGGCGTCGCATTCGCTGATATTACAAGATTAATGTGGGAAATATTTGTTAAGGATGTTCCAGTTCAGTTTTCGATTTTTACCTTTGTACATCTCTCCTGTTGTATTGACGGCTGAGAGATTAATTTATTTGGTGTTCTCGCACTTCGTCAGTTTTTTTTTATTTTTGATGGAGCAGCTGGTGTGGATGTGTTGTTTATTGCTTTATAAGTTGCGAATACTTTGATTTTTGTTTCAAAAAAAAAACCCAAAATTTGGGTTTAGTTTTTGAATTGGTTGTGAAAAACGATTCACAATTGCGGAGCTAATTTTTTTGTTGCACTAAAATTATTGGTAAATTATTAAAGTATACTGCGAAAGATCAGGATGAATCAAGAAGGATCCACACATCTGATAACACTTTGTGATGACTAAATAGTGAGGATAACTAACGATGTACATATGCCTTTAACAAGCCAATTGTGAAAACACCGGGACTAAAAATTCCTCTTTTATATCCTTTCTGAAGTTCATCAATACAAAAGGTTGTATTATTGCAATTGCCGAGACATCGTCAAGAAACCCTCGACCGATATTTGCGAAATTTAATTATTTTCCTATTCAAAGGCTTAATTCGATAGAAGATGTTCTTCTCCTTTTGACACTTCCAAATAGTCGTTGCATGATATTCCAAGACTTTCCATGCCTGTTGCTTGAGAACGTTATGTATTGGCTCCACCGAAATTCAGCTATAAGTTTTAAGCCATTAAGATATCAATGTTTCTTTCACAAATTTCGTTGAAACCCAAGAGACTTTAGTGGTTTTAAGGCCGTTTGGTTATTTGTATCATAAATATAAAAAGTCTTTTCGTATTTTATCAATAGATGTTGTTGCGGTCGTATATCTCCAGTGCTACCAATCACATTGTGCCACACAATATGTGCTGGAAAAATGAGATTTAAGCTTCATTTAATCAGAAAAAAAAATAAAAAACGAAGAAGTTGAAAAAAGTTACAGCTGTTCAAAATTATGAAAATAATGAGAAACTCGCTAATTTTGAAATTTTTTGTATAAAAAAGGAAGAATGCCACGCAAGCCACCAAAGAAATTTTTGAAGTTTACGGAGACATCTATAACAGTGCGTGTAGCAAAAATGGTTCGCTCGCTTCCGTTCTGGAAATTTCGGTGTAAAGATGCACTCACTGGTCGACTTATTGTTGAAAAATCGATGGAATTATGGAAAATTTGACCAGGACCGTCATATAACAGCCTGAGAACGCTTACAAACTTAACATTCATCACAAATGGTTTTAACCATTTAAAACAGGCTGGCTACAAAAAGAAGCTCGATGTATGGGCCCACATGAATTGTCTGTGAAAAATTAAATGGACCGAATTAACATCTGCTTCTTCTTCTTTGCTGAAACGAAATGAAATCTAACCATTTCTGAAGCGAATGGTAACAGCAGACGAAAAGTGGATCAAATACGACAATAATGTGCGAAAAAGAATGACGGTTCAAGCGTGGTCAAGCTCAACAAATGGTCGCAACCCAGTATTCAGGCCTCGAAAGGTTAGGCCGAGTGTTTGGTGGGATTGGAAAGGAATAATCCTATAAGCCCTCCAGCCTGGTCGAATGATTGATTCTACATTTTACTGCAACAATTCTGAAATCAAGAAATCGAAAAAAACGTCCAGAACTGATCAAGAGAAAGGGCTTCGTTTCATTAGGACAACGCTAGACCACACACATTTTCGATGACACGGCAAAACCTGGGAGAGTTTGGCTGGGTTTGATGCACCACCATTAGCCGTGACCTTGCACCAGCGGACTACCACATGTTTCGGACAATGCAGAACTCTCTTATTGGAGTAAAGTTGGCTTCAAGAGAAGCCTGTGAAAATTACTTGTCGCAGTTTTTCGCTAAGAAACCAGAAAAGTTTTACAGTGATGGAATAATGTCTCTGGCGAAAAAATAGCAAAAAGTTGTCGACCAGAATGCTACATATTTAGTTCAGTAAAGATCATAATAAATATAAAAACAAAAAGAGATAAGTTGAAGTTCGATTAGAATTACGAAAAGACTTTTTCGACTACCCAATTTTATGTTTTCAACGCAATTTATGACACTATTATAATAATTAATGACTTACAACAACACACTAATTACATTGTAGTACTTGTAAGCTCACTGCAAGTTGCTGCAATGCGATTAATGATATTCTACGTTTGAAATATGATCTACCCGCCTGCAACAAAATTGATTTTGCACAATATGCGCACACTTTAACTCGCAAAGAACACGCAGAATAGCAATTTCTCAAGAGAATTGCGCATCCTTTGAATTTCGATAGCCACTGAGCTCAGGTGTGAATGAATTGTAATTTTTCTGCTATCAGTTCAAAGAACATGAAACATTTCCAAAGTTGCGCCACAATTGTTAAGTGCAGGGCGGCACATGCGCTTGCAAGAATCGGTGCGTTGAAGGCGTTAATCGACAGAAAATTGACTTCAATTCAACACCTGGCTGACATTTCGCAACTTGTGCATGCCGAAAACCGTTATCAACATTTATATAAACGTGCGTACACGCCTCCCTGTTATTAAAATATTATATGCTGATGGTTTGCCAAGCGATGTGAAAGCATGTGGCAAATATTGCTGCAACCAAGCAGCAGGCAAGTGTGTGTGCAGCAGCAAAGAGTGACGGAAGCGCTGAGCGCTGTGGCGTGTGTAGAATGCTTAAATATTGAAAAATTGCACACCAAATGAAGCGAACTCAATTAATAATAAGCATGAAATTGAATTTTGAATTTTTTGGCGGCAACAGGACGAGGCTTGGCGCGGCAAAGCACCGAAAATCAACACGAATTGGATAAAAGCAAAAAATTTAAGAATTCGCCAAGAATGAAATTGAAAGGAAAAATGCCAAATTATAAATTAAAATCTGTGCAAAATGCAACGCGGAAAACAAAGAGTGTGGATGTGTGTGTGAGATGAGTTTTGCGGCGCTTGCCACATATACATGTGCGCTTGTGTGTGTGCTTTGATGCAGGTGTGGCCATAAAATTCCCAATCTGAAATTCAAATCAAGAAATCATAAAATTACCAAAAAGTAAAAATCGCACAAAAACAATAACAACAACTACGACTGCTCAAAGCAATAGGTCGCAAGCGCACCAAATGCGCCACAAACGAAAAGATGTTTCCTTTGCAACACAAGTAGTAGCAAGCAGCGTCGCAAAAATCCGCGAAGATGCCACATAACAATTGAAGTGGCTTTAGTTGTTGTTGCATTGAATTTTTTTCTTCTTTAATACAGCGCATTATTGCTACACCTCTGCATATGCGAGCGGCAAGCCTAATTCATGGCGCATTCACCGAAGGGCTCCTGCCACACAGCCACCACAGCCAGGCAACTTTCATGCGGGCGGTCGAAAGAACTTTATTTGAGCGCATGTATGTGTGCGTTGTGTGTGTTAATGGTGGTGCTGTTGGCGGCGGTGTCAGTGCGAGTCAACGGCTGTGGCCATCCCTTTATCGCTGCCAACAATCTGTGCCCTGGTGGGAGCACTGACAGCAGCCATACTGGGTGCAGCTGAGTCGTTGCCGGAGCAAAAATTTGTTAAGGTCCTTTACGCCTGCGCGGCTGCCACAAACAGCCGACATCCGTTGCGCAGCACACTGCACACACACACACACATACACATAAACTTAACGGCGGCTGCATAACACTTTATGCATTGCTGCCGTTGAGCAGCAATAAAAAGAAAAGCAGCGAGCGCAAAGAAGGATAAAAAAACAACAACAAAAATAATGTATGGTAAGAGCACAAGAACTCTTTATGTTGCACGTGCACTTTTCGCTTGCAACGCCGCCGTGTTCATTGCACTTTCAACTGCATACCTTATTTCTTCAGCCGAACTGTGCTGTGCTTATTAAATTGTTGCTGGTTTTTGTTGTTGTAGTTTATGGTGTGCGGTGCGGCATGCCTCTGTGCATCGCTGAGCATTTTAGGTTTCTTATTTAACTTCGATTTCTTTGCGCGTTTATTTACCTTTTGGGCACAGTTTGAATGGGCGCCGCCGCCGTTAGTGCTGCCACAATTCTACAAAAACAAATATAAAAATTGTATAAAAAATGACAAAAGAAATGCTGCCTTCGCTCAGTTCATGGCAGCGATTGTTCTAGTGTTGCGACATGTGAGGCACCTCCACTGCATTCCGGGAATCTTCCAAATCAAAGACATAATAAAGAATTGCACAACTTAGCGCACACATTTTATGCCTCCACTTTGCTGTAGCCTTCGCGCGCCGCGACGCGCTTAGTCGGTCCACTTCACCTTTGCCATCTGTGTGGGCAGGCAAGGCGTACTTGGTCTCTTCTCGATTATAATTCCATAAAAAACGAAGAACTGCGGAACGTTAAAGGTTTCCGAGTGAACCCGGTCTACATGCATATGTATGGGTGTTATGTTTCTTGTAGGCATGTCTGGTTAAATTGTTTGCAAAAATACTTATGTATATTCACTAGAAAATACCCTGTAGGAAAATTGAAAAATTAGAGCGGGTCGTAATGATTTCTTAGAGTGAAAACTTTAATCAAATTATTTGCTCTATGTCGTGCCTTTCAAAGTAAACCCCCTTGTACCCAATACACTTGCGCTTAAGTTTTTTTCCCAAATTTTCGAAAAAGTTGTTAAAGTCAATTTCCAGAATAGTCTTCAATACGCGTAGCGATTCATCGTTAATGGCTTCAATTGACCCAAACAGTTTCCCTGAAGCATTCGTGTTAGCTTACTGAACATCTAGAAACTACACGAAGCTAAATCAGGCGAATATGGTGGTTGCGGTACGATATTGGTTGAAAAGTGGACGAAAAACTCACGAAGAAACAATGGAGTACAGGTATACGATGGTGTATTATCTTGACGCTGAAACTAAATATTGTCGTCCCATAATTCCGCCTTAGTTTTACGAATTTCGCGTGAACGACGCATACACTCAAATAGTATTCCTTATTGACAGTTTGGCCGATCGGAAGGAATTCGTGGTGCAACACACCTCGACAAATGAAGAAAACCTTGATTTATGTACATGGGTTTTTCGGCTTCCTCTCAACTTTGTTGCGATATTCGGCCGACTGGTAGTCTGTTTCTGGGTATTAAGCAAAGACCCAAAACTCATCGCTTGTAATAATAGACTTCATGAAATCTTGGAAGTCTGAAATCATTGTTTCACTGACCTTAATGCGAAGCTGTTTTTCGAAAAATTTAGTGATTTTAGAACCAATTCTGCTTTCACTTTTCTTAGACCCAAATGACCATTCAAAATGGTTTTCTCTGACCCTTCCGATATTCCAACAATGTCAGTAAGAACTCTGACTGTTACACGTCAATCCTCAAGCACTAAATCCTTTATTTTATTAACGTGTCGATCATCAGGCGATGTTGATGGCTGTACTGGACGTGTTTCGTCGTCAACGCGTTCTAGACTCTCTTTGAAAACTAAGCCTTTTCCAATCTTATGAATATTTCAGCACGAGAACTTTGATTCCGCACACAAAATTTAAGGGAACTTCTTTGTTGAATAATTTCACTCATATTTTAAATTATCTCCGACGTTTCCTTCTGACAGTTACCAATTTTTTTCCTCTATCGCTATTTGAACCCACTACGAAGCACATAGGAATTCCGATCTAGAATATTGGGTGTGAGATACTTTGGAACACCTGTGTATATACTTTCATCGTTTATGTCATGTGCACCCTACTAGGCTACTGCTAAAACAGTACAAGTCTGTGAGATTTGCAACCACACTCGCTTCTGTTTCATTTGAATATACATATTTACGAGTACATGATTTTTATACATACAACAACCACACGGCTTGCAAAACTCCAGATGCAGACAGAGTCCCTAAACGGATTTTAACTGATTGCAACATTGTGCCTACAAACAGGCATTCAAGTGTACTTATCGTTATTGCTGTGGTCTGGTAGCGCGCTGCTAATGATTTTTTCGGGTACTTCGCCCAAATCGCGATATAATCGCTTCATTAAATGCAAACTGCTTATCAGCTTTTTTATTTCGTGTAGGTATGCATGTCGACGGTTATTAATTAAAGCTTTACAAGCGACCTGTGTGGCATTGGAAGGGTTTCGGTTGTGCTTCGCTTACTAGGTAATGTGGCAACAGGATATGAGAACAAAATTGCAGTTTTGTTAAAAATTTGATTTTTTTGTGTTAAGCTCCGCAAAATGGTGGCTTTGGTGTACAAAATGAGGCTTTTTATAACCTATTAAAGTATGATTACACAATATTGAGGCAATAGAGACCACTCGCATCACTATAAGATTTAATTGCCATACAAACTGAACAATCAAAATTTTGCTTTAAAATAATATTACAATGAGTGAAAATGATGCTCATGGTCTTCCTGGACAAACCGTCAATGCCAAGTTTTTTGTGAAAATCCTCAAGAGACTCAAATGAAGGGTCAATCGGGCCCAACAAGACATTGCAGCCGATTGGAAGTTACACCACGACAACCAGCTCACACCGCCTTTCTCGTGAACAGCTAGCGACTCCGTTCGACTTGAGATCCGTAGATCACCCATACTGGTCTTCAATATTTTCTCTTCCGAGTTTTTAGTAACTGAAGGCATCTTCTAATCACATAAGACAGTATATGGATCATTATATCGATGGATTATTAGCTGCCTCCAAGACTAAAGTAAGATTAATACTGGTTTGAATAACTTCCGCGAAAGTTTTTCCCTTCTGAATTGAATACTGAAAAAAATTTCATTTGATAGTCGGTTGGAAGACTTGAATGCATATTGAATAAATTCTCAATGCTAACTACCGAACCCTTGAGGTGGTAAGAATGAAAAAAGTGAGCAACAAAAATACCTTTTCCAACTAAGTTCATGTTTAATCGATACTATATAGTTGTCGTGATCTTCATCAGCCTTAAGATCAGCAAAAAACCTCGGAACTGATCACTTTCAAGACATGCTACAATGACTGAGAACCGCTAACTCGTTCGGTCTACTAAGTAGTATGAGTATTCCCTTGCGCGATCGCCACTCGATTCTATTTAGAAGTTAACATTCCGCGTACATTTCCCTAACAATTGGACTGGACAACTACATACTTTGAACTCGAATTAATCATAATTTTATGAACCAACTAATACTCGTATGCCGGGTGGCTATGATACTCGTATTATAACAAATGCGTTCATATGAATAATGGCATGTAGCACGCGCATTAAACGCTTGTAAAACCGACATTCGCCGACCATTTAAAACAAATTGCGATCGATCATTTCGCACGATAACGCGACGCAGACAAACTGACAAACCAACAGAACGGCATACATATGTACATAAGTAAATAAACAGAACAATTGTACGCCCAATTTAGACAATTGAATTCCTGCCACACTTAAAATAAATGTCTTTGGTGGTATGACGGAATTTGCCTCCAGCTGTTGCTACCAGTCGCGTTGCGTTGCATTTCAGCCGACTACGTACAATTTTTGGCCGCCACATACTTAAGTGACCACTGTCTATCTGTCTGCTTCTGTGTGCGTTGTACGAAATTGCTTACAAGTTGTGCGGAAATATATTGAATAGAGCAGAGCTTGAAAGAAAAGCGCCGCTGCGGCGGTTGTTTCACTAAAGTGCTATCATTCCAAGATCAATGAATCAATTAACGAAACGAATGAGACCCGCCTGCCGTTCTTAAATGATCGCGCGCTCGATCAGCAGAATAGAAGCGCCAGTTGAGTGCTCGAAGTCAGCGCTGTTACTTGTTTTGTACGAGTATGGCAAATTTCTTGTGGACACCGCAAGCTATATCGCCACAGAATGTCGCGTTGTTGTGGACACACAACATGCAACACGCCACCAAATAGGAAAATAGTCAAATGGCAAGCGCACTTAAGCGCAGTTAACGAGTTATTCTGGCTGATCGCTCTTTAGCAAAGTAGGAAAGCAGTAGGAACACAAGCGTAGCCACTGTGAAGCAAAGAGTCAAAATTAGCAGCAAGTTTTAGAAATATTTTTCGAAGCCGCAAGTTAGTTTAAACTATTGTTTCTGGGTTTACTGGCATTTGACGGAAATAACTTGTTATAATGTATTACAGAACGGCAGTCTTTTCTGAAAGTAATGATATCATTAATCTAAGGAAGTATGTAAATATTTTTTAATTCAGAGATCAAGCAACTAGATATCATCTATCTTCCACTTCTCATATACAACAAAATATAAGGATGAAAAGGTCTTATTATGAGGGAGAGTATGAGCTCTTCTTTCTAAAGTAAAGTCAGCGCTGTTATGTCTAGTTTTGTTAGATACTGTTGACAACCAATGCTTTGAGGTGAAACAAAATTTCTTCCATCTTAGAACCAGCAACAATGCAGACCTTTAAATCCAAGCTTGACAGTAAACATTTCATTGATCTGAGTGGAAAAATTAGAGGTTCTTTTCCAATGAATAACATAAATATCTTTCCTAAACGTTGAGGATGCTCCGATAGTATTTGATAGATATATTCTTTAAACAATTTATCTGCTGGGTTTAACGTTTTTGCGATAGATCGGCGGCCTAACTCCACGGTTCTCAAGAGCACAGCTGAACAAACCAATGCTTTGATCAGTGCCATTATATGGTACCGATTGATAAGCTGAAATTGACACTTAACACCATCTTGGTTGGGTTCAAAATCTCAAACCTCTGCCGTACTTTGGGTCATCATTTGGGACATCCGTCTACAGGGCTGCTCCACATCGAACTGCCGAAATATTAGTTCCCCACACCATTTGGGTTTAAAAGACTGTTATCACAAATTTCCCCAAAGGGCTGCAAGAAGCAGATTGGATCGAACTCCATACGCTTATCGCCTTCCGTAGTACCAGAATTAAGTCTCCGGACAGGTGTGGTGTTCAAGGTGAATATTGTAGCACCATTTTGTAACAAAACTATTCTTAACGTAAAGCCCATATAAAAGACATAGTAAAAATTTTTTGGATTTTAACTGCCCGACACGTTAGGCATATCGTACCGAAGGTAAATTCTAATCTCCTGATCTGCTGGGGGAAGTAATCAGGGATAATTGCTGAAACCATTGTAGTAGATTAAAACGTGTGGCGCGAATATATTAGCAGACATACATTAGAAAGACTAAGTTTGGCAGGTATTTTAACATTCAGTCTCATTTGAGACATCTTGACAGAAGTTCAATTTGAACAAGTTGAAAAAACAGCTCTAGCAGCACCATGAAAAAGTAGAAAGAGATAAGTTAGAGCTACATATATATTTATTTAAAAAAGATATTTGTTAGTGAGGGTAATGGCGGTCAGTTTCAAAAGCCAGATACTTAGATATTACTAAAAAAATTTCATATCAACCCTAGAAGTAGGCAACACTTCATATCACCCCTAAAAGTATGTAGGTACTAAAAGTAGGTAAATGTAATGTGGAGTTTATAAAACTGTTGCCTACAATTAGGCGCATTAACTAAATAGCGTTCACTACCTTAAAATTTTACATAATATATTACACAGTTGTACAAAAATATATTGATTTTGTATTGTTTTATAAAAGAAAAGGCTTTGTTAAACTTTTTCTGTTATTTTTTCCAAAAAAAATTCAAAACGAAAATTATAAAGTATTTTTTATTATCATTTTACAGAAACTACAAAAAGCTAGCCTTAATAAATATTTTATCCACAATTTATCAAAACTTGTCCACATTGCGCTCTGCGCAGGCGTCATTGTGGTCCTGCCTTTGGCGCTAAAGCCGGTTACTTTAGCGCGCTTGGCGATTTGTAGGTGTGGGATGGTATTTATCAATGTCAGTTTAGTTTCGAAAAGCGTTTAAGCTTCTTGCAAGCACTTTTATTTGCCTTACAAACATTGCTATAAATACATTAGTACATATTTCTATATATATATATGTATGATATGCAAACAAATATTGCTCCTTAAAAGCGTATAAGATTTCGCATGCGAGCATTATTTGTTGTACAACAAAATAAGCACCCCGTGGCAACAATTTTATTAGCGATAAAAATAGCAGCAACCATAACTCTGCAGCGCCAGCATTTGCAGCAGGCGATTTGCATTAAATTTGCACTTAATCGAAATGCAATTCCCTAAGCGACACAGCGCCCAGCGCAGCGCACCGCCAATAAACGCGACTAAACGCTGACTGGTCACTGTCAAATATGTAAAATTTAATTTGTTTGCTATCAATCATTTTTCAGCCGCATGCGCAGCGCCAGCTATTGACGGCTCAGCATACTTGTGTGCGCGCGCGCGGCTGGCAGCAGCTTGTTGTGGCGCTTGTCGAAAAGCAACCTTTAACAGTTGCAAGCGGTGCGCCGCCACGGCAGCCGCATTAGTCAACGCCTTTAATTGTTGCCGTAAACAATTTAATTGTCAATTGCGGAACGTTTGACGCGCGCAACAACAATTGTACTTGCGCATACAACGCTGTATGTTGCTGTCTCGCTCGTGTTCCTGCACTCGCGTGTTGAGTCAGCGCTCTTCTTGCGTCTTGCGCATTTGTACCGTTTCAGCGCTCCGACAGTTGCCGTTTTGTAAACATAACTTCGGCTCTAGCCTCGAACGCTACCGGCAGCCATTTGTTAGCGGCTACCAGATTTGTATAATGGTGTGCAAACAAAAATTGTAATTTCAATTAAAACTTGACACTCATTGTCTGACAAATTCTTATCGCACGATGATCTTAAGTGCGCCAACGCTGTCAAACCGTCATTCAGGTCGCACGGTCGCTACTTGCCAGCGCTAAATATTCGCCACTACCAACGCGACTCTGAGTAGCATGAACATATAGCGCTTGGGTTATGTGAGCGCGGCTGAAAAGCTTACGGCAGTCATAACTACAAACAAATACCCTACAATCCACCTGGTTACATATAAATTATTTCCCAACCCACCTCGTCACTTGTCGCCATTGCATTCGTACCGCAAGCTTTATACCTGAGATTTTTTTCTTTCTATTTTTGCCGCGTTTTTAAGCTCATATTCACAGGTACAATTGTATTACATAAATGTACGAGTACGGGTAATAATTAGTTTCTTACCGCTTAAACGCGCGCGCGCAATAATTACCGCTATTGTATAATATTTTCATAGATTTATGACACTTGTACGAGTGGTTACGAGTGGAGCTGCAGCTGTCGGCGTTCCGGTGCTTTAATGAGTCTCGGTGTTTGGCTGAGAAAAAGTGATGCTTTGCGCGGTTGCTTTTGAGTGAAAACAAACAATGGATCTACGCAGTGGCGACAACTGTCTTGGAAAATGATTTTTATCTTGTAATCAAGTGTTCGTTGTTTAATATTTAATTGGCGTTTATAGCGACATAAGTCTGTTTGCGGTACACTGGCGAGCAGTTGATTGTCTATGAGTTGCTTAGAAATTGATTAATACAATGTCAGTTACATAAAATTGCTCTTCCAAGCAATAGTTTCCTTAAGCTCATCGAGCCATTAAAACCTTAGATACTAGGCAAAGCAAAATATGTTGATTGAAAATCCTTGTTCAGTGTACTAAGCTTAATCCATATAAAGGAAAGTACCCGGCCTGACACATAGGTGGCGCTACTAGAATTAGACCCTCTATGTCTTTTACATAGCTCTAACCTCCAAAAGATAATTATATCAAATATTGCTTTTTGAAGTGTAAAAATACAGTTGAAGCATAAACTTTTTTTTATACCGAGTTTCCGGACATTTCTTCTTCCTTACTGACGTAGTTACCGCTTACGCGGTGATAGCCCAGTTAACAACAGCGCGCCAGTCGTTTTTCCTTTCGCAATGTGGCGCCAATTGAAGATTCCAAGAGTAGTGTAGCCAAATCTTTCACCACTTGGTCCCTCTAACGGTGTGAAGGTCTTCCTTTTCCTTTGCTTCTACCGGCGAATACTGGATCGAATGCTTTCAGAGCTGGAATGTTTTTGTCCATACGGACGACATGACCCAGCCAGCGCAGCCGCTGTCTCTTAATTCGCTGAACTGTGTCAACTTCGTCATATATCTCATACAACTCATCGTTCCATCGAAAGCGATATTTGCCGTTGCCAGTGCCCATAAATCTTCCACAGAACCTTTCTCTCGAAAACTCGTAACGTCGATTGATCAGATGCCTCTGCACCATATAGCAGCACAGGAAAAATGGGTGACTAATAGAGTTCGGTCTTCATTCGTCGACAGAGGACTTTAGCAGACTTAGACTGTAGCACCTGTTGGCTAGAGTTATTCTGCATTGGATTTCGAGCCTGAAATTGTTGTTGATATTAGTACTGATTCCAAGATAGACGAAATTATCTACGACTTCAAAGTTAAGACTGTCAACAGTAACGTGAGAGCCAAGTCGCTGGTGCGACGACTGTTTGTTTGATGACATTAGATATTTCGTCTTGCCCTAATTCACTATCAGACCCATTTGCTTCGCTTCCATATTCAGTCTGGAGAAAGCAGAACTAAAGGCACGGTTGTTGAGGCCAATGATATCAATATCACCGGCGTACGCCAGCAGTTTTCGGACACTGACCCCAGGAAAATCAACCATCAAGAATTAGTATGCTAAGTTTAGACGTGGTGAAATGAGCACTGAAGATTTCCACAAATGTCCACAAACTAATTTTAGAAAACCATAAAGTGACAAATTCACTTCACCGAGATATCAGACACTCTATAGATGTCAACATCATTTCGTTCACGAATATTTGGGTATGAGAAAACTATATGCAAAGTGGGTGACGCGCGAGCTCACTTTTGACCAAAAACAACGACGAGTTCAGAGCAGTGTTTGGAGACATTCTAGTTTAATAAAACCGAGTTTCTGCTTCAATGGCCATGGACCAAACAAGGCTCCATCATTTATTCCAAAGCCCAATCTACAGCCATTCGAGTGGACTACACACGACGAAACCGCGCGAAAAACACAACAGTCGGCTGGCGTTTATATTTTTATTAAGTACCTTAAAAAGAAAGCATCAACAACTGCGATTTAGTACCACATAGAGTTATTGAACCATTAAAATAAATTTATGAATCAAACGTTAGACAATCAATTCAATCACATTATTAAAAATCGATTGCTTTGAAAATACACTGAGTACCTCCGTATCAAGGGAATGCTCGAAATCAAGTACGAATATTTTAAGTAGCGCGTATATACGGGTGACTTGCTGTACCAGGCCCCATTACGATTTTCTATTCAAAATATTTAATTTCAGGCAATTAATATTTATAAGTCTCATCTATAAAGATGAAAGCAACTGGCCTAATAGCTCTCAAATAAAAATATATTGCTTTATATTGTATAAGTCCGTGTAAGTCTAACACGGAGAAATTTTCCGTTGCAAAATAAATGTGAAATTTGCATAACACGTGCCTTAATAACTATAATTACTAAATTATATAATTAGATAAAGTATTATAAACTGTTAAAATATATGTGTATATATTTACAGGTATTCATGAGTATCTATGTGTGAGTGTGATTGAAAATTACAATTCAGTTCTCATTTAACTTTTATTGCAATTTCTCAATTAGTTGGCTATAAAATGCAGCAGCAGCTAAAATTACCCGGGAATACTTTAATTCGATTAGTTTTGTTGTTGCAATTCGCTGGTGCCGTTGTTATTGCGTGGAAGCGATTTAATATCCCATGCAATAAAAGCATATATGTATGTATATTAACGGAAATATTGTACGTCGTGTGTAAAATAGGCGCTCGGGATCCCGGACTTTGCGATGTTTTTCTAAAGAGTAATTCTAAAAAAAAAGCTCTTTTTGGAGGATGAAAAATATTTCAAAAATTTTTTTGGTGTGTCATCATAAATTCTGGGATCCCGAAATAATGTTTTTAAACCGAGAAAATCCAGTGCTTGAAATTTTTTAGAATTTGTTAGTAATATTTTCGTACTACTTTTTTACGACGCGAGAAATTTCGGGATCCCGAAAAATACTATATCCACAATCGAGCATGGCGTTAACTTGGCTTATTTTAGAATTTATTTCACATAATAAAAGTAAAAAAAAATTTCGATTTGGGGCCAACATTAACAGAGGGCATACGTTTTGAAATTACAATTTTTCCACAAAATATCACTGTGTGAAATTTCTTAAAGATGAAATAAATTTGTTTCATAATCATAAACATTTGTCAATCACTATTTTTTAAATTATCGAATCCCGATTTTTCGGGATCAGAATTTTCGGGACTAGCGATTGGTTAGAATTTATCCAAATTAAACTAATTCTGGAGTGAGATGGTATTCAAAAGCGCGAAATTTTATTTCATAGTCCCGAAATTTCGGTATTAGCAAAAAAAAGAAAAACAGCAGTAATTACAACGCAAGTTCAACTACGAATTACGAATTACTATGGAGTCCCGATTTTTCGGGATTGTGGTTTTCGGGACTGACGAAATCGTCTCGCGAATACAGCTGAATTATAATAATAATATCATTCCAAAGGGGATAAGTATTCAGAATCCCGAAAAATTTCGGGATTGGGCTTTTCGGGACTCACCTTAAATCTAAATTTTAATAATAATGTCATTCCAAAGTAGATAAGATATTCATAATCCGAAATTCATTTTACAAATCCCGAAATTTCGGTATTAACTACATTATCTCACGCATCTATTGCAATATTCACAACGTGAGTTCAACGACAATGACGCACCACACCAATCAGACAAAGTGGGGGCCACAGCAGACTTCCAATTAAACCGTTGAGCGCAATCACGGCGGCAAAAACCGATAAAATAAAATAGCAAACAATCCGCAAAGGGGAGCAATGCACTGTAATAGCAAAAATAAAGCGAGAGCAGTAAAATGAGCTGCGATGTGTGCGCTGTTGTTGCAAAAGCGCACAATAGTTACAGCAGCAAACCGACTTTCAATCAGCTTTCAACACATTGCCAATCGCCAATGACGCGGCGTGAGTGTTGCAAGTCACAGCATTGCACATGCGCAACCGTCACAACCGCACTTCCGATGCGGATCATATGCCACTGCATATAATATTACTGTGTGTATGTGTGTGTTAGTGGTGCGCGCTCTACTTGCTTGGCGCGCAACTGTTATGTGGGGCGGCGGTGCGCGACGCTGGCAACAACGCCATGCATTTTGCTAATCTCGCGCGCGCCTTGTCAGCACAAAATGAATGCATTCGATCAAATGTCAATTGAGCGCGCCAAGGCGTGCTGCAACAACACAAAGCACAACAACAACAACAATGAGCACAATAAATAATAATGAATGAAGCAACAGTGGCAACGACGGCGCCCAATTCGCGCCCCACACACCGGACTAG
>CM050325.1:91963163-92008466 GCA_027475135.1 Bactrocera correcta
TAAAGAGTACAAAAAGAGTAGAGAAAGCAATTAATTTTGAGTTCAATTAATATATTTTAAGTACAGTGGTGAACTTATGTTGGATTGGGGGTGAGTTTTGTAGATGCGCATACCCAAGTCTTCCAGCGAAAGACGAGACGTGCTCGCAAACAGCTGCGTCCTGTGCGATTCTCGCCATTACTCAACGGTTTAATTTTCATTTTAAACGGATTTTGTTTAAAGTCAATCATTTTCATTTTGTATTTGTTATTCAACTTTTTTGGTTATTATATAATTATTTAATTCCTCTAACTTGGCGTGGTTTTCAGAAATCGTAAGACTGTTTTAAGTGCCCGCCCATTTATTTATTTATTTACTAAAATTATTGTTTCACAAGTTGAAGTTGAAAATATAAATTTTGAGATGAGGTTATCTACGGTAAATATACGAGGATTGCACGGCGACCTTAGCTCTTTTGTGCCCTCATGAGGTAGTTAGGTAGTAGTTTCTTGAGATGTGTTTTAGGAAGTCGGTAAACTTTGCTTCGGGACTAAAATTATGTGTTTAAATATGAAAATGAAAAAAATCGTAAACTTTGTTTGGCGACTGACTTCTTACAGAAAATGGGGAAAAAATTCTTTGCAGGTTATGTACCGAGTTAAATGCAGTTAGGTTTGATGGACAAGCTCTTAGAAAATCTTAAAATCGTTTAAATGTCCATTCGTAGACTAAAATTATCATAGAAAGAGTTCGGAATTGATATGTAATATATATTTTTCAGTCCATATCATTGATATTCACACAACCCTACCGCACCAAGGAACAATTAGAAATTCCGTTCTCATTACAGTCGGGTTTTAGTAAACGGAACATACCCGGATTTTTAGCCGGTCAAGGATTGTCTAGCCATTATTTCTCAAAATTACTTCATGAATGTTTTCGGCCGGTACAACAACAACAAAAATAAAGGTATATTATTTTTTATTTGTATTGTTGCATTTTCAGCGTTAATAAGGGTTAATAACCGGATTGAATCAATGAGATTGCTTTGCTTTTCTCCTTGAAATAACCATGATACACAATAACTTAGTTCGGATTTTAATACCTTAAAAATATACCCTAGCTTTAATTAATTATTCTTTTTTAATATATTGTTTGTTTCATTTTAGAGAAAGTTTCGTTAAATGTGTTTTTAATTTTTCTATTTCCAATAATTTTAGTTTTATTTTTTTTTTTTTAATTTTTTAACTTTTGTTTTAATCTTTTCTAATTTTTTTGTTTTTTGTAAAATTTCTGCAAATATTTTTTTTACCGAAATTTCTTTTAATTTCTTTTTATTTCTTTAGTATTTTTTAATTTTTTTAATTTGTTTCTGAATTTTTCTAATTTTTCTAATATCTTCATATATTTTTTTTAATTTTTTCTAATATTTCTGCAAAATATTTTTTTTTGTTTTTTTTTAATTTCTTTAATTTTCTTTTTAATTTTTTGTAATTTTTCCTATTTTGTTTAATTTTTCTTAATATTTTAGTAAAATATGTTTTTTAGTGTTTTTGTCAAATTTCTTTTAATTGTTTGGCTGAAATTTCCTCCTACTTCTACCGACCAATTTCTTATAATCATTGTAGGCCTATTTTTCACCTTTTAACTGTTAATTATTAAAAACTATCAATTATCAAATTGTCAACTTTTTTCTTAATTTTATTTCATTAGTTATTGTTTTCATTTTAATTTTTCTAATTTTTATATTTTCCTAAAATGTTTGGAAAACACTTTTTTATTTTTTTTAAATTATTTTTTTTTAACCTATTTAATTTTTTAAATTTTCTTAATTAATTTTTCCTAATATTTTTGGAAATTTTGTTTAGTTATTTGGAATCCTTTTTTTTTAATTTGCCTAATTTCTTATAAATTTTTTCTAATTTTTTTAGTTCAATTTCAATTAATTATTTGGTTAAATTTTACTCCTATTAACTTTTACCGATTAAATTATTACAATACATTGTACGCATACTTTTTCGCAGCAGTGTAGAAAGACCATTTTTCCACATACCTGTATATATACACATACACAGAAGCAGATTAATGTAAATAATCAAGTCACTTGGTCAGTCGAAATAGATTTGTGAGAGCAAATGCATCAGAAAACACTTGTACAATCAGCAGATAAGAAAAAAGCAAACAAAAAAATTAAAGCAAAGAACAACAAAAAATTCTAAGCAAACAACAGCAGCAACTTATAAGCAAACAACAAAAATTGTGAGCAAACAAAAAACACAGTGACCGAGTGCTGAGTGTCGAAAGCGAAAAGGATAAATATTTTAAGATATTGTATGTACACATATGCATGTACATATCTACATATATGTGTGTATATATGTATGTATAGTACAATTGAAATTCAATGCAATGCTCAGAATTCTTCTCAGCAGTTTGTTGAACCCGGAAACACATGTTTGCAGCGTGAGTTGCACTTTCGAGTAGATTTTTTCAAAGATTTAGACGATCGAAGATGTGCATATGTCTCCTATATATGGATGTATGTATGTTTCTGTATAAATGTACGTTTATGCAGTGCCGTAAAAATGTTGATATGTAAACACGCGAGGACACTTAGAATGTTGACCTGTGTATTTGTTAGTTTTTGAAAACTAATTTGTTGATATTTTTCTTGAATCAGCTTAACTTTTTCCCAGAAAGTCAAAGTCGCCTCAAAGCTTATTAGCGCCATAAATTTCTATAACAGATCATCATCAGACATCAATAACTCATATTTATTAAATGGGGGAAATCTTTTGTATTTGTATGAAAATAAAATGTTTAAAAAAATCTAAAAAACATTTTTTAACATAAAAATTATTTTTAAATGATTCAAAATAATTTCTAAAACACATTTCTCTACTAAAAAATTAAGTTTGAATGATTTATACTACAAAAAAATAATAAAAAAAAACTATATTACAGAAAAAAATCTTTAAAAAACTTATTTAGATATAAAAATTTCGCATTCTTTTGCGAAAAATTATTAATAAAAATTAAATCTAAAAAATATATTTTATAAGGAAAATTCTTATAGTGTTAACCTAAACAAATAATTCGAATGTCATTTTTATAAGAACTTAAAAAAAATATGTGATTAATTTTATAAAAAATTATTTTCAAAAAACATTAAGAAGGCAGTAAAGTGTATATAAAAAATTATTAGTAACTTCAAACAAAATTTTATATAAAAATTGTGGAATAATTTTCTCAAAGTATTAAAAAACAAAAAAATAATAAGAAAAATCTTAGAAAAATAATAAAAAAAAATCTTAGAAAAATAATTAAATTTTTATTCAAACAAATAACTTGTACACGACTTTTTATAAAAAATTTAATAAAATGCATATAAAAAATACATACATATGTATGTATCTTTTACATTTTTTTAATAGTTGTTAATTTTTTTCAATTTTTTCCAATTTTTTTAAATTTCTTTAGTTTTTTTAGTTTCTTTAATTTTCGCTAATTTTTTTTTTTTAATTTTTTTCTATGGTTTATTTAATTAAAAAGTGCTAATCCCAGTACTCGCTTTAACAAGATTTTTTTTCTGTGATTTTTAATATATAATAATTAATTTAAAGAAAAATTAATTTCACAGAAAAAGTATATTTTAAAATTATATACATAAAAAAATTAAATATTTTTAAAACCCAAATTTCTCTGTTGAGTTATGATTAATTAATTATAATTTGTTCGGCAAATTTTTTTAAACAGTTGTTTTTAAGACAAAACTTTACAAAAAAAAAACCATTTTAGTAAATTTTGTTAATTAAGAAAATAATTTTATATAACAATTTTTTTTTTATAAATGAGAATTTCAACAAAATGACTTTTAATTTAATTTCAATAAATTTTTGTTTAAAAAAATTCCAACACAAAACTTTGCACAACAAATTTATTTGAGTAAATTTTGTTAAAAAAAATCTATAAAAATATTCAAAAATAAATTTTATTTCTCATTTAAGAGAGAAATTTTATGTAACAAATTTTTAAGAAAAATCTAGAAAATTATTTTCTTCAAAAAAAAGAACAAAATTTTTTATTTCTTTCACACAACTTTACCAAAAAAAAAAATTCATTAAATTTTGTTAAAAAAATATTTTACAAAAACTATTTTCATAAAAATAAATATATTTCTATTTATTTATTTTTTTTTAACGAAATAACTATATTAAATTTTTTTATAAACATCGATTTGAAAAAAAAACTCTACAAACACTTATTCACGCCTGCTTACCGCCAGTGATTGCTTTAGGTGTGCATTCTGCACAATAAGAGTGCCTCCATCGCCGGCGACCATTATGCCGCTGCTCCGGCGACAACTCAATGCGAATATCTTTTCACACTTGAAAGCAATTTGCCTGCCTCAAATGGCTATAAAAATGCACAATTCCAATGGCAAATTGATTTTCGGTGTTAAAACTGTTTTTTCTATTATTTGTTGTTGTTGTTATGCACAGCTATTACTAAATCACACGCTCGCGATTATCGGTAAGCGAATATGTGCACGCGGCAAACTGTTATGGTTGTACGTTGGCCAGTCTAGTATCGAGTATGTTCACTAAGGCACGTGCAATGTGCAACTGAAGGCAGCACATGAAGAGCCATAATAGAAAGTCTACAATGTAGAGAGGCCCATTCCTTCCTTGTGCCTAAGTACACACGCCAGCTACTATATGTATGTAGGTACGCCGTTTAACTGTGTGTGCGTATGTAGGTGTGTAGTACAAGGAAGTGAATAGCAATCAATGCCTGCTGGCGGCAAGACGACCAAAATAGCGGCGCAACAACAACAATAGCAAATGCAATAACAAAAAAAGTAAAGAAAACAACAATAAGCGTAAATAACAACAACAACAATAGTAAATGTAATAACAACAACAAGGGTACATGACAACAACAGCAATCAGTGCAATAACAACAACAGTCCATCTGTTCAACATCAACGATGAATCAAGGCAAAACGTGGGCAGGCGACCAGGCCGTTAAAGGAGCACACAAACACATGCGCAGCCTACATTAGGATAATCCGACGCATAGTTTGTACTAGCAGTAGCTGAATCAGGAATAAGAAAAAACGAAATTAAATTTAAGTTTGACTGCACTGAAGCTACATACCCTTCACAAAAACAAAATATTCCTTTAAAAAACTGGATTTTTAGCGTTCAGTTTGTATGGCAGCTATATGCTATAGTGGTCCGATCTGAACCATTTCTTCGGAGATTTATCTGTTGCCTTTGAAAATAATCCATGGATTATTGGAGAAGATTTCTCGTAAAATTAAAAAGTTTTCCATACAAGCACTTGGGTTCGATCGTTCAGCTTGTATGGCAGCTATATGCCATAGTTATCCGATTTAAAAAATTTCTTCGGAGATTGCACTATTTCCTTTGGAAATAATTCACACCAAACTTCGTAAAGATATCTCGTCAAATGAAAAACTTTTCCATACAAGTACTTCGATTCGATTGTTCCATTTGTATGACAGCTACGTGCTATAGTAGTCCGATCTGAACCATTTCTTCGGAGATTTGTCCACTGCCTTTCACAACAACTCATGTCAAATTGCGTGAAGATATCTCGACAAATGAAAAAGTTTTACATACGAGCACTTAGGTTCGATCGTTCAGTTTGTATGGCAGCTATATACTATAGTGGTCCTATATTGCCGATTTTGAAAAATTAGCAGCTTTTTGGTTAGAAAAGAATATGTGCAGAATATCTCAAAAGTTGAGAGTCTAATTCACATACATTTATAGAGGGACACAAATGGACAGACGGATATGACTAAATCGACTCAGCAAGTAACGCTGATATTTTTTACACAAACATATGTACATTATGTTAACTTTAGGGTCTCCGATGTTTTCTTCTGACTATAGCAAACCACGTTCAGGGTATAATAAATGCACATAACAAAGTAAGCAGCGCAAATAAAAACAAAAATCAAACAAAACGCTGACGTTGCAACATTATTATTCTCTAAACACACAAACAAGAATAAATACGTACATACATATGCATGTATATTTGTTAGCAACTTTTGGAGGAGCGACGCTGTTGACACTGTCAATGTCACTCAACGACGCCAACGCTAACGCTGACGCCGACGCACTGCGCACCAACGTCATCTTCAGCACCAGCTACGCTGCCGGCTACAGCTGCCGCACGCTTGTTACCGATAAAACCCATCAACGCAGTGGCATTGATTCGCCTATACGCCTGAATACACACTTACACACACACATATATATTTGAACACATACACATACGCAGCCTTGATTCGCTTATCGAAGGTGAACCCTGTTAGTGCGCTAGTCAGCCATTCAATGCCTCAACACTTGCAACAAAACTCAATCAAACTGCAGTTAGCCGTGTGCGGTGCGTCGCGCTTCCCTCAGACGACTTTGCCACACATGTTGCGTCTGTGTTATTTCGTTTGCCACAGCACTTTTCCCAGTGTCTTATGGTAATTCCACACTTACGCACACATACATACATATGTATGTATGTACATAGGTACACAAATACTTGGTACTGTTTGCTTGCTTCATTATTACACAAACATTTTCTTCCGATTTTATGCGGATGCAGGTCTTCTACTGCATATTGTTGACGCTCAACATGCCACTATCGACATCAATATTCTATTTTTCGTTGAAGTGTCGTAGTCGTTGGTGGAGAAAGGCCTGATTTTGTTGATGTGGCGAAGAACCTTGTAGGAATTGGGTGAATTGGGTCACAATCGTTCGACCAGGCTGGACCAGCTCATAGTGGATGATTCCTTTCCAATCCCACCAAACGCTCAGCATAACCGTTCGAGGGGTCAATGCTGGCTTTGCGACCATTTGTTGAGCTTCGCCACGCTTGGACCACGATCTTTTTCGCACATTAATCGTATTTAATCCATTTTTTGTCTCCTGTTACCATTCCCTTCAGAAATGGTTCGATTTTACTTTGTTTCAGCAAAGAATCGCAGATGTTAATTCGGTCCATTGAATTTTTCACAGACAATTCATGTGGTACCCAAAAATCGAGCTTCATTTTGTATCCAGGCTTTTTCAAATGGTTCAAAACCGTTTGATAATGAATGTTATAGTAAGTTTCTTAGCCATCGTTGCTTATGTGACTGTCCTAGTCAATCTTTTCCGTAAGTTCGTGGACTTTTTCAACGATAGGTTGACTAGAACGAGGTGCATCTTTCACATCTGAAAGCTGGTGTCCAACAAACTATATAAAATGTGTTTATAAGATATATAGAATAGACTTTTGGAAATCCAAGGTTTAAACAATTGGAACTTCTATGATACCAAATCGAGAACTCGTGAAGTATACGTTTTATATCGAATACACTTTAAAATTTCCTAAAGGCCACCCTCGAATTTTGCCACACCAACCACTAGGTAGTTAATCCCTGCAAATACCCTGACATATTTAGTGTATATGCCATAAGTGTAACCGTCAATCGACTTTGACATATTTGTCACGTGTTAGTCGTCACATACAATTAGTCGTTTTGACAATTATTGGTTTTGTCACTTTTTTCCCATCATTCAGCATTTGCTTATGCCGCGTCCTTAATGTGCCACGAACTTCATTTAGACGCCAGGTTAAAGACCTCAACTATTCATTACAGACACATTAGAAATATATTTTAAGGTCTTCTCGTACAATGCCAGACTCTCTACTGAGTGGGTGAAGTTCAATGCGCTCAAAAATTGCATTTATGTGAGCTACTGCAAGGATGCTTTATCGTTAAACACGCGGCAAGTCACGTTTCTATTTGAAGGGTGGAGAGTGTAGATTTATTCGGCCGTATTGATGGGTAAGTATTTTGAGTTTTTTCCACTTCAAAGAACTTTTTCTAGAGATCGAAACCCAGTATAAAGAAAAAAGTGCACACAAAAGCTTTATTTTCGTTTGTCATATGCTTGATAATACCTGAGACAGACATGTAGTAACAATACCATATATGGTACAAATACCATATGCTAAAAATATAAATATTGGTACAAATACCATATGTGACCTGGTCTACGAAAAGAGCTTAATGTCAAAAAATCAATTTTTTGTTATTTATTTTTTTTTATCAATTTTTTTTTGACACCTAAGCCCCCTTTTCGTAGATCAGGTCACATATATGGTATTGTTACTACATGTCTGTCTCGGGTATCAGAAGCATCTGAAAATATTCTCTGCGATCTAGTAATCTGAAGCGCTTTCGAACGTTTATGAGCTTTCATACAAAGCTTTTTCATGTCAGTAGTTAATGCGCAAACTTTTGTAGCTGCTACACGAGTAGCTTTCATAAACTTTCTAGCTCAAAAGCTCAAAGCTTTGGTCGAAATATGAAATACCTGTCTGTCTCGGGTAACACTAGTATGTGAGTAATCCTCATAAGCTTTCGAGCTTTTTTATAACAAAAAACTTTTTCTGCGAATCCAAAAGCTCAAAGCTTTCGATGAAAGTTAAAATAAAAAAGCTTTCAAGTTAAACTCGCTTGCATTGATATTCTTATAATTCTCTAACAACATTATCTAAATCTCTTATTTCACCAATGAAAGCATATTCATTATGTATTTTAGAGAAATTTTACTTTTTTTAAAATCGGAGCATTTACTGTTCTTATTTAAATTATGTACATAATTTTACATTATTCTATTTTTATGGTGGACAGAAACCCATGTATTCTAAGCAATTGCATTCAACTGGATGCAATGGTTTGGGCAAATCTCTGTCACATTCCGAAAAGCTTGGATATGGCGTACATATTTTTAGACAATCCTTCGGCGGCGGATAGTAATTGCACTTGAATGTACATTTGTTCGTGCGACAACCGGGCCAAATGAGTTTCACACATTTTGGCGATACGTTCGGACATTTTCTAGCCACTTCGCATAGATCGACGCTTGGACCACGCTTCGGTTTGCGACGCTTCGGCATTGGTATATCGAATTCTTCATAGCAACAACGTGGCCGTTTCGTTATACGTAAATTTCCAAATTCACACCAAGTTTGCTGGTATGGACGATTCTTCTCGGACGGCGCATAATATAGATCATCAAAACGTGGATACATATCGATACAAGGATTTGGACAGCATTCGGGATCGATTTCTTGTACATCGGTTTTCATTTGGCAGGGTCTGGATTTGCGTTTTTTCTTCAAAACCTCTTCACTGCAAATGGGCACTTTATATGGTATACATTTACGTCCTGGTCGGATTTTGGCTGGTTTCTTCTTATGTTTCGGTAAAATGCAACCGCCTACCGAACTCGAAAAGCGTACGGGCTGTATAAGTGATGTCGGCGCAAACGTGGTTTTTGCGAGATTTAGCACACACCTTTGAAGCAAGTTTTGCAATGCCATTTTGTATAAACAATTTTTTTTCAACAACAATTATTATTTTATAAAACAAATTTTAAATTTAGATGCAATGCCAAAAGTTTTTGATAGAAGAGACGATTAATTTATTTGCATTGTAGAATGTTGTGTAATTTTCAAATGTATTTTTGAAAAATTTCTTGACACCAGTTGCTGAGTTAAATTACAATTTTTCTCAAATTTTGTAAAGTGTTATGATACATAAGTGCTTGGTGGAAAGAAGTAGCAGTCATGAAGCAGAATTTCACATCTTGCAGGAAGTCTACAACAGACCTTTCTTTTTTTGAGTTTCAGCTTCTTTTAAGCTTTAATGAAAGCTGAATACAGCGCTGATAGCCAAAATACATGCGAAGTATTAGGTCTACAACTTTGCTTCCGCCGTTTTCCAATAGATGTCTCTAGGGTCAAGCACTGGTCGATTAAATCGTTTTATATCGAATCTTAAACATTTGTGTCAATATTAACCCCACAAAATATTTGTAGAGATCTGTTTGTATTCCCACTTATTCTCAACTGAAAATGCCACTTTTTGAGCCGAATTCTCGACATTTGCGGGAAATTTTGCTTTTTTTTTAATTCCAAGAAAAGTGCTTTGCTGAGGCTGACACATACATAGATAATACCACTACTCTACTACTGCCATCTATATGAGTTCTATTAGGTATTAAAAAATATAGGATTTCTGTAAAGCAACTTGTGTTAATTAAGGATTGCTTTTTGGGGGAATAAAGGAAAACACTTTTGGACAGTTTTTATACAATAAAGCTTTAAATTTACAAAAAAAAAAAAACAAAAAACGGCGGAAGCAAAGTTGTAAACCAATACTTAAAAGAATAATAGCTGAATATAGTGCCGACACACAAAATACATAAAAAGCCTTTATTTAACTGAAGGGAATAATAGCTAATATAGCGCTGCCAGCCAGAGACCTGTAAAGCCCTTATTCAGCTTCAAAAAATAATAGCTGAATAATGTGCTAACAGCAAAAATACCTTTTGGAGCCTTATTCAGCTGAAAATAATGATAGCTAAATAAAGCTCTGATAGCCAGGATATCTGTTAGGGCCATATTTAGCCTAACAGCCATAATACAAACTCTCAAGATAATAATAGATAAATAAAGCGCTGACAGCCAGAGATACATATGTAAGTCTTATTCAGCTCAAAAGAATAATAGTTGAACACACAAAATACGAGTAAAGCCTTTATTCAGCTCGAGTGAGTAAAAATATAGTGCTGACACTCAAAATACATGTAAGTCCTTTATTCAACTCAAGAAAATAATAGCTATATTAATTAATCTGTCAAAGATCTGTAAAACCCTTTAACAGCTGAATAAAGCGCTGACAGCCAGACATATGTAATGTCTTATTCAGCTCAAGAGAATAACAACTAAACATAGCTTTAAAGCATGGAAAGTTCTAAGGCATTTAAAGCATTTATTACCTGTAAAGCCCTTATTCAACTCTAGAAAATAATGTTTGAATATAGCCGCAATCCAAAATACAAGAAAACCCTTATTCAGCTCAAGCAAATGATAGCTGAATAAAGCACGAATAGCAAACAATTCTCTAAAGTACTTATTGAGCTAAAAATAATGCTGGCTGAATAAAGTGCGGCATGTTTTAAGACCTCTAAAGGCTGCATTCAGCTCGGGAGAGTGATAGCTGAATAAAAGACCTAACCCAATAAGGACCCGAAAAGCCTGGTATTTGTTGATTTTTATTTCTTCAGCATTAGTTTATAAAGTCTAACGCTTTTAGACAAATCTGAAACCAACGTTACGGTCCACACAAATTTTTTTCATGCCTTTCCAAACCAATACAAAAACAGTTACTACTTCATACAATTACTTGTATTAGCATACAACTGTAAGGCAGTCTATGCTCATGAGTAAATGTGGCAACTTATGACAGCTTGCTTGCTGAAATAAAACAAGTGAAACTTGCATAATCACAACATAAACTGATCTCGAATGTCAGTTGCAATTGCGTATGGCGAGCAAATGGCAGCAGAATTGAAGTCAGCCGGCTACAACCTGGTTTCACTTGCTAGTATTTATTACACAAATTATAAGGAAATATATATATATATGATATTATAAGTGAATGCTCGCGCATAAATATTGAATTAAATCGGTCAGTTTGTATGGCAGCTGTATGCTATAGTTGTCCGATGCGAACAATATATGCGGAGATTATAGCGTTACCTCGAACAATAATCTACGAGAAATTTCGTGAGGATATCTTATCAAAAAAGAATTTTTTCGGAAATACAAAAGAAAAAACTTTGTAAATAAACGAAAATCGATTAACAATACTCATCTTCAGAAAACTAGACCACCTAAATACATATGTATTGCTATTCGATCTCTCTCTCTCTCTTACGCTTTTTCTCTCTTCCTCGTCACAACCTAGTACCTTCGCATATTTGCAACTTATTCGCAATAGGCGAAACAGTAATACGGTATACTAACGGTATAGTTATTATACTTTTTGCACGATACCTACACCTTTAATTAACGTGTTTATTTCTTATATTGGACTTCGCACACGCTGTCTTGCTGCAAATGGGTCGTGGCGCTATAACACCAGCACCAACAGCTAATACAACCTGTTAGTCAATCGGTGCGGCATATGGCTACTCAATGGGCCAATAGTCGGTGCAACAAACGCCCGCTAACCGAAGCAATGTTACACGAGTGAGCACATAACATAGATTATACATACATACTCTATACATACATATATAAACATACATACATATTTAATATATATAAGTATATATACATAGTTGCACATATCCACATGGAATTCAATACCCCTTCAATAGCGGCCAGCCTTTATTTCCACGTAAGTGGCGTACAAGCGCCGTAACTTGCAACAAGCTGCGGCCGCTACTGCGCAAAGTGACTGGCCAGTTAGCGCGTGCGCGTTAGCTTAGCCGTTTCTTTAACCATTTTTCCTTTTTACTTAAGTTGTTGTTTTGTTTATCTCTTTTCTTCTCGCCTTTTTTTCATGTTTTTGCTTTACATTTCTAGCTTTAATTGCTCCACTTTGCCGGCGGCGTCGCCACGCAATGGAAATAAGTGTATTAAGTTATCTTTGGATAGATATGTATGCAGGTATGTGTTGATTTCTAAATAAATATTTATGTAAGTAAGGCTGAGTGACTGAGAGGGCTCCTCTTTGTCCGCTGGACAAAATATATTCAGCTTTCTTAGTTGTTTGAAACACCCAATAATGTCTATACCTATATAAATGATGAGATTGATGAGTTGAATAAATTTAGGTATTTCAGTCTGTCAAGGTTTTCGCGAACTTGTAACTCGGCTTTTGAGATAAAGAAACTTTGCACACTTCCTTTTCTTCACAAGAAGCTGGTTATTTGTCAGAATCGCCATTATTTGACCACGATAGCATATAACTTTCATAAAATTAATCAATAAAAATCAATGTCTTTCTGAAATTTTGCGTAGATTATTGTCCAAAGCAACACTA
The DNA here is from genome assembly GCA_027475135.1 of Bactrocera correcta. NCBI lineage: Eukaryota > Metazoa > Arthropoda > Insecta > Diptera > Tephritidae > Bactrocera > Bactrocera correcta. Next base: position 91,976,068 of record CM050325.1, read on the forward strand.
CAGTCTCCGAACATATTGTTCGAATCGAGGTACTGTATACATATACATTGTGTGAAAAGTACCCGGAAATTATATATAAATCGGAAAATATTTAATTACTCATTAATATTTATTTTGTCGCCTTCAAAGCAATCCCCACCAGATGTAATACACTTATGCCAACGACTATTCAAGTCTTCGAAACACTTTATAAGCAATTTTTGGGATGGTCTTCAGCTTCTTCAGCGAATTTTGTTCTATCTCTTTGATCGACTGAAAACGGGTTCCACGGAACGGCAATTTCTGTTTGGGGGACAAGAAAAAATCACACGGAGCCTAATCTGGTGAATGTGGTAGTTGATTGATGGTATTAATTGCGTTTTTTGATTTTAATTCGGTCGCTATCGTGGTTCGATGCGATGCATTATCATTATCGTCATATCTTTTTACGGTGCTCTCTTTGAAAAAAATCAGCTTTATCGGGACGAACCGAGCTGGTCTCGCGAGAGATGTCAAGCTCTCTTGTCATCTCACTAACACTTGCCTGATGATTTTCTAGCACCACATCTTTCACTTTTTTTAATATTTTCATTAGTTAAAGAGGTCGAAGGTCGTCCAAAATGAGGCATGTCTTCAACGATCTCTCGACCTGTTACCTTTGAAGGCTTTATACCACTCGTAAGCTTGTGCTTTTTGATAAAACAGAATCACCGAAGCCTTTTCCAACATTCGCAACGATTCTGCACACGAAATTTGGTTAGAAATACAAAATTTTAGACAAATTATTTGTTCGAGATTTTTATTCATCGCAACGCACCACTGAGGTGTACCCTTTCAAGCAGCTGCTCGAAACAGACTCGGGAGAGACCGGGCTCATATTTGGGCAGTAATTAAGGACAGTCCGACCAACTTAGCAAATTACCGGGGAATTTAATTCCGTGTACAAATTTGTCACAATGTGTATTATTTATGCTTCAAAAAGGCATTACTTAAAAATTGACAAAAACATGTAAATTTTTTCTTACAGGGCATGCTAGTAGCCACATACTATAAATAGTGCATTGGCTGGGATTTTAATGGTGCAATATCGGTGCCTCACACTTAGCGATTGTTGCGCTCCAATAAATGCGCCATTAAAACAACAACAAAACTCGGATGCAACGTTAAATAATAAAAAACATACATTAGTAGGTATACTATTCATAATTCAGGCACTGTCGATACTATTTTAGTAAATTAGAAAATGAATAAACACATACACACATTTTTTAATTAGACACAAGAGTGAGGCCGCCAGGAGCCAACTTCCTGCTTGATCGCCTTATTGAAAATTTAGAATTTTTTTTAATAAAATTTTTTATTCTAAAAAATTACAAAACAAATTTAAATATGCAAAAATATTAAAAAGGAAATTAAAAAAAAAACAAACAAAGAAGTTCAAAATGCATATAAATATATAAAAAGTATTGAAAAAAATTACCAAAAAAATTTAAGTTGAAAGTAAATCAAAATAATATTTTAAAAATTAAATTAAAATACAAAAGGAAGAAAAAACTAAAAAAGTATATAAAAAAATTAAAAAGAAATAAAAGTTGGAAATAAATTTAAAAAACATAAAACATTAAAAACAAATTGTTAAATATTCAAAAATGTTAAAACTGAATATAAAAATATTAAATATAACAATAAAATTAGAGGTATTAAAAGTATTAAACAGAAATACTAAAAAATAGAAGTTGAAAATATATCTAAATAACGTAAAAAAATTAAGTTACAAATTAATAAAAAATTAAAAAAAAACTATTTTTTTTTTATTTTTTTTTTTTTATTTAATAATATTTTTAGTAAAAGTTGAAAATAAACTTAAAAGTACTAAAAAAATTTCACACACCGTCTACAAATACTTTGTTGCACTTAAAGCACCAATCTCTCTCACATACACACACGCACTTTTATCTGGTAGTTTCACAAAGTTGCAAGTTTGAAAAACTTTATTAACCCTCGTTAAAGTGCGCCATAAAGGATAGCACAGAAGCGACAGCGAAAAAGAGGTGGAAGAAGAAGCGTTGTAAAACCTGTTGCCAGCTACTTTTCTATGCGGCAAACAGCTGTGCCTAGGCGCTGTTGCATCCAACATGCTGTATACAATGACGCAGGAGATTCTTTTTTATGTGTTATTGTTTTTGTTTTTGCTCGTTGTCTCGCCACATATCCGTCGAATTAGGTCAACTTTATGGCTATGACGTTTTTGCAGCGTTGCAATAAGCTTTCCCACACACAAACACAAAAAGTAATTGACAGCTACAAACGCACATACAGAAGTGCATATGTGTATGGCTGGTTGAGCTTATGGAGACATAAACAACTACAATATCCTGTTTATGGCAATTCATTGGCGGACAAGCTATGACGACAGCAAAGTGGTTGCGGGCGGGTGCAGGTGGTGGCTAGGAATAACGGTGCATGTGTTGCGATATTGATGGGCTGCACATTTGTAGATTTGTGTTGTAGGCTTTAGGAAAAGTAGTATCAGTGACGAAGTATGAAAAGTTGTATGTGTATTTTTTATATATACATATGTACATATATGTATGTATATGTGTATTATTCAATCTGGATTTTTGGTTCAACTGTCGTACTATTGTATATAAGCAAACTAAGTTTGCGTAATGATGATCTCAAAAATACTTTCGAAAATCGAGAAAAAATAATGAAACTAAAATAAAGGTTCTTTCCTCAGAAATAACCAAAATAATGAAATCACAAAATAAATACATACATATGACCCAGGTCTATAGTTAAACAGGATAATGATAGTACCTTATTTCATCCTTATTGTCTTATCGATCGTAAAATATTTGTATAAAAATACAAATTGTGGCTAAAAAGGAATATTCTAGAGACGTATAACCGCACAAATATATCATATTGCATAAAAACTTAAGGAAATAAAAAAAATTATTTTCAAGAAATTCAAAAATTAAATTAATAAACAATTACTTTAACAATATTTTAATAAAAAAAAATTAATTTAAAATAATTTTTTTCCTCTTAATTTTCATCATAATTTATTTAAAAAATTAATTATTTAGAAAATATAAAGTAAACTTTGGAATTTTTTTTTTTCAAATTTTAATAAAACTTAAATTATTAAAGATTAAAATTTAATTTAAAAAATTAAAATTTAATTAAAAAGTGTAAATCTAAAATTTTATTAAAAACTAATATTTTCTTAATTTGGTTTAATTAGAAATCTTAATTATAATTCCACACAGACTATCAACGTGTAAAAAATCTTAGAAAAAACTGTTTTATTTAAAAAGAATTGAAATAATAAAAAAAAAACTAAAAAAACTAAATTTAAATTTAAAAATGCAATTATTTTCTAAAGCTTATTACACGATGGTTACATAAAAAACACAAACAAAAAAAAAAACACAAACAAATAAACTACGAGAAAGAAAAAACATGAAAAATATACAAAATGGAGATCATAAAAACCCTAAAAATATTAATTAAAACATTACTTAATTAAAAAATTTAATTTAAAAAACTTAAATATATTTCTAAAAATTAATAAAATTACATTTAATTTAGTTGAATTATAAAAATATTAAATAAAATTATAAATTAATTGTTTTGTATAAAATTATACAAGAACGAAGAAATTTTAAGAAAATAATTATTTTATTAAAAAACCCAAATAAATTAAAAATTAAAAAAAAAAATAAAATTACAGAAATTATATTATTTTGTCTAAAAAAATTAAATAATTATAATTATAATTAAAATTTAGCAAAATACAAAAAAAATATTTTAATATACATAGAAAAAATAAATAAATAATAAAATAATAATTAGAATTTTAATTAACTACAAAAAAATTATGTGAAATTGAGCTAAATAAATATAAATTTGTAAAACTTTTTAAAAATTAACTTGTATATTAAAAATTAATTTCTAATTAAAATTTAAATTAGAAAACTTTAAGCAAAATTCGTTTATAATGAAATATACAATATCCATGAAAAAAGATAATTAGAAATATATAAAATAAATACTTAAGAATAAATAATAATAAGAAACTAAAACTATTAATGAAAAGCTTAAAAATTAAAAAAAAGTTAATAATGTAAGAAAAACTAAAAACAAAAGTTAGCGAAAATCTTAAACAAATAAACAAAATAATTATTTAAAAAAATGCATACCTACATTTTTATAACGTTTAAGTTTTTTAATATTACAAGCTTATAAAAATGTATGCTTTTTTTTAATATTTCGATGGCTACTTTTTTTTAGTTTTTCTTATATTGTTTAGTTTTTTATTTCTAAAAATTTTTAAGTTGTTCATTCATGCTTTTGGTTTTTTATAATATAAAAAAATTTAAATAATTTAAAATTTTTTTAAATATTTTTAAAACAATTTATTTAATTTTAAAAACCTATGACGTTACTAAAAAATAATAATGAAAAGTTTAAAAATGTATGAGGAAAACTTAAACATTCATAAGAAACTTAAAAATGCATGAAAAAGTAAAAGAAACAATGAAGAGCTTAAAAATTGATTAATTTACGCCAAAAAAGTAAACTTCAGTGCATAAAAATTTGTTATTGAAAGAAAATCTCACAAATTGTGGCACTCAAAACAGTTCTTATGATTTTCCAAAGCACCACATTCTGACGCTAAAAAATACACTTCATACACAGTTAGCCAAGAAATCAGCAGCCTTTTAAATTTTCAACTCCACGCTACAGCACTTCGACCTCACGTTACACTTAACACACGCAAAGCGCCGACTTACTGACACAAGCAGCTATAAAACGTATTCAATCAGCGAATATTAGCATACGAATTTTCCGACTACGCACTTCAAACGACACTTTTATGACACGCCTGCGACGATACCGTACGACATTTCCGCCGCTTGCCGCTGCACTGCACGAGAAGCTATCAAATTTTCAATCAAAATAAGCGGATTAACTTTTCCAGTACACGACGCACAGATTTCTCGGTCACTGGCGCACACAGCGGTTTCGACGCGCTGGCGTATCGAAAGTAGGCGGCTATTGCAAGACGTAGACAATTTCTGACACCCCAAAAAATGTGCGCCCCTATCGTTTACACTTCGTTGAGGAAAATCGTTTGTGTTGTTGCACACTTTCGAGCGGCTGGCGACGAACTGATTTAGTAGAAAAGTTAGACGGAGTTCAATAGCTTAGAAAGAAATGCGATTTATTTCGCTAACCAGATTGCAAATATCTTTTTTCTTTTTCGTAGAGAAAGAGTGGAAGAAGCCGCTGCTGCAAGTAAAGGCTGTCTGCAATGGCTGTTGCAGCATTAGCGGGCCAAAGTAGTGAGAAGAAGTCTTTAGCAAAAGTGCCGGGACTATTAACAACACAACCGCTGCCCTCACCGCACAGCGCTCAAAAGCAAGCATGCAACTCTATTTTATTTTTCTTGCCTTCCTTCTTTTTCCAATTTCTGTTGCATGTTGCAAGCGGCATGTTGCGGACAGCTTACGCAGCCAAGGCTGTTGTGGTGGTTAGCAGTTTGTTGGTCAATCGCTCGGCCACTCGGTAGGAATAAGAAGCCGCTGCTAAACACTCGGTTGCTCAAGTCGTCGTGCTGCCTTGGCGTCGAGGCCGGTTTAGTCAGCAAAATGCAAGTGTTCTTTTTTGTTTTGCTACGGTTTTCATTGACGTGCAGTGAAGCGGCCAAGCAGGCAAGCGTGCCACAGCCAGTCGCCGTCCAGTGTAACTTCTTCACCGGTTTCTATGCTCTTCAGATTTCACAAAAGCATTGCTGCTGTCAACAGGTCGGCGGGTGTGGCGGTAGGGTGTAAAGTGGCAATCAACAGCTTTTGTTGCTGCTCGTTGACGAGTATTATTGTTGTTCTATTGCTCTCTGTTATCTTCATGGCATGTGCAGCCTGTTTGACAACGTCAACTTCATATTGCTTGTGGAGGAAGAAAACCTTGTCTTGTGTGCGTAGACCGTTAAGGTCATTAAGGTTTTCTAAACACAAAATGCGCTTGAACGGAAGAGGCTCGTCTTAGGAGGTCCCGCCGATATCGGTCCACACTTGCATATACTTCTCAAACTAGTTTAGGTTAGGTTAGGCTAAATTATCGACCATAAAAAGGGTATCTCACTATAATGCCGGTCCGTTGTGGCACCCAGAACTGGTATAAAAAATTATCATAAAGGCCCTCAAAAAACGACAAAGCGCTTGGAGTCTAGTTTTATATAGGCGGGCAGCTGGTTAGCCGAAAATATGACTGCTGAGATGTTTCAGCCTCAGTCTTGCAAGTCTAAGCTCCTTGCCTAGTTTTGAGTGCACAGTTTGCGAGTTCTATGCTAATATCGCCGATCGAAGTGAATGCTTAAGTCCCTGAAAGAAGTCATTTGGAAGCAAAAAATCGACTGCAACCTTAATAGCAATCACTTCTACCTGAAAAACTCCACTGGAGTCCGGTATACGAAAGCAAATCTTAAAGGTGAACTCCTTACAGAAGGCTCTACCTTCAACTTTTCCTCTTAGCTTTGACCGATTCGTGAAAAAGTTCACTGCGCTTCTACTCTAGTTCCCTCAGTCCCTATATCCCTCATGGGTAGGTCAGCGAAGAAACAGTCGCCGAAGTAGCCTCTGTAACGCGGTGGCTCAAGTTTTCAGGAATTCAATAGAAAGAGTGAATTTCAGTGTGACTCTATTCTAACTTCTTCAAATATTTAGCTTCTCTGAGCCTTATAGTGGTCTTCGCAGCAATGCACTGGCGGTTATGTATATCTACGGGTGCTATGTGTAGAATCACATTAAGTTCCATTGTCTATGTGGTCCGCAATGCACCGTAGATGCCGATGAGAGCCGCTATAGTCGCTTCACCTATTGTAAACGACGAGTTTGAGTTGCCGCGAGAATCGAGAGTGATCCCTACGCAGCTTCATTCTGGATACTGTGGCCGGTTTAAAACCTACTTCGTATTTATCCCCAACACATCCAGCATGCAACGAGTCCCCATAACACCGTATACAACATTATAAGACAACCTATGCCCTCTTTACTATTTCCGAAATATTTGGTCTTCATGAAAGCTTTCTATTAAGGCAAAGTTCCAGGTAGTTTACCTTATCAAAACGTTGAAGTCCTGAGCCTTCGAATATGAGGAGGGGGACATCTGCCATACAAAGTGACCGGTAAAAATCAACATAAAGATCTTTTCATACATGTTTATGCTATACGGAACCCCTTCATAGGGGTATTATGCCGCGGTGCAGCCAAAGTTAACGTGTTTTCTAGCTTAAGATATATTTTAAGCTTAATCTCGCAACTTTGCTTTTAATTAGAAAAAAAAATTCGGAAAAATACCTTTTTATGTGCTCAGGGGTTCAAATACGGATACGAGAAAATTACAAGAAGAGAAGAAAAAATAATAAACCAACAAAGGCGTGGATTACAACAGCTGTGAGCAGTCAAAACGCGCATAAATCCAATCAATCAAGCTGAAAATGCAGTTGAAAGGTCAAGGGGTATTGCATACAAAAGCCAAGCAGCAAGCAAACAGAAGCGTAGGAGACAAGGTAGGAAGTGCGCGCACAAGCAGGTTGAAGGTCAAATGTCAGTGGAGCTGCTCAAAACCGATGGCAATTGGAAAAATGTGGAGAAGAAAATAAGAGAATGAGAGAATAGACAAAACAAACCCGGACACACACACACACCACACAAAACCCACACTTAAACGCTGATGTCAGCAGCAGCCTACAGCAAGCAAAATACAGAACCCAACACACACCCCCACACAGGCAACAAGAATCAATGCAATCAATCTCGTGATGCGATTACCCACATTCGCCAGTGGCGCAGCAGCATTATTCATGCCACATTTCACTTACACAATACTCATGCGATTACTTGTTGCAATTGGCGGTGACCGCTCGGAAATTTATCGCGCCCCAGCATTAATAAATTAAATTAACTTTGATTAAAATCTATTTAAATTGATTGCATCAGCAGCGTTAACAACAGCAACAACAATAACAACAGCAAATAATTGTAATCAAAGAATGTCAACAACATTACACAATGAAAATGAAGGCACAATAACAAAAAGCGCAGATAACGGTTGCAAAAAAGATGACAAAATACAATGTTGTTTTCAAAGATATTTTGCTTTGCTTTTTGACCTTCCCAGCACACACGATTCCCTAAGCGATACACAGCAACAGCTGAGATTTAATTCAATTGTAGCCGGCTGCGACTCAGTTTGGCTGCTCTTCCGCACTGAAACAGCGCTCACGTATGTACATATGTATGTACAAAGCAAAGCTGCGATTCTCACCAACTTAGATTATTTTTGAAATTATTTTTATGTTATGTATGCTTTTTTGTGATTGTTTGCGTGCTAATATCGACGCTAAAATTTGTTTTTGTGTCAATGTGTGATTTTTTTTAACTAATTTGATAAAGTAATGTAGTTGATGTGATGTGATGATGTCATATAGACGATATGCTATGACATAGTATTTATACTAAGTTAATAGCTGTCAGCTGTCAACTATTGCAGTCGATATGATATGATAGCGACGTCAATGTGATGTGCATGCGATATGATAATTTACAAAAATTGCATATTTAGATAATTTATGTTGCTTGGAAATAGTTGTAATAGATGTGTAATTTTTTAGATAATTGAATAATGTTATAATGTGATGTCGTGATGTGACGTGATGATGTGATTTAACTATGTGCTTTGCTATATTTTTTACATTAAAATTAATAGCTGTCAGCTATCAACTATTGCAGTTGAAATGATATGATAGCGACGCCAAAGTGATATGCTGGTGATGTGCATGCGATATGATAATTTACAAAAATTAAAATAAATTGCTTATTTAGCTACTTTATCCTGCTCGGACGCATCTTCAATGTGAACGATCTATTAAACTGTGCTGCTTTGATGTGATATCCTGATGATTTCATATGTACATTAGCTACGACTGCACAATATGATAATGACAACGCAATATGCAATGAGAGTGATGTATATGCGATATAATTACACTTATAGCGGGACTCTGTAACCAGTCTCTAGTCTCTATTTGAGACATTTTGAGATAAAGTCTCAATTTGTGGCTAGTTACTATTCACTAAACAGTCTCTAGCGTTAGTCTCAAAATATTGCCTCAAATTTGGGACCTCTTAGCTAGCAGATCACAGAACTAAAAAGAACTCTGGACCTGCATTTTGAATGTACTGAATAGTAATCATCATAAATATTAATCGATTGTCGTTTTTTTATATTTTGTAAGCAATTCAAACGCGAAAAGGTTAAAAATAAATCAATTTCGTAAATATTATGAAACAAAGTGAACATATATTTTTTATTTTTATTGATAATTATGTTTTTTGACTATGTTATAGAAAATTTAATATTTGTTATCGACATATTTATTTTCACTCAAGTGTAAAAACATCTCTGATGTCATGATGTGATGTACATGTTATATGCATGTGATCTGCAATTTTAAGGTGTCTACTCAGGAGAACTACTGTAATATATTGTAATTTGTTAGCTCAACACGCCATGCTACATCTTTGATGCAGTCGAAGTCACGTAATCGCTCAAATCAAGTGACTTGATGTCGTCAGCAACCATTAGCAATCAACCAGATTGGTATTCGCGCTCAAACACAATGACTATTGCGCATATCTAATGATGAATATGATTATTCTATTATTGTTTTTGACTTTGCTGACTCAAGCTCCCTTCATAGAATGGATGCACAAAAAATTGTAGAGCTGATGTAATGGCAAATCGCAACTCATTGTTGTTACTTTTTACCACGATCTGTGATTTATTATTGCTGTTGCTTGATGTGCACACTTATACTTATGTTTGCATTTTGCAATGCTTTTATTTAAATTTATTGCGTTTAGTTTTGACAATGAGGGTGCAATTGCAAAACAGGGTTGCTTTTTGCATGAGTTGTGATCAAACAGGTAATTTAGAGACTAACGTTCATGTGGATAATTGTGTTATGAAATTCGAAAATATATGCAATGGCGTAATAATAATAGATATTTACTATTTTACGTGATTTTGAATATTTCTTTTGCCTGTTAGGGTGAACCATTTTTTTAAGTATTTTATTTTTCAAATAGTTGGAAGCGAGACTTATTTTCTACCTGATAATGAGATAAAATTATAAAACTGTAAGACGGAGGAGCTTCCCGTTACAATTAGGGTTGTCTAATAACCAATTTTTCAGAGTACGAAGTGAAAAAAAAAATCGTTTCTTTGACCCATCGTAATACATAAAGCTAAAGGTTTAGTAATTTACCCCTATTTTAAAGGAGTCCACCCAAATAAAAAATAAAAAAAAAACACATTAAACTCACCTGATAATCTCTATTGGAGAATAGACTCGCTGATGCCGATTCGGAAAATACGCTGTCGTGTGATTGAGAGAGTGGATCGTGACTGTAGTCGCTGCAAAGAAAAAACGATTAATTATATATATAGTTAAACTAAAAGTACTGATAGTTTACAGATTTTTTGGCTAAGTTCTCTCCCTCCAACACAGAAAACCAAGCAAGCGCCAGTTTAATCAATGAAATAATAAACAGATTACCTAAAACTGCCTCTTTCTCTCTCTCTCTCCCCCCTCTCTCTCTCATTCTCCCTATTTTTCGGTATCTCTCCCTTTCTCTATCTATCTCTCTCATTTGGGACGAGTTAAAGCAGACTTTGCATTTATGAAAAGTTCTGTCCTCTGTTTGGAGACTGATAGAATTTTTGAAGATTTTTAAAAGAAACAGAGAGTCTGCTAAGCTTAAATATAGCTCTGGGCTAATATCAAACCAGAAACCTTTTTAGATGATAGTAGATAAATCCTAATTACATAATAAATACGCTCAGAGCTTTGTCATTGAGAGCCATAAGAGAACGCTTTTAGTGATGTTAGTAGGAATTTGATATCTAACCCAAGTCCACTGTATTTGTCAGGATATTAATTTTTATTTTAAGCACCAGATCGCAGGCGGCCGCATTTCGACCCTCATTAGGCCGATTGTGCACCAGATGGTAACTAAATTAAGTTTATCAACTAACTTAATGAATTGGTAAACAAAAACCTGATTGCATTTAAGCCAGTTGCCAATGTCTTAAGTTGAAGAATTGAGAGCCGTGGAATATGTCTCGCCTTATTCAGCTGAAGGCTAAGCATTTGTTTAGAAAACATTCGAAAGTATCATCGTCCTCCGCGCATGATCTGCATTCCGCGGATTCCAGTTTTCCCATTTTGGAGATGGTATGATGACCCGTACAATGTTACTGAGCTCCCTTTTGCCTATAAGTAGGATTTTTTGCTCTACCCACAATCAACAAAGTAACTTTGTGGTATAACCTGTATTCCTTGTGTTCCAAGACCAGATACTTAGAGTAGTTGAGTCTCCAGCTGACTAGCAGGCTAGCTTGTCTTTCTTTCCTTCTATTTCAATGTGACCGGGTACTATGATGATTAGATTTAGTATTTCCACTACGGATAACCTTAATTGCCGCTTAGCTATCCACTAGAATGCTTATGGACTAAATTGTCATCTTTTGCTTTGAGCACAATATCGGCCTCAGAAACTGAATAGTAATTTAGGGTGAAGCTGCCTTCTCTGTTTGGAAGAAGGAGCTCAGTCTTGTTTTTATTTCAACCTTTAATCCGTCATTAGAACTGATGATCATGATAAATTGTTTTCTATTGTGGGCTGAAATTAATGCGCTTGATTATACGTCAGACTCCGTTTCTCAGTCGCAATGCCAGCCAAGCCCGATTTCAATAACAAGGTCGAGTGGGGTAGCATAACCGTAGTGACGCAGGGTCTAGCTCGAATGACCTAAAATCATGAGCCGGCTGGCAGTATGCATTGTCTCATACTTCACCACTATATGCATTGAGCGGATGTAGAGGATAACCTCCAGAACCTTTGTTGAGAAAGTTTCCTTTGCACCCATAATCCCCAATAAGCATCCATCTGGCACCTAAAGTATGTGCACGAAAAAAACTGGGCACATAGAAACCCGCACAGCTTAGAAATTTGTAACGGTAAAATCAAAATTAAAATTTACACGCAAAGTTTAATACATTATCTAAATAATTGCTTTATATTTTTTTCAAAAATGTGGTTAGTGTAAAATTTGTCAGCAATGAATATACACGTTCGCGAATCGGTTTTGCGCAAAAAGCTAGAAAATCCAGGCATGTCCCACAGCGATATCGCCAAAAAATTAAAACTTGCAAAATCTTCGGTATCTTTTGTTCTTAAGAGATACAGTGACTCCTTATCATTGAATAGAAAAGCCGGTAGTGGTAGAAAACAAGGATTTGAATCTCCACTTATAGCAAAAAAAGTGTTGACCTATTTGAAACGAAATCCCGGACTTTCAGTTCGAGATGTCGCCAAAAAAGTTCAAATGTCACCTTCATATGTTCAGAAAGTACGCAAACGAAATGGATTACGTTCCTTCAAAGTGAATGCAGCACCAAACCGCAATGATAAGCAACATTTTTTGGCAAAACGACGTGCTCGACAATTATATGACAAGTTCATGCCTAATTTTAACTGCGTTGTAATGGACGATGAATCCTATGTAAAAGCAGACTTTAAACAAATTCGAGGGCGACAATTTTACACAGCAAACAAAAGCGGGAATGTTTCTGATAAATTTAAAAATAAAAAGCTTGACAAGTTCCCAAAAAAATTTCTAGTATGGCAGGCGATTTGCCAGTGTGGTTTTAAAAGTGAACCTTTTATAGGCTATGGAACAATAAATCAAAAAATTTACGTTAATGAGTGCTTACAGAAACGTCTTTTGCCTTTAATTAAACTTCATAAGGATCCAGTCCTGATCTTCCGACATGTCATTACGGAAAAACGGCTTTAAAGTGGTACCAAGACAATAGAGTGGTCGTTGTTCCTTAAGAGGTGAACCCTCCAAATTGCCCAGAGCTCAGGCCGATTGAAACTTATTGGGCCATTATTAAAGCGAAATTGTTAAAGACGCAGCATACAGTGAAAAATGAGAGGCAATTTAGAAATAAGTGGCGAAACGTCACTAAAGACTTCAATAAGGATTCTGTGCAAGCGCTTATGAAGGATGTCAAGTCTAAATTACTATTATTCGCTTATAAAAAAATATCCTGAATATTATATCTTGAATACGTATAAATCTACATATAAACTATAACTTGTATAAATATTTCTGAAATTAAATAATAAACATAAGTTTTATAACGTTATATGTTCGACCAATATTTTTCGTGCACATACTTTATAAAATCCCTAGTATAAGTAGGTGTAATATGGCACTTTTTCAATAATGGCATCCACCAAGACACCGCCCTATAGGTTAGTAAGGGGTGAATGACTCTGTCTACGTCTGAAATTTCGCTCACGTCCTTTTCCTCCCAAGAAGCTGTTCATTTGTAGAAATCATCGTTATTGGACCACTAAAGCATATATGTACATAGCTGCCATACAAACTGAACGATCGAAATCCAGTCCTTTTATACAAAGCTTTTTCATTTAACGAGATATCTTAACGAAGTTTTACATGGATTATTCTCTAAGAAAATGTTGGAATCTCCGAAGAAATTATTTTAACTGGATCACTATATCATACAAACTGACCGACCAAAACCAAGTTATTAAACTTTATTTCTCTGCTCAACGATTTTTTCCCATTAAGCATTTCAACTGATCAGCTGTTTTCTAAAAATAACTCGCTAAGTACATTAGCGCTGCCATTAGACGAGACGTGGGAAGCAAACAATTTTAAGCGTATCGATTGACGGACAAGACAAAAAGGAAAAATGTGCAAAACGGGACAAAAATAAATTTCAAACCGTTGAGTCACGTGTGCCAAATCGATTTGCATGCGTTGCCGTTACGATAAAGCGTAAAGAGAAGAAGCAAAAACAAAAGTGGTTAAGCGGCAATAAACAATAAAACAGTTTCACACATGTGTGTGCGTATGTGTGGCTTGAAGTGAAACTGTTACGCCGGCACCGGAAATCACTTGTGCGACTTCCGAAAGCAGCAAACCAGCAACAAGACTTACACATAAAGCGGCGAACCAGTATTGACAGCTGCGTAAGCCATGACAAATGTTACAACAACAAAATGGATACAACAACATATTTTATGTGGCCGAAACGTAGCGCGATAAGGCGCAAGAAGAAATAGCCGGCAGCTTGCACGGAACGTGACTGGTGAATGAATTAATTAAAGCAAAGTGGCACATAAATATGTACAACAACCACACACATTAATATACATATTTAGACAAACATATATGTATGTGTTTTTTGGCACTCACCTGTCCACCAAGCGCCCTTCGCTGAGGCTACGCTGACTGTCCGACATCTCACTGCTCGCACAGCCATTCGTCCGTCCGCCGCCGTTCGCGCTGCCGCTCACCGTGTTGTTGGCGCTGCCACTATCATTGCCGCTGCTGTCCAACTCCTGCGACGAGTCGCCGATGCTGCGCAACTTCTGGCGCTCAGCGTAGAAGCTGCGATTCATGGCGCTCGGCAGCACGGCCACGCCCAGCGATTGCCGCACCGAGTGTGGCGGCTGGAAGAGCACACCGCCGCTACTGCCCACCTGCTGATGCTGATGATGGTGGAACAGCGCCGATGTTGTGCTATGTGTGGCGTGTGTTGTATACATGTCGATATCTTCTTCCAATTGTTGTTGTAATTGTTGTTTATTATGTTGTTGCTGTTGCTTGTGTTTACCACCACCTCCACCTAACACCGTTGCCAATAGGGCATCTCTGTGCTGTGTGGATTTATTACCGCCACTGATCGAATAGGATTTCGATTTGGGCAGCGATTGTGATGAGTAGGCGTCCTGCAGTTGTTGGTGGGTTAATGGTGAGGAGGGCGATGAGGCCGACACCGCTGACGATATGGAGGAGAGTGTGGCGCTGCGCAGATTCTTTTCACTGGTGCTGCTGGTGGGCGGTGGCAATGTGTTGGTTGTGTTGACGCTCGGCGGTGTGTCCGGTACGTTGGTGATCGTGCGTCGACGAAATATGCGTCGGAGATTGCGCAGCGGATGAAAGCGGCGACGTTTCGGTTCTGAAATGAGAAAAAATGTTTGTAAAATTATTAATAATTTGTTGAAAAATTGTTATTTTATAAATAAAATTAACGGTCAGTTGCACCTGTGGTGCGACAACTTTACTCCAAATTTTTATTAGACTCAATCAACGCGTATAAACTGCGAATTTTGGTCGAAATTTTTTTTGTTTATTTTTATATTTTTTTTTTAATTTTTGATATATAAAGGGAAGTGAAAATTATTCACAATAATTAAAATGTCAATATTTCTAGAACAAAAATATAAGAAAACGAAAAAAAAATGTAAAATAAGCAACCGTGTAGAAGAAGCTCACACAAAGCTTCACCAAACTAAACTCACCATTGCGTGTGGAAAATTACTGTACAGAGAAAAAACGAAACCAAATGAAAGACGTTCTAATCTTAGCTTTGAGAAATCTCAACAAAAACAAATAAATTGCAAACAACTTCGTTCCTAAAGCTTTTAGAATCTTTTTGACTTTTACTGTTAACATTTTTGATAATGCATCAACAAACAAATTTTAAGTCAAAGCTTGAAGATTTCTCAATCAGTTCGCTTTACAAAGCTTTAGATTTGAGTTCTACTGAGCTTTAGGGTTCCTTTATAAATGAAATAATATTTAATCTATTCCTAGAGCTTTAAGTATATACAGAAGAATAAGCTTTAATATACATTTTTTTCAATTAATATATACTTTTTAAGATATAGACTGTTTTCCTAGGGAGGATATGTACTCTACTCACAGAGATATGCCATCAAGAGCTTTATTTAAAGCGGTATAAGCTATAATATATATTTTTTCCAGTTTATATATACTTTTAAGAAATAAATTAAATTTTTCAAAGCTTTACAGACGAAAGACTAGTGTATAGAAAGTTGAAAGCTTTACAATACTTTTGAATTTCTAGTTCATTGTGCTTTAGGGCTTTACAAAAACAGTAATGAGCTTTACAACTTTATTCACAATTATTATTTTTTAATTTTTTAAAAAGATATATGTAACTTGTGAGCTTTTTAGAGCTTTTGTAAATATGTATAAAAACACTGATTTTAAACTTTTTCCACGAATACGTTAAGCTCAATATAAACTAAAAAAAAACCGAAATATCTCTGAGCTTTTGAGCTTTTTATAAACTTCCGAAAGCATCTGATCCTCACTAAAATTCATTAACTAAGCTTAATAATACGCTTTTTCTACGAATACATGTACCTTGTACTCAAAGTAAACTTCAAATTTAAAAAAGTACATTTTCGAAATATAACTGAGCTTTTGCACTTTTTATAAATTTCTGAAAAGCATCTGATGGTCATTAAATTCATATACATATTTAGTAAATATAAGTAATTCTCCTTCTAGAATTATTAAATTGTGAGCTTTTTTAAAGCTTTTCGTCCACCATTCAGTTAGATGTTTTGGGTTATTTTCCGGTTGAATTGTAATATAAGTAATACGTTTTTAAGAATTAATACTTTATGATATAAATTTAAAATTTTGATAAAGACATTTTCGAAATATTACTGAGCTTATGAGCTTTTTTTTATAAATTTCAAAAAAGCATCTGGTGCTTATTAAAATTCATATGAATATAATGTGAATAACTATTTTCTCTAGAATAAGTTTCTTGGCATCTTTTTTAAAGCTTTTAGCTTTAATAAGCTTTTTTGGGCATAATTCATTTAGATGTTTCAGGTTATTTTTCAGATGTGATGGGTTATTTGTCAGTACATTGTAATGTAAGTAACTCGTTTCTTTTTTAAATTAGTACGTTATGAGCTTTATAAGAGCTTTTAGTTTTAGTACGCTTTTCTTCCCACTATTCATTTATATGTTATGAGTTATTTTTCAGTTCAATTGTAATGTAAATAATCCGTTTTTTTTTTAATTAGTGCTGTGAGCTTTTTAAGAGCTTTTAGTTTTAAAAAGCTTTTTTGTCCACCATTTATTTAGAAGTTTCGGGTTTCGGAAGTTTTTCGGTTCACTTATATTAACATAAAAGTATGATTTACTTTACAAAGTAATTCTTAAGCAATTTGAGCTTTTCCGAGCTTTTGTAAAATAAATATTAAATATTATTTAGGTCATGTTGATTGAAATTATGATTTATATGCTATTTCTACATTCCAGTAATTTTATCACAAAATACACACCAACTAGTGTTTTGTGAGATTGGAGCTTTAGGTGTCTATTACATGATTCCGCACTTCAACTTTAGAAAATTTTTGAATTTCATAAAAATTATGATAAATAAATATTAACATACATACATACATATGTATATATGTATCTACATATGTACACTTTTCACCGTTTTTCCACATTAAATTCGCAGAAAGCACACAAGCAATAAAATTGTGGGCGTTTCCTTTCAACCTAATATGTATAAGTATGTATAACGGAGATGGGGAAGAGTAGGGAGCGGAGTAAGAGTGATGAATATAAAAGTCACCTACAACATTTTTTAATGAGCAAAATACCGAAAGCGAAACTGTGCGGTGCAAAAACCAAAAGAAGACATTTGCAAAGCCATAAAGCGGCATGCTGGCAGCTGCCACCGCCGACTCATCGTCTGAGCAACACGTGCGGCGCGCCGGCTCAAAGTGGGTTAACACGTCGAATGCATGCAATGAAGCGGATGAG
Organism: Bactrocera correcta; assembly: GCA_027475135.1. Classification (NCBI taxonomy): domain Eukaryota; kingdom Metazoa; phylum Arthropoda; class Insecta; order Diptera; family Tephritidae; genus Bactrocera; species Bactrocera correcta. Next base: position 91,993,822 of record CM050325.1, read on the forward strand.
TCTTCATATTAAATTTTATAGAGGCCGCATATACATACATACAAATTCAATATAATCATAGATATAAAGACATGTGCCTGTATAGATGGGCGTCTTTCCTATGTTTTCACATTGCGCGAGTTGGTGCGAAAAAAGGCGAGTGCCGGTCGTAAATAATTTTCGGGGCAGCAAGAGATACCGGCACAATCACGTGTTTACCTTTTTATGTCAAATTTATGCACATGAGATTTACCGTTATGGCGGTAGACATGCAAGTGGGAACAATTTCATATACGCCACGAAATTAAACAAGTCATTACTTTGATGAGAGAGGAATTACTAAAAACGTTTTTAAACTTATTCGTGATTTAACCCAGACAATGTAGGAAAGCTTCTAAAATATTATATTTCAAAGACCATGAGTCCTTTCTTAATGAAATAATTTATGCTGAAGCTCAACATGAGCCCATTTTATTTGTCGAGTCGTGACGATGACAACTACGGTCATCTAACTCCACTTTTGAAAGAGACACCTTAGAAAAATTAAGTGATTTAAAAGCCCTCGATCTCTCGAGCACATTTCCAAGACCTTTTAAGGAAACCTAAAGTCAACATGTCCTTTTTTGCTGGCCGAGTCTTGGCAATAGCAACTACGGTCGTTTTAACTCAGCTTTTCAAAGAGAAATCCTAAGAAAATGAGGATATTTCAAAACCAATATATGATCTTTCAAGCCCACTTCTTTTGATGTTAAAGTATAAATCAAAGTGTTCGTCGAAAACACCTTCTAAGGCTGAAAGTTTCGTGTTGTGCCAACCTTTTGAAAGAAAAAATAAAAGAAAATTAGCCGGAAACCGTACATTTTGTATTAGAAGAAGAAAAAACTAAAGTGACTTTAGTGCATAGGTCAATGGCTTTTACTAACACACACGAAATAAGCTTTCGCTTTCTAACGGGTGATTTTTTTGAGGTTAGGATTTTCATGCAGTAGTATTTGACAGATCACGTGGGATGTCAGACATGGTGTCAAAGAGAAAGATGCTCAGTATGCTTTGACATTTCATCATGAATAGACTTACTAACGAGCAACGCTTGCAAATCATTGAATTTTATTACCAAAATCAGTGTTCGGTTCGAAATGTGTTTCGCGTCCGTGTCCGATGAGCGATGAGGCTCATTTCTGGTTGAATGGCTACGTAAATAAGCAAAATTGCCGCATTTGGGGTGAAGAGCAACCAGAAGCCGTTCAAGAACTGCCCATGCATCCCGAAAAATGCACTGTTTGGTGTGGTTTGTACGCTGGTGGAATCATTGGACCGTATTTTTTCAAAGATGCTGTTGGACGCAACGTTACGGTGAATGGCGATCGCTATCGTTCGATGCTAACAAACTTTTTGTTGCCAAAAATGGAAGAACTGAACTTGGTTGACATGTGGTTTCAACAAGATGGCGCTACATGCCACACAGCTCGCGATTCTATGGCCATTTTGAGGGAAAACTTCGGACAACAATTCATCTCAAGAAATGGACCCGTAAGTTGGCCACCAAGATCATGCGATTTAACGCCTTTAGACTATTTTTTGTGGGGCTACGTCAAGTCTAAAGTCTACAGAAATAAGCCAGCAACTATTCCAGCTTTGGAAGACAACATTTCCGAAGAAATTCGGGCTATTCCGGCCGAAATGCTCGAAAAAGTTGCCCAAAATTGGACTTTCCGAATGGACCACCTAAGACGCAGCCGCGGTCAACATTTAAATGAAATTATCTTCAAAAAGTAAATGTCATGAACCAATCTAACGTTTCAAATAAAGAACCGATGAGATTTTGCAAATTTTATGCGTTTTTTTTTTTAAAAAAGTTATCAAGCTCTTAAAAAATCACCCGTTATCTTCCTCTAACTTCAATCAAATACAAAAGCATACCTTAATTGTAAAAAGCTCATTACTCAAAATTTAGTTGTCACTTGTGCTAACCTGACCCTTCGTAAAATCATGTCTCGACCATGTGAGTGCGTGTTTGGTCAAGCACGCAAGCTTCCACGACAACTTTCTACAGATTTTACGTGCTTTGATTTCTTTCGTTTTATTTCGTGTACAAATTGTGTTAGGATAATCTGTCATGTTCACACTTCACGTGCCGCATTAAGGGCAAAAATCAATACTACCGCCTTTTGCGATGGAAATCATGGAAGATCTTGGATGGGGTAAGTATAAGGTTAGGTATGTAGTGCGTATTAGTTGATGAGCAATTTATTTGGGTTTAAAGGTGAATAGGTTATAAGGTTGGTTGGAAATGAGGGAGAAAAATCATATTACAGTATGGGCGGTAGAATTAAATGAGGTTAGGGTTGTGAAGGAGCAAAATAGTGAAACTCAAATAGTGTGATTTTATTTACAAGTTATTAAAAGTAAGGTATTAATTTTTAAGTGGTTTTTGAGAAGATGGAAATAATTTTTATTGCTTTTAAGCAAAAAACATATCTTAGTTTTCCTTTAATAAACAATTTCTAAATAATATCACGATAAAATAACCAGTTTTTAACGGTAATAACTAGTATATAACGGCTATTTTACCAGTTAATTATTTTGTATCACAAACAATCTAAAAAAAATAATCATATTGAGCCATCAAATCGCCTAATCAGTTATAAAAATGAAATTGTTGCGCACTTCAGTAACCGAAAACAATTGAAATGTTTGTACAAATATTGGGAGCAGTAAAGTACGAGCGTATTTAGAGACGCAGGGTTAAAAAAAATACTGCAAAATTATCAGATTTCTTGGAAACATATTCAGAGGTTGAAAAAACTTATTTAATGAAAGAAAACCTCAGAAGTCTGATTGCTTTTGCAATTATTTGTTCGAAAAACTGCTGTTTTGGTCTTCAGTGAAATTCAAAAATAGCACAAAAAGAGCACAAAAAGAGCAAGCAAAAAATTCCGCAAAAAGCGGCTTGCAAAAAAGGAAAGTGAAAAGATTTAGGTTTGCCAAAAAAATGTTAGTAAAACAAAAACAAGGTGCTAACAAATTTCAAATATAGTATGTGAAAAGAACAATCGAGGTCATTGTTGTAGCAGTGAAAGTAGAAATAAGCCGGAAGAGTAATAAAGCTTAGCAAAAAACATCGAGAAAAGATTCCGAACTATAAGTAGATGTGTTTAAACAACTAAACATTTTCAAATAGTGAATTTCCGATTATCAAATCGCCTAATCAGATATAAAATTGAAATTGTTGCGCACTTCAGTAACCGAAAACAGTAGAAATGTTTGTACTAAGTGTCAGCTTCAAATAGTTTCCATTACATGCTTGGTAGGCTACACCGAAATTTTGCCCCGAAAATGTAGTTATAAAGGTTATATATACCAAATTGTGAATTTCTAAATTCGATTTTTAGCGGTTATACATATTATGTAGCACATTCTTAGGCGTTACATCCTTAACTCAATATATTTATAAGCGTTATACTTGTATCCTTAGCATACTTTTGAGCATTACACCTTTTATACTCCACTTTTCATTCGCCTAAACAGCTGCCTGTACTTTTCAAGCGATTCATCAAATACGTAAACTGCTGTTATTTCTCACTTTCCTTTCCTTGACGCTCAAATAATCTTGTCGAAAATGCTTAGCGGACTACACTATCCCCTCCACATTGTTTGTGTAAATATTTAATTGAACGCTTCAATTCCACGCTCTAAAAAAGTACTCGTATTTATCAAAGGTTCGCTGATAAGTTACGACCTTGTCTATTGTGCTTATCATTATCATTCATAGAGATATAAAATTACGCAATAGATTTAGTGTTTTATGGCGTATGGTTGTACTCAAGCACTATTTGACGTGTTTTCCTCATTTGAGAAATGCCCGTTTCGGTGATTTAGGTAACACATAAAAAGCTTGAAGCAAGCTCCGAAAAAAAATTATGATTTTGACGTTGACTCTGTGGGTAATTAGGATGAAGAAAATGTTATTGTGAAGGTCGGAGCAAAAGAAGTCATAGATCAATAGATAACGGCAGTTTAGCATATAGGGAAAGGATAATATTTTTTTTTATAGTAGGGGGAAGCATCGAAAGCCGGAGTGCGGAACTTTAATCCGCTAAACCTAACTTACTCCCAACTCAAGACTCTCCCACGGAGGGAAAGGATAATGTGAGGAGGGTCGGAAGTAGTCGAAAATATTACTCAATGGAAGGTGGAAAATGATTACTATTTACTTAGCTTGAATTACTGGCTCCAAGTTATTTGCCTTAAATTGGGTGGAATCTTTGGAAAGGTATATAAAACTTATGCCAATGATTTTTCCAGTCCACGAAACATTTTGCATACACTTTATAGGATGGCCTTCTGCGCCTTCAGCGCATAATATCTTTTCTCTTCATCGGCAGTTCTACAGGAAACAGAACTCGCACGATCAAACATGTCCAAAGAGACTTGTTTACGGTACTATTTTTGAAAACATCAACTGTATCGGGACGAGTCGGGCTAGAACCCATTTCATACCCTAAACACCCACCAAAATCATTCGAACGGACTTGTGAGAGATGTCGAGCCCTCTTTTCATCTCTCTAACACTTGCCTGACGATTTTCAAGCTTCATATACTTCACTTTTTCAATATTTTTTCAGTTGAAGAGGTCGGTAGTCGTCCAGGATGAAGTATGTCTTCAACGATCTCTCGACTGTCCTTAAACGCTTTGCACCATTGACAGATTGCGCTCATATTTGGCACAGTAATTAAAGATAGCCCCACCAAGTTATCAAAATACATCTTTTTGAAATATTATTTACCTGGGGAATTTAATTACAATTTCCGGGTGCTTTTTTGTCACATTGTAGAAAATGTTAATAAGTCTCGTAACAATAAAACGGATGTTAACTTAATGTCTTAAGACCCTTCATTCATAGGACGACATGCGAAAGCTTATCACGTATTTCACATACATACGTGAGCAATCTCCCAATCTATAAATTGTGAATTTCAAAGCCTTCTCATCAATATTCTACGTATTATCAACACAGAATTGAATTCCTAAAATTTAAGTTAGCTCTGCACCTCACCAAATTTTAGCTTGCCAGTAATAATTGCCACCCTCATAAAAGAAATAAGCATGCAAACGCTAGAACAACACATGGACCCAATCAGCCATAAATTGGTCAAATCGAATGCTTATAAAGCCATAAAATTTATTACCACCCATTAAATACTTACATATGTACGTATGAAATTTTGTTGTTTTATAGCGCGCTGTGCACATAGCAAGAGAGAATTATCGGCAAAAGCCCCTCCAACCACTTATCTGCTTCTACTTATTTAAACAATCAACTGGTACTTTTCTACTAACTTATTGCACAACACATACTCAAACACACATATACATATATAAATACTACTTAAAAGCGCTATTGTGTTCTTTTCACTTCTCATCTAGCCAATAAGCTTTATACGCTCATACGCTGTATAGGGTTTATTGAATTTGTTACGAAGTTTTTAATATCCTGAAGGAAAGAGGAAGGAAGTTCTTGAGAAATCGATCTGAATTTTTGCACACGTCCTTTTTAGGCTAAGGAGCTGCTCATTTGTCAGAATCACTGATATCGGACCACTATAGCATATAGCTGTCATACAAAGTGACTGATCGGAACCAAAAGTTTGTATGGAAAACTTTTTTATCTGTTAAGATATCTTCAAGAAATTTGGCTTAGGTTGTTATATGAGGCAACGCTACAATCTCCGGAAATATTGTTCAGATCGGATCACTATAGCATATAGCTCCCATACGAACTGAGCGATAAAAATTAAGTGTTTGTATGGAAATCTTCTTCATTAGTCAAAATATTTTCACGAAATTTGGCATGGGTTATTACTTAAAGCAGCAATGTAATATCTGAAGAAATTGTTCAGATCGAGTCACTATAGCATATACTCGTAAGTAGCTGTCATACAAACTGAACCATCATTATAAAGTGCTTGTATGTAAAACTTTTTTATTTGTCAAGATATCTTCATGAAATTTGGGATGGGATATTCTGGTAGAATAGGCTACGATCTACAAAAATATATTGCAGATCGGACCACTATAACATATAGCTGCCATACAAACTGAACGTTCAAAATTAAGTTCTTCTATGGAAGTTTTTTTATTTGACACGATATCTTTACTGCCAATCAAAACCTAGCTCTCACATAAAACTTTTTCAATTGTGTAGGGTATCATAACTTCGTTGCAGCCAAAGTTGACGATTTTTCTTGTTTTTAGTTTAATATTTTTTTGTGAAAGCCTCACGACATGTCTAAATATGGCAATGTTTTCACACATGATGATAAAAGTGTTACTTGAAACAAAAAAAAACTAAAAAAAAATAAGCAACAAAACAAATATTTGCGCAATCAGACTGCTGTGACACTTCACCATTGTGTTTGGGCATGTGTGTGTGTGCTTATGGCGATCGCTGACAGTCACGCTTATCGCTGATAATGAAGTGTAAAACAAATTACAATAACAATACGAATAACAACAAATAAAGGTAAATGTGCCGATTTTCGCATATTTGCGCATTTAAAAGAGTTCAATAAGTGAATGGCATTTAATTGGGTAATATTAAAATTACTTTGCTTATAGTTAAGTTAAAGTTTCAACACTAATTCAACAAGCGTTCGACGCTTACCGGACTTATTTATATTAATATATACATACATATATGCACATATTTTTGATAGGCGGCATAAAAAGACTCAAGGTATGCTGGTGACAAAAAAGTTATAAAATGGAATGATCTTTAATCTACAGATCTTTATAATGATGATCCTAAGCTAATTTATAGAACTTTTCAGTGCAATATTTAGGCGCCGACTGCCATATAATCTTATTCCTTGCAATTCTTTGTTGTCAGTTCTATCTATCTGTCATCTGATTGTAAAAATTATAGTTAGGAAATTATAACTTTTTATTTAATTTATTATTTTTTTAATAATACCTTGCTCACCCTTCCATTTTTGAGAGATAAAAGGTTGATACTGTGTCTTCACAATTAATTCGATAACGATATAACACAATTTTTGACACATTTGACAGCAGCACAAACACACATACATACGCACACAAACGGTAAAGCGGTAGTATTCAACAGTAGTCTTGACAGTTGTTTATTTAGTTGTTTTGAAGTGTTTGATGACAAAGGCGTGGGGAGAGAACAAATAATAAAAAATTCCAAACATGATAATTTTAAGTTTTGAACAATAAAATTATAACTCCAAGTTAAACACAGTTGAGTAGAACCGGATATTGGAAATTAGTAAAAAAGACTGCAGTGGGAATAAATCAAGTACATATGTTTATCTGTAAGTAGCAGTATCAGTGACTATAGAAAAAATAGAAAGTAGATATTAAATTACATATAAATAAAATAAAAATTAAAAAAACGGAGAATTAAAAAAAAAAGAATTTATATAAAATAAATTTACAAAAAACAAACACAATTATATACTGTCCATTTATACCATTACATATACTCATACTATATGTTTTTATAACCCTGCTGCATCATGTATGTATGTATTATTCACACGAAATTAACTTCTTTGAATTTCTCAATTTTTTTCTTGCTTTCAATAATATTTTCAGCAATTCATTGCGTTCACTTGAAACTATTATATTTTCCCTTTTTTACACTTTTTAAATTTTATTTTTACTTTTTTTATTTTTTTTTTCTTTGTATTTTTTTACACTTCTGATTTTTTAGAAATGCAGTAGGCATGCACAATGTTCATTGCTGACATTTGATTTTCGCTCTAGATTTCGCCACTTCAGCATTTGACAATGTACTTTCAATGTACTTGTATGTATGTGCACTTTTGTATGATGTTATCTATGGCAGATACTTGTGACTGCTGCAAGTCACTGAGTACCTTCCGAAATCAACGTCATATTTTTCCTATGCAACAATTAAAATACGAACGTGTGAATTTTATTCTGTAATAACTAGTTTCGTATTGTAAAAATGTACACATAAAACTGTACATACATATGTCTATACACACTTATATGCTATACATATGCACATATAGTAAAAACAATGGCATTTTTTCATCAATAAAATCATAACGCTAAGTCAGCTTCCTCACCAAGTGCACCATACATACATATACATATATATATACTATTTTAGGGTGGACCAAAAACATATATTTTTTCGCTTGGTACTCTAAAAAATGGATCCTTATATCCGAAAAGTTAAAATGGGTAGTCGAAAAATTCTTTTCGTATTTGGTCAATAGATGTAGAGATGCCTCCAATCAAATTGTGCAATATAGTGTTGGAAAGGTGGTATTTTAAGCTTCATTTAACCAAAAAAATTAAATTCACAGAAGTTGAAAAAAAGTTGCAGAAATGAGTGAAAATAATAAAGAAATTCGGTATATTTTGAAATTTTTGTATAAAAAAGGGAAGAACGCCACGCAAGCCACCAATCAAATTTGTGAACTTTACGGAGATTTACACTGATGGAATAATGTCTTTAGCGGAAAAATGGCAAAAACTGGTCGACCAAAATGGTACCTATTGGTTTATTTATTCATTAGTATAATTATAAAAAAAAATAAGTTGAAATTTGATTAGAAATACGAAAAGACTTTTTCGACTACTCAATATTTCTATAATTTTTGTTTTTATTTCCTATTGGTATTGTAATTTTTTGTTTATAATTTTTTTATATTTTAATGATGAGTTCATGTTCTTTACAATTTTTACCCTAAATTACTCATATTGAATATTTACAGCACGTGACCTACTTTTATATGGCTAATTAGTAATTAAAAAATAAAAATTATACTCTAATTATTCTAACATACAAACACTTGTGGACCCATAAAAAATTTCTAAAGATAAAACAAACTAGAATAAAAAAGGCTTAGACAAAAAATTTATAAATCAATTAAAAACCCTTCCCATATGCTAAATGCTCACTCCAACAGTAACTAGTTTTGTACAAACCAACAAAGCTACAAAATTACGTGGTTGGATCGACAAGTTGCGACAAATTCAATTTTCAATGCAAAACTGTTCTTGTTCATTGTCATTTTTAGAAAATATTTGTTAACTTATTTTTTTTAGATTATATTTGAAGTTCATTGATATGAGATAAATTCGTAAAAGCTCCAAAATAGGAACAGAAAATGGGTTCCGTCTTTTTAAAAACTATTATTTCAAAAAAAAACCAAGCCAAGTAAATTTTCCTTTCTTCAGCACGAGGTATCCATTTCCATTAATTCAATGTTTGAGGAGTGTTTCACAGTATTTTGTTGAGAGAAGAAGTTCTAATTTTCAAAATAACGGAGACTCTTTCAAAAATCTTCGACACAATAACTGGCAAAATATTGTACAAAAGAAGAATTAAAATTTGTGCGTTGACTCAGGCTAAGTAGACGTAAAGTTCTAAAGTTTCCCTACCATTTACAAGACTAATTCTAACAATAGATCTTAGGAGTGTTTGTTTCTAAAGGTTCCCTAACGATGTTTATCAAAGTTTTCGATTATAACGTAGTGGAGAACCAACGTAGTTCAGCAGAGCTCAAAAAATATCGAAATGCACAAAGGATGTCGGTTTGGACATCTCAGTTCTCCAATAAACTCACGATTGTAATTTTGTTATATCAGGAATCTGTTTAACCTTATATTTTTGGGTTATTGAACTCAATTAAGTGCTGCCTAAAAAATTGGTCGAAGGAAAAATTAAAAATTCTCGAGAAAAGTATTTATTGTGATAAAATTAGTTGCATAAGACTAAAAATTGGGATTAGGTTCACTTTTTTTACAAATTAAGATATCTATCACCATTTTCTATTGCATGAATATTACATGTAATATATGTATGTGACATGTGTGATATCATCTTTATAACCAAAAAAAGGCTTATAAGACAATCCATTTCACTCTATTATCGACCTTAGCAGATCTATTATTTACCTTAGAATGAGGTGTAGTCCAAAAAATTGCTCGACAAAATATTAAGAATTCTCGGGAAAAGCATTTTAAGTGATAGTCGCGTTAGACTAAAAATTAGGCTCTGGGCCAGCTTTTTTTACAAACTAATATATCTACTACTATTTTTTGTTTCAAATACTGCCGAAATGGTTGGGAGACATGAGATTTTGTACTAAGGAAAAAGTTATCTATGAAATATGTAAGCAACGATACAAAAAAATTATTATAAAAGACATCCGAAAAAAGCATAATTCGCTGAAGGCGCTCCCAACCCAGTTGAAGGTTATAACAAGTGTTTCGAATATTGGATTAAGGATTACTATGTATACCTTGAAGGCAATAACAAAGATTTGTAAAAAAAACGTAATCCGGGTCAAATTTGAACACATAATACGCGCACTTAATAAACCATCCTCGTACTTTCATATGTTCGCAAGTAAATTAATATTTGAGTGTGTTCTATGTCAGACAAATGTAAACTCATATGAAAATTTAAATATGCGGGCACGACTTTCCAAAGACCCCACAAACAAACGTTCACGGCACGGCGCGGTGGAGAGCAAGTGACCATTAAACACAGGTATGTATGAAGACCACAAAACCCAGTTAAACAATTTTCCACGTGTGAGCGGCAATTGATGTTGCCACCCGGGCTACTGCTACTACTATCGCCGTTTTTGCCGTTGTTGTTGTTGTTGGTCATATTGACATGCCTGAGTTGACACGGCATGCTTGGAAACGGTTTTGTATGGGGGATATGGAGCGCATTGAAAGTAATGGCTGACGGTTAGACATGCGAGCCGCCAAATGAACCTGTGTCGGTATGTATGCATATATGTTGATGGATATGTATGGACTAGTAGCTGTGGCTCGCCTCAACTTGGCTGGCATGTAATTGGGCCATCAAACGGTTGTTATTGTTGTTTTTTGCTATTGTTTCTGCTGTTATTGGTTTGTTTCCCTTTCTGCGATATTTGGACTTTGTGGCGGCGGTCGGTGCTGAGCGCCATCCAAACGAACCGGGCGCACCAAATGTCGACAGCACGAAGGTGGCAGTGTGGGCGGCGCGCAATTAAATGCAAATACATATGTATGTGTGTGTGTGTGGCTCAGCTAGTGCCGCATTGGGTGCGGTCAGCTGATTCGATCAGTCAACAATTTGTGCTACAAGTGTGGGCTACGGCGCGACCCAACGGCTGGCTTCAAAAGCGGAGCGCCAATTTTGCCACTGTCCACTTGCCAGTGCTCTGCACTACCAACAATAGCAACAACATGGACAGAGAGCAGGCAGATGACATCAGTTGCATAGCTATGCAGCAGCTTGCTAATCACAATAATAACAAAAACAATAATAATAAAATAAAAATTAATTCAACTAAAAGCCCTCATAAAGGCTAATGCTGCGCTACAACAAAAACAACAACATGATTGGTATTTTTATTAAAAATTCTTGCTTATAAACATTTTTCGCATGCCACAAGTGGCTTTTGGTTGAAAAGGGTCAAAATGCACGTCGACAAAGTCGTTAAAGCTCGTTTAATAAGCTAACGGTATTAACGAAATAATTGTAGGGTTTAGTGGTGTTACGGCACAAAATTCGTTTTCACCATCTGCTGCCGCCGCCAGCACTAGCCAGCCAGTCATGTGGCACGAGGAAGACGAAGAAATGTTGGCTGTTGCAAAAAGTCGCCTTATAAGCGTCAGTGGGCAAACAAGGAGGCGTCGGCAAGCAAAACGTGACTTACATAATTTTTTTCTATTATTAATGAAAGTGGCCAACTTTTTGCGTATTATTTATGAATGTGCCCAGCGCCAATTTTGTAAATATTTTAAATCATATACTTGTAGTCTAACATTGTAATTACTGTGGTTAGAGTTGGAAAATATTTTTCGTTAAAGTTGAAGTCAAATAAAAAAAAATTTTAACTTCGGCTGCTCCAAAGCTAAAATACCCCACACAGGTGCGTCTCTTATGGCTCAAAATGGTATAAAAAGGTCTGTTTCTTGATTTTGATCAGTCAATTTGTATGGCAACTATACTCTGTAATGATCTGAACTGAACGATATATTCAGCTATTTTAGCACTGCCTTCGATTATATTCTGTGTCGAATTTCATGAAGATATCTTAAAACAAAAAAAAATTTTCTAAGCAATAACTTGATTTTTAGAGATCAGTTTGTATGACACTATATGCTATAGTGTTCCGATATCGACGGTTGCGACAAATAAGCAGCTTCTTGGTGAGAAAAGGACGTGTGCAAAATTTCAGAACGATATCTCAAAACCTGAGGGACCAATTTGTGTATATACAAAGGAGACGACAAGAAAACGTCTTCACTTTGTCGGGTGAGATCATTTGAACTGGATTATAGATACGTTAGAATCATTAAAACTGGCTTCAGTAGACATAACATAACTTTTTTGGGTCCATTAATAAAAGTTTAAGCTCTCACTTCTTTGAAATCTATCACATTGTATACATACTCAGCCTAAGGGCTCAAACTAAAACTCGTGTTAGGTCGTCACTTTGTCTGGTTGGGTCGGTTGAACTGTCTTATAAATGGGATCATGAAAACTGTCTTCAGTACGCATAACTTAAACTAATTGGGCCTAATACTATAAGTTTAAGCTCTCACTACTTTGAACTCTATCACACTATGAACTCAGCTTAAGACCTCAAACTATAATTCCTGTCAGTTATTTTAATTATTTATTATGCAAAATTATACCTGTAATAAGATATACATATATTACAACCCAATCATTCTCTGCCCATTCACTGCAATTTAATCTCTCAAACACACTTTTATTAAAACGTCTTAAGTAAACCCTTTCAAATCGACCAACTTGACATTGATCCAGGTTCATTCATTTTTTACACACAGCCACTTATCAATGTCAACAAATGCGAGGTGCATAATTTTGAGGACTTTAACATATAAATTACTGTTATATATGAAAAAAGCAAAAACAAAAGCAAGCACACAGTTATTGTTACTCATAGTCCACTATGGTAAATTGCCAAAATAATTCATTGCTTAAATATAATACGCGCAGCATAGCAATCAACACGCTGCGCATAATTTGTTTATTTTTCTTTTTTTTTTTTTGGACAATTCGTTTAGCATAATAATACAAAAATTTTCACATCAATCAACTGACATTAACACGCCATGGCGCAGCGTGATAAAGCCGGCAAGCGGCTGAGGAGTAGTTTGGTTTTTGCATAGTTGGCTTTAGTAAAGCAAAAAAAATTTAAAAAAATACAAGAAAATACCAAAAAAAATATATATATTATTAAAAATATTATTAAAAATTTGAAAATAAAAAATTAAAAAATTATTGAAAAAATATATAAATAAATTTAAAACAATAAAATAAAAAAATTCAATAATAATAATAATATTAAAAAATATAATAAATACATATAAATAATAAATATAAGTAAAAAATTAAAAAAAAATAAATAAAAAATAAATTATTAAAAGTAAAAAATTAAAAATTCAAAAATTATTTAATATTAAAGAAATATAATAAAAAGATATGTAAACAATAGAATGAGAAAATAAATTATTAAAAGTACTAATCATAATGAAAAATTATAAAGCAATTATTTAATAAAAAAAAACAAAGAATATAATACTATATATGTAAATATTTTTTTTTAATTAAATGAGAAAATAAAAAATATATATATGTACATAAATATAATATTTTCTTCGTCAGCGGCTTCAAAATTTTTTCTTTTGTGGACGTGACGCGTGAATTATTATTAAAGTTTGTCACTATTTTGGTTTCCTTTTTACATTTTTACAGCGTTTCGTTTTTATCGCTCATCACACACAAAGAAAGTTATTAAAAGAGCTGCAGTCTTTATACTCTTTTTAAAAAACTTTAAAAATAAAAAGAAAAACAAAGTAAAAAAATAAAATAAAATAAATAAAAAAAATTAAATATGAAAAAAATTTAAAGCAATTAAACAATGGAAGAAAGTAAAATAAAAATAGAAACAAAAAAATTAAAATAAATAACAAAATTTAAAATAAAATATTAAAAATAAAAAAATTAATAAAAGGCAAAGCAAGTGAACGGTCAAAGAAAGTATAATAAAGACAAAACTAAAAATAATCCAGCCAAAACATGATAAGAAAGCGCTGTAGTACTAAATAGATATTAATATTTCTTAAGAAAAATTGAAAAGAACTTAAATTATAGCGTCTAACTATGCACGTCTAACGATGCACGTATGCCTTTAGGAGAACCATTGTAAAATCAACAGGACCAAAATTCGCTCACTCTATTGTCTCCTCGCTGAACCACCACCCGCTTCTGATGAAGGTCAGTAGTACGAAAAGTTTTATTTATGTATATTATGGTTAGTTCATCTGTTTCACAGTTACCAGGGATATGACTATGCCTTGGGACCCATTGGAGATTTATCGTGAAATAGGATGTTAGAACAACTAACATATCCATATTTTCAATATAAATTTTTTTTTATAATTGAATAATGTTTTGCTATAAATGGCTCACTTTCTTAACATCTAAATATGAGCAATGGCTTATAAAACCATTGCTAATAAATAAAAAGGGAAAAAAAAAAAACAAAAAATAGCAAAAAACTTGGGTGTGCTAATGTCTAAAATTTCAAATAAATAGCACCAAATTTAGAGTTCGAGGTAAAGG
>CM050325.1:92008966-92054266 GCA_027475135.1 Bactrocera correcta
GCCATTTGCATATGCCCATAGATATCGTCGAAAGGTATATGGCTTAAATTTCCTATTAAATCCTTGAATCAAATATTTTTCCAAATAGCCGGAGATCGAGATACATATTTTTCTATCTATTATTAAGAAAAAATTGAAAACTTGTTAGGACGAGAACCTTCCTATTCATACTTTGAGAGCCTTTCTTAGAGTAGTCTACCAAGCAATTTTTCAGAATACGAAGCGAAAACCAACACATTCGTTTCTTTGAACCCACCCTAGTATTTATGTCATAAGCTAAAATAAAGACGAACTTGCGTAGATACGCAATGGAAAAAATTATGTCAAAGAAATACTTTAAAGTGTAACAAAAGGGAAGCGAATCACGAAAACAAAAAGGATATTCTACGATGCATTTTTCAAATAGTTTTAATTTACAGAAAAAACTCCAACAAGCGATGAGATGCCAGTCTAAGAAAACTACTTAATATATAAAATTTAAATAAACTAGGCTTATTTACAAACAATTCAAATCAAATGAAAACAAATCAAACAAATCGAAATAGAAGACTTTAACGTAATTAAAAGTAGGGAAATTTTAAATAAAAATAAAAAAAGTAAATTTGAATAACGAAATAAACGAAATATCGATAGCAACATTTCAACTCTATGTTAAGCCAAAACAACACACTGGACAGCTTATCAAATTTACAAACTCGTATTGAATAAAATGTAGAGCAGCCGAAAATATTTCGTTTCAACGCACATAATACTTTAGCAACGTACAAAATTTTTATGTATTATACACGCCCCTAAAGTTAAGTCGTAACGAAAACATAACTCAAATATGCTATATAAGTATATAAACTAGTGAACACAGCTCAAATCAAATGCTTTACATACAATTAATTAGTTCAAAATAGAGTTCAAATCAAAACGCGCATGAAGCGCCGCACATTTCCACAAATAAAAAGGCGAAAATGAAATGAAAATATTAAAAAATATGAACTTAAATTAATATGCAGCGCGCAACACCATTTGTTTAAATATACACAACTACACATACGCCGTACGCCAATAAATCGAACACATGCATACAAAAGGCCCTGTTGTAGTTACAACAAAAACTTACTCGCTTACATATACGTGCAAGCTCACTAAAGAGCGCTGGTGCGCTCATGCATAGTTATTTAATATAGATGTGCTCGTGTGATAGCTGTAAAACATACTCGTATAATACTTGTGCATAATAATAACAATAACAATAATAAAATAGGAAATGTATTAAATACACAATAGTTCCGGAATTCTATGCTTGCCACATGCAACGATGCAGCCGTGCAACAGAAAAACATAAACTCTTTTATATGCTAAGCGCCACTGTAAGCAAGCATACCTGCATATATACACAAAGATAGTTGTATGTGGAGTGTGTCTGTGCGCGCTCAGTTGTCGTTGTTTAACAAACCTTTCATTTCCTTAGCAATTTTTCATTTTGCCAATAGCATAAGAAGCTTAGAGCAGCTTAAAATGAGGTACTCGTTAAAATGTGTATTTGAAATGTTGTTTGCTTGCTTTGGAAATTCCAACTCTCTTCTTTTATTGCAAAATTTGCCATGCGCTAGTATTTATTATTTTTTCAATGTGATTAAATAATTTTTAAGCTTTATGTGGATTGCAGGTTTTAATGTAAGCCGTTTTAATGTAAACTAAGATTTAATGGTAAAAAAATAGCCAATTGTAGATCATAGAAATCGATGAAATAAATTCAAATAATTAAAATTATGAAAAAATTTAGTGCAATATTTATTTTTGAAAGTAATTTGCATTAATTCACGTTAATGCATTTATGGTTAACTACTTGGTGGGTGAGTAGTGATCATGAAAGTGAATAGGTAATGCAGTTGGAAATGTAACAATGAAGTCGAGTGAGGTTTTAACGCTAAAATCAAAAGCTTTTAATGAAATTTTTAACAAGTTTTTATTATGTGGTAATATTAAATTATATAAAAAAATTTAATTTTTGTAAAATAAACTTAGTAAGACACCGATTTCTTGCTTTAAATTTGTTTTAAAGATTTTTATTAAATATACCAAACTAAAAGGCTAATGAATAGGCGAATTAATAAGCTACAAAAAACTCCTCTTAGTTTACTGTTTATCTCAAACTAGCACTAGACACATTAACATTGAATATCTAAGCTTAAAAAGTTAATTTCTTAAAATTTTGGCAAAATTTAACTATAAGTTTTACAATATAAATTTTAATTTATTTAAAAAAAATTTCAATATTTTTGCAAAATTTATTCAGTGCAAGTCATTTCCAAACAAATTTGAAATGTTGAACAGTGCGTATGAGTAACCATAACTTTTAGCGAAAAAAATTTAAATATTGTATAATGCAGTATACTAAATTTTATAAGCGCCACAACTAATACCACCAATGTAATAGCATCGATAAACTGAGTTGAAAAACCTATTTTCATATATTTTTTAATATTTTTGCAAAATTTATTCAACGCAAGGCATTTCAAAAGCAAATCCAGTATGTTGAACGGTGCGTATGAGTAACTATAATTTTTAGCAGTAAACATTTTAATAAAATATTTACAGTTTTTTTTTAATATAATATTTATAAAATTATTTTAACATCAAAAAGTATTACCTAAATGCAAAATAATTCGAACGTGACCCGTGCGTATGAGCAATCAAATTTCTGTTTATATCATGCATGAGTTGTGTGTGGCCATGGCGCATGAGTAATTTAAATTTTTCATTTCACATTTTACAATATATTGCCATAGGCTTAACACGGCATATTAAAAATTAATACTTTATTATATTAAATTTGAATTACTAGAATTAATTTGTTAAATTTTAACACAAAAGCGCAAACAATTTGGCAGTTATTAATAATGTTACTCATACGCAGTGTGTCAGCTGCAGCGGTTATATGGTATGATACAATACAAGCCGATTATTTTTAATTTTTAATTAAACTAAACAATATAATAGTATATTGAGTGCTGATAATTAACGGTAAAAGTGGAAACTAATAATTTTCATTCGTCAAACAGAGTTTTTTATATTGTTATATTTGTTTTCGAAATAATTCTTATTAAAAAAAAAAACAAATAAAAAATAGACTTAATTCTTCGAATAAAGATTTTGAAAAAATAAAAATTTATTAAATTATATACATTATTTTAAATTTTCTTCCAAGCTTTTCTTGTCAAATTAATTCCGCCTAAAATAAGCTTTTTAAGGGTTTAAATTACGGAATTTGGCAGGTGATTTAATCATAAGCACAAAGCGCTTTTAAGAGATTCATATTGTACTATTTTCCAACTTTAATGCCTTTATGGAGGGTTTAAATTTACTTTCAATTATTCCAACATAAATTTCAATTTAAATTTTCAAATATTTTTTTGTTAAACATTAAATAGAAAAATTAAAACTGTATTTATTTAAATTTCAAAAACTTTAAAAAAAAATATTATATAAATTTTTAAAATTTTTTTAAAAAAAAAAATTTAAAAATTTCACATTTCTTTTTGAGTTTGAACTCAAAACCTTTTTTTTAAAGATAAATTATAAAGAGTTTGAAATTTTGTAAAACCTTTTAAGCTTTTAAGTCCCAAAGCCCACTTGATCAAAGGAATAAGGTTTTGGGTATTTAAATTTTTATTTTTTAAGTCACCCGAATTTGTTTTTTTTTTTTTTTATTTATTTAATAAGACCAGTAAAATATTTACAGATAAAACTATTAAACTAAGAGAACTAGATACTTTTGGCCTTCGTCCCAGTGACGTATAATATTATTTTCAAAAACGAATTTTTTAAGAAACCGTCATTTTGTCAACAATCAAAATTTTTATTGGTCCTTCGATCCTTAACTTGTTCATTTAAAGGAATAATATATTTTTTTTTAAATTTTTTTTGGATTTGAGATGAGACTTTAAGCAGAAAAATCTTCCGAACACCAGCTACCATTTCCGGAGATACGCCTGGAGAATGGTTACCGCAGGGAATTCAAATTTTTTTCAAAATTAATACCTGTTTATTAAATTACATTAATTTTTTTAATTATTTTGGTTTATTAAAATAAATGCCTTTGATGTAAAAAATCATGATAAAAGTGCATTCTGCCTGACTTGGCAGCTGGAAGTTAAGGAAATTTGAGCGATATGATAACCATAATTATTAAAGTATATATTTTTTAATAAATTAAAACAAATAATAATAATAATAAGTTAATATGTTTAAACAGAAAAATTCTAAGTCTTCATAAATACTATATTAATAAAACACAAGAAATAGCTTTAGTTGAAGAAATTTTTATATATAAATATATATTTTTTTTGTGTATGACTCTATAGTAAAATTAAAAAAAATCGGAATTCACGTATATATTACGAAAAATGTACGCTTACTAACTAGTTTGGTTACTTTATGAGGTCTCTTTTGATAAAAAAATATAGTTATACATATATATTTACTTTTAATTATATATATATATATATATATATTATATTATTTACCTGTGTCTCTTCTTAGTACTTTTACACTTATTTCCATCCTGTTTGTGCGCGCCACCTTTTAATAAGCATATTTCACCGTTACAATTAAAAATATAACTATTAATTTCAATTTCTGAGCTCTTTTTAAAAATATATATTTATCTCACTTCTTTTCTCATGCTAAGTAGGCCAGCATTGAACTGCTCGCTTCATGCCACACAAACATGCAAAGCGCTAACAGCCATCTTTATACACACTTATGCGCTGCACTGCTTCAATTAGGTTTACGCTCAAAGCTTTTACATACTGTTTTTCTATTTTGAACTCGTTCACATCGCTTTCTACGTCTACAAATGCATTTGCAACACAACTTTCGCAATCAATACTATTTGGCGCTAAGTTTGCAGAACTTTCTTTCAGACCAAACAACAACTTTTATTTCTCCATTTACTTGCTTACTACTATTTATTTAAGTTACTTTTAACTTTATAATAAATAAAGACATTTGCAATTACTTGTTTGTTTGTTTGTATGTATGTGTATGTGTATTCACCAAGTTCCATATGTATTTGTGCTTATTCTAGGTATCTTTATTTGTCTTCTTCTTATTTTAGAACTAATTCTTTTTCACGTTATTTTTCTTCTACTTCTACGTTTTTTCTTATTTTTCGTGCAATATAATACTCGTATGTATATGTATGTATGTATGTAATTGTGATTTGTTCTTCATTTGTTTTGTACAACTTTGACGTTGGCGTTGCCTTGTGCTATTTAATCTTTATCAATGCAACTGTTACGTTACCACTACGTGCACACACACACGCAATACACACACACACGTGTACATACATACAAATGGGTATATTTTGTATATCTCTATTGAAAACAAATAACTTTTTCCAACTTATTTATATGTATTTGCATTTTGTTTTGTTTATTTTCGCTACTACAAATTTCTTTTTCAACTTGTTGCTGTCATTGCTGTCTGTACAACCACAACAACAACAACAAATAAAAATCAACAACAACAACAAATACCAAAAACCACAATAATCATTAAAACTGTGCCTCACCAACACCACTGCAAATAATACCAACGCTGACGGGATCCAAAAAAAAAAATTGTGAAAACCGAAAACATCAACAACCAATCAATCAACCGTTACCGAACCGAAATGAAATAATACAAACATTACATATGTACATACACATTTATAAATACAAATACTACATACAACTACAAAACCAACTGTCTGTACAACACACACACACACACATGCATACACCCACAACTGAACTCAAACATACACACATATATACGTATGCCTGTGCCGACTGCTGGCTATGCCATTTGCCGTGTATGTGTTTGCATTATTGTTGTGTATGTTTGTATGTGTGTATTTATGTATATATACATGTGTGTGCTTATCACTGTGAAATCAATACTCATACAAAATAAAATATATGCTGACAAAAACTTACAATTCAATTACGTACCAACCGAACACAATTTTGCTAACAAAATCACATTCAAACACACATACACATACAAAAAAAACCAATGAACATCCTTGCCAAAATGATGCAAACAAATTAAACCAAAAACAAACTGAAACCAATAACACACACAAACCGTGCAACACAAAACATTGAACAACAACAATTAAAACCAAAAAAAAAAACACAACAACCACAAACAATGGACAACATGTATTTTTCGTATGGCTGTAACGAATGTGTCACGCACTGTTGTTGTACTGTTGTGTTTAGAGCAACCTTGGGCCAAGGCATACGTTCCGGTTGCGGCATAGTACCGATTACGGGACCGGGCGGCTTACAGCACTATGCCACAACTGATCGCCGCTCCAATGGCGCATTGCGGGTAAGTCCATCAGCTACTCAATTACTTAATTGCTTACATTTTCTATTAACTAACCTATTCATCTGACTTACAACCATACACTATATATTCATAAACATTATAATCATTCTTTAACGCTTTTATTTTATTAAGAATTTATTTTGTTTTTTCCTTAAAAACATCGTTATACACTTGCCTTGAACTATTCATAATTGTGTAAGTGTTGAAATTTTATGTAAAAGAATGTAGATATTTTTGGTATACTCTTGTTTACGCTGATTTTCAGACTTTCACTAAATCTATCTCAAAATTAGCGTGTTTTGCTGTGTTGCTTGTGTTGTCTTTGACGTTTTGAAAGCATTCATACATATATAAATTATAAATAAACTGCAGTTTTAGGTTAAAATAGAATTAAAAAAAATAAATTTTAAAATAATTGAAGGAAAGATCAAATTAAATCAACAAAAAACTATTAAAAAAAAAAATAATAAAAAAAATATTTAAATTAAAATTTATCTAAACAAACGCTATAATTAAAAATATTTACATATATTAATGCTGTTCATATAATCAAAACATTAAAACCCATGAAAAACAAGAATAAAATATAATTAAATTAAAAGTGTGAATTTTTTAATAAATAAACATAACAAGTCTTCAAAAGTTATTCTCTATTTCTGTAAAAGTACATGTCATAAATTATTATATGGAACTCCATTTCTTTGGCATGGCCACCATGTGCCGCTTGCAGAAGTCCAGATGCTGAACCCAATTTTCGAGAGTTTCAAGCATAAATCGGCCGATACTTCTAAAAATTCACGTTCGATATCCCATACAAGTTCAGGGCCAATTGACTGAGCATTTTGTGAGATAACACGTTCACCAAACCTTGCTTTTCAATTAATGATTGTAACATTCGCTGTGGGCTTGTTGGCGCCGAAAAAAGAAAAGGTGTCACAGAAATGTCGAAATGCTTAAAACATTGATCCGACTCTCCTGAGTTTTCCCTGAATTAAAAAATCAAAAAAAATTCTTACTCAGTGGGAAATTACTTTGTACCCCTCCTGGGAAACGGATAATATTTTGTAAATGGCCTGTGAAAATAAAAATATTTTTACGTTTTTTTTTGAAATTCCTGAATTTTTTCTTAAATATTAGAAAAGTAATTTTGACACGTTCCCCTGATAAAGGAAACGAAGAAAAATATAAAAAAGGTGAAAAAATTTCAGAAAAATTTGGTTTATAGCTACTTTTGAAAACCCCGGTACCGTAGTGGAAAAACTCTTTCAAAAGATCCTTTAAAAATTTTCCCGGTTTGTTTGTTCGCTCAATCGGCTATTGCCCGTCACTAAAATTTACTTTGGAAATTTTGAGTTTTGAAAAATCTGTTTGGGAAATTTTTGAAATATCAACTTCGAATGAAAAAAGCCAATTCGACTTGTTTCAAATTTCAGTTGTAGGAATACCCCTTAAAGAGGTCCTTCAGCAACAGCTTCTGCGGGAGAAGATGACTTTTGCAAAATTTCAAACCGATATCTCAAAAACTGAAACTATTTCGCTTATATACAGATAGACGGACGGACAGACAGACGTAGATGGCTAAATTGACCCAGCTGGGCCCGCTGATCATTAGTATTTATATTTTATAGGGGCTCCGACGTATGCTTCTGGGTGTTACAAACACCGTGGCGAACTTAATATACCTCGTTCAAAGTAGAAAAATAAAATAAAAAATTTACTATAAATATTTATAATTATAAAAAATTAAATTAAATAAATTAAGTTACATAAATATTAATATCAAAAAAATATGAAACGTTACCAAACCACTAAAAACTTTCCACCATACATTACATCTTCTGCCTAAACGCTACAAAATTACGTTAGGAACTCTGTCGCAGCCTAGCCGTTTAATTAAGTTTGTCTTAAAATAAATTACCACATAAACTATATAAATAAATTGTTCCAACTAGAATCTTCTACTCGCTACTTTAGCTACATTACTCACATGTATTCGTTAGCCTCAACACATTGCCTACAAATATATTCAAATTTTCTCTAATTTTTCTTTAAATACTCCTTAAATGCTCTGAATATTTTAAGCGTATATTGCAATGTGTTTACTCTTTACATTTACCACTACTCTGCTCTACTTCATGCTTAAACTCTCTGGCTTATGTTTACTTATGGAAATTGATTTGTTAACTAGACGCATTATTTGTTGTCATTCCGATGTTGCATGTTGTAGGTTGAGAAAAAAATGTTGGAAAAGTAGTTGTGATCTAAATATACACAAACATGCACACATATATCTATATAAATAAAACTCGTCTATATAACTGCATTCGAACAAGAGTACACGACCTCTGGGCGAGCAAAGTTTTGCTGGAATAGCAACTTGCAATATTCACCTGCCAAGTTGCCAATCAATTCAAATCAAGATTGATTACACCTGGAAAAAGTTTTGTCCTTAAGCCGGCTAATAACAGCTGAACAAAACTTGAATAATGTCGTTATATTTTATTATTTTCATTTTACTTTGTAGCAAACACTTAAATTTAAGGTGGGTTCCTATTAGGTACGAAGAAGAAATTATTAATAAATTTGAGTGGGCTTTTAATTTTTGCTTATCGTTCTCACCGGTTTATACATTTTTAAAAAGAAATATGGACCGACGATTTCATCACGCGCTCACAAGCCACATCAAAAACGTTGTTGTTTTTTTTTTTTTTTGATGAAACGCCAGCTCTTGAATCTCTTCAGGCTGCTTTTCGTCCCAAATGCGGCAATTTTCCTTTTTTACATACCTATTGAGCCAGAAATGGTCTCATCGCTAAACAAAATTTAACTCGAAAACGTCGGATCTTCTCGGAACTTTTCAATAGTTTTCAAGCGAAGTCACTTAAGAAGTCGAGAGACTACAGTTCTAGCACAAACTTTTATTTTGTACGCTTTCAATTTAGGATCTCTACGTAAAATGCGCCAAGTCGTTCCATAAGTCAGTCCGAATTGACTCTCCACGGTCTTCGTGTACACTCTCAGCCACGGCTGCTATATTTTCATTACTTTGTGATGAACGTGGTCTATTCGTCGAATATTATACAATAATGAATGCTGGGTCTCAAGATGGGTGATGGTGCTGCGAATCAGTAGGCCGTTTATGTTGACCATTAGTTGAGAATTTTCGTAATAAAGTTGTTAGTTAGGCAGGAAAGTATGGTATATTCAACATACGACAATACTCAACTCTCTTCTGAGTCAAATCAGAAGATAACAATTTCCAACAATAATTTCTTAAAGTGTGAACTATTCAAAAGTTTAGTACAAAGTTTTGTATTTTACATAAATTTAGAAATTTCGAATGCATATTTATTTCTGGATTTTTTCTGAAATAATAGTACTGTTTTAGCCAAACTATTAATAGTATTTAAAGGCCATCGATAACTAAATATTCACTTTAAAATATAATAACTAGTGAAAAGTGTTCAAATAGTCCAATTTATTAGCCTTTCATGTATTTAAATCTTGGTTTTTATTCGAAGTGAAACAAGTTTCATATATCAAACAGCGGAGTCACTAGTCAAACTATTATAAAAAGGAGCATAATTTTTTGAAATCAAATTTTGATTATATTATTGAGCTACCTATATATATAAAATATATTTAAAATAATGGAAAATATATTGCTTTTAAAAGCAGCTAATTCTATTTTAAATTTTTTAAATACAACTTTTTTAGAAATTGTTACTTGCCTCAAATATATTTTAAGATTTTAAAGCTAAATAATCTTGTGTGATTTTTAAAATAGTCAAACAATTAAAAGCTAAATTTTTTGCTTTTATTGCTTATTAAATAATTAAATAGATAATACATAAATGCACCTTAAAATAAATATTGGGCATTAATATTATGCATTAATGTAAAAAACGCACAAAAAATCGTATTTATTTGTAAAATGATGTGTAAATACAAAGGGCTATTTTATGTAGGTAGAACGCTTTTGTCTGCTGTGCGCGCGTTATATCGATACATTTAAAAATCAAATAAAAGCATAGATACAATAATGAATAATAACTGAAAAGAAAAAATAGTGATTAAAGCTGCTCGGTTGAATTAAAATTATACGGAATTATTAACACCACACATACTAGTGCAATACAAATACATGTAGGAAAATAGGTTAGTAAGCGCATGCCAAGAAAATTAAAAAAAATAACTGTAATTGCTAGAAAACTTTGCGAGTGAAGATAATAATTATGAAACTATTACTTAGAAAAAAAAATAATTTATATTTAAGAAAAACAAAATCGAAGTGAAATGAGAGTACGGAGAAACATACCAACAAGCCATAATTTACAGTAAGAAAAAAATTATAATTATAAGCAGCTGTATAATTGCAATAAATTAACGATAATAAAATAAAGCATAATAATATTGTGATGTGTTTATTTGTAGTCAGCTTTAATAAAACGCTGCTAAGCAATTCAATAAGGCTAATGGAAGGCCCGAGTGTGTAGGTGATACAGTAATGTAGTAAGGGGGCAATTAAGTACGAAATATGTAGCGAAGTGATAGCAAAAGTGAGTCATAAAGTGAGTCATAAAAGCAAAATTACGTTTACTCTTATATATATATAATTTCCTACCAAAAACATAAATGCAATTTTCCAATGGAACTTTTAGAAGTTTATATGATAGATTTATTTTTTTTAATTTTTTTGAAAATTTATAGTAATATTTTTTTTTTTCATTTTTACCTTGAGGTATTTCATCGATTATCCATAATTGATAAAACATCAAAATCGTTAAAAAAAAGTATAGTAAAATAAAAAAAATTTCAGCAAAAATTTCATACACACTTTTTTGACCCACTGTTGGCGCGCGCAATCGTCCAATAACACTTCATTAGCTGCTTGTACACCAATTATAATTGGCTTAACATACACACACACTTATATAAAGCAAGTGTTCAGCTGACTGCTACTGCATAAACATACATACATATATACATATCTACATGTATGTAAATATTACAACGAAATAACAACGCTATTAAATTAACAGTTAATTGTGGATGATTGCATGAAATCAAACGTTAAACGACAACAGAACCTACACAGCATAGTTACACGCATACGGCTGGGTATTAAAAAAATGTGAAATGCAAAAATATTTTAAATATTTGCATACATCTGGACGAGGGTAGCCGCTGGCACAGCTGCCACATGCTTGTGTGTACACACTGCTGCGCTTTAATGAGCGTAACATAAATAGGTCATTAATTAAAAGAGTTTAAATTGGTTAAAAATTGGTCGACCGCATAATGGTCTTACCGCCTACATGGCGTATACGTAATTGTGCTGGCAAATTATTGTAGAAATCGAACATAATAGTGACGAATGGCAGCTGAAGCCCTTATGCAAATAAGAGGGGGTGTCAGTGGTGATGCTTATTGGGTACGATGAATGCTACTTAAAAAACACATTTTTCAGAATAAAAAAACAGTTGAAATAAAGGAATTTTAATTGTGTATTAATGGCAGGAGAGTAGTTCGTGGAAGCTGCGACTTTATGGGTGTTTTACTGAATATGTGTATTTTTATCAGTATTTATATCACATTGGGAGGTTATTTTTATCTGGGCTATAATTTTTATTAATTTTTCCGAGAGTCACTTTCTTGATTATTCAATAAAAAACTTTAACAATGATCTTTTGGGGAAGAAAAATTTTAAATATTACTTACTCCCGGGCCGAAAAAAAAATTATAAATCACTTGCTAAAAGCATCTCACTACTTTCTCTTTACTTTTTTATATCAAGGAATGCCCCAAATATATTAATTGAAAATAATATAATTGACAGCCATTTAGTAATATGAATATAAAATCATCCGCTCCCGTAATCTCAAAAATTAGCAAAAATATTATTTTCGCATACCTTCAACAGCAGAAACTGCATTTAAATGTAAAAGGAAATACATGCGAGAAATACTGCCAGATCGAAAATTTTCTACTGTGCTTTTCGCACCTATATATAAACTATATTCATTTATTTTTTTTAAATTTTCTCTGCGTGCATAAATTAATGTGCCCGTAATTGGCTACGGCAGCGCTGAAATTATGCAAAAGCGTTGCCGTATATTTGATGAGTTTATAATTAATTGCTTTCACTCAATTATTATGCTCTGTTTTCTGTTTTTTGTTTTGTTTTTGTTCGTATTCATTGTCTTTATTTCATTTACACAACGGTGTAAAAAAAATGTTATTTAAACACTTGTATGTATGTATGCATTCTCGTTTCTCTTCCCATTCTTTTATGCTCAGCAGATATCGGCATGGAAAGGATCACAGGTGAGTTTTGAAGTATTTTTCCTACATGTCTTTTCTCGTTTTTTTCTTTATCTTTTTGAAGTGTTATCTGTCCGATTTCAACTATAGCTTGTGCCTAATTTTATTATTTCAATTTATAGCTTTATTGAATTTTTTTTATAGCTTGGGAATTTTTTACTGAATTGATTTGCTAATTTCTGTTTCTTCAAAAATCGTTATCCAAGTCTACATAATTTTTTTTGAGCCTCCATCGATCTGCACAAAAGTTTATAATGAACCGAAAAAGTTATTATTGCTCAAAATTTTAAAAACAATATTATTTACAAAAATATACAAAATTATTCAGATATAAACGCATGTTTTTTTAGTAAGTAAAAGCTGTAGATAGTTTGAAAAGTATGCAGAAACATCTCAGCATCTGATCTAGATCTATTAAAATGATGGCTGAAATTCCCCTTCCTAACGAATTTCAATATTAGTCGTTTTTTTAGCAAAGCTTGCTTAATTATTGATAATCTTTTGTTAATAATCTTATAACAACTTTTAAGGTTAGACCAGTTTGGTCCTTTACGATACCAGATGGAGTTCACTTTCTAAGTCCAAGAGGAGTAGTCATCGATTATGATGCCTGCGCTTCACGCGAATTTTAACAGACTCTGCAGCCTCACTACCGATACCTCCTCCAGTGTATCATACCGTGTTGGAACCAGATGCTTACAGCGTAGCCTTTGCCGATGCGGGACAAATACACAAGAGATGCTCTATTGTTTCCCTGGTGTTCTACTCTAGGCATTTCCTGCAGTCTTCTCGATCTGTCAGCCCCATCTTGCGGGCATGTGTCGCCACCAGACCAGTTAGTATTCCCATCATATTCCTAAAGTCTCTTCTATCGAGTACTAATAGGAATTTTGAGTACTTCCGATCTACCGATCATGACTTTTGCAGTCTTGCACCCTGGTAGCCAGGTAGGTCCTTTCTCTTTCCATTGGCTTTCGGTTGGTGGATTTTCGTACGCCTGTCCACCATACTACTGCACCGTAGAGCAGAATTGGTCTAACAATAGCTGTGTAGCACTAGTGCATAAGAGCATCTGCCTACACGCATATAAAGCATTTCTGGCTTTCCTCACTCTTTCTTCCACGTTGCGGCAGTTTGCTGTCCAAGACTACCTCAAACTACTTGGTGCTGGTTTTGAGAGAGAGAATTGTATCCAATTTATAGGAGGGAACCTCAAGAGAGGAATTTGTAGTTTTTTTCAACTCCAGACCTGCTTGCGATGCCCAGTTTTGGACTGTGTTGAGAGTGGTGTTCATACTACTGCTACTGACACCTTCCCGTTATTAAGATGTCAATGTCGACCGCATAAGTCACTATCTTGGTGGTTTTGCCTTTCAAGTTCCTTAGCAGTTTATTCACTACTAATGTTCATAGAATAATAGAACGACAACATTAACATACTTGTAGTTCAGCAATTCGTACGTATGGACGAAAATACTCCAGCTCTGAAAATATTTGAGGCAATACCCGCCGGGGGAAGCAAGGGAAACAGAGGAAGAGGAATATCTCCACTCCGTTGGAAGGACCAGGTGGAGAAGGATCTGGCTTCTCTTGAAATTTCCAATTGGCGCCAAGTTGCAAAAAGAAGAAACTGACGCGCTGTTGTTATCTCGGCTATAATTGAGTAAGCGGGGTCTAAAAGAAGAAGAAGAATGTCCATAGAAACGAGATAGCATTCCACCTTGGGGAGTACCTCTATAGACTTCCTTGGTCATTTTAGCGTCATTCCTTTCTGCTCGTCTCAGTCTACATAGATATCAAAAGACTTCTGAACTAGCTTCGTACAGTAAGATCCTATTGACTGGATACTGTTCAGAATAAATTCGGTAGAGACGTTGCTGAACACTCCAGAAATATCCAGTATTACTCCAGGTGCTTGGAGCAATCCTTATACACACCTTTAATGTGTTTCTTCAATATCATTTCTTTGGTTTTTTCTTTAATTAAATTTAGCTACTCAAAATACATATGTCTAACTTGCAAATTCAAAATTTATACAAAAAAAAAAATTGTTTTAACAGTTTTCCAAATGCTTATATCACATAAGAAAAGTATGAAAATATAAATTTGTATGGCTTTGCTAGTCAAATACATTTTTATGCCAATCATATTCAAAATTATACATATTTTTATACTAATTTTTCAAATAAATAATAAAAGCATGCTCAATATCAGTTCAGTCACCAACTTAATATTTTTTCATTTCCTATGAAAATTAAAATTTCATTTTTCACATTTTACTTTCATTGTAAACTACTTTTTATATAAATCCAACGAAAAACCGAAAATAAATATTTAAACATTTCATCATCCACCTGTAAAAACCGCATTCATTTCCGCACTTAACAACTCAGTATGCATTTTCGCACTAAAATCCAATTTCTGTTTTCTTTCTTAATATTTTGCGGTTTTCAACCAACTACAAAGAAATATTTTACTTATAATAACGATATACTTTCGCTTCTCTCTTTTCCCGCTACGCAAACGTACACACGCACATGCAGAGTTCTCTCTCTAAAGCCTTCCGTTTCAATACAAAATCATCACGCAGCGGAAGCTCCATTGGGGATCGTTCATCCTTCGGCAACTCCACCTCTCCCACACCATCGTATAGTAGCTCCGAAGGTGGTGGAGGAATTTACGCCACTATAGGCGGCCATCCACCACACTCCGCACCATTCTACTCCACCAGCACACATCACTTCCCGCCACCGACAACAGCACCACCACCACCACCACCCTCAACATCAGCGCCCGGTCTTGGAACTCATATAGGCGGCAGCGGTGGCGGTAATATCTTCAACTATGCACCGCCGGGACATCGTGTGAGCGCACCACCGGTGAGCAGCAGCAGCACAGCCGAATCAATGACAGATCCAAATGCTTTGTACGAACAACATCGACGTGTGAAAAGCATCAGCGATATTGGCATGTCGGCCGGCATCGCTGGTAGTGCGGGCGGCGCAGGTATGGGTGCAACGGCCACAACGACGACGTGCACCACAGGTGGCACGACAGCATCGCTCAAAAGCGCCGGCAGCATGGGTAGTAGTAGTGGCGGCGGCTTGGGCAGTCGTAGCGGCAGCGTCGGTGGTGGTGGCAGTGGTAGCGCTGGCGGTTGTGCTTCTGGCTCTTCCGGCTCACCTGTATGAGAATCAGTTATCATGTAAGGCGCGTCGTATGCGCACTTACATACCGACATGCATGCATGCAAACATACATACATACTAAGTAACTAGCTAAATAAAAAAGAGATACAAATATGAAATTATGAATTGCAGTGGAACAATAGCGCAGAGTTTATGATAAAAAAGTAGGTATTTGTGGTACATATTTGTGAAATATCGAAAAGCATAGAAGCATTGTTAAACGCTGCAGCATTTAATTTACGTAAGTATTTATTAATAATATGTATTCGGTGGCATAACGTAAGCTCATCAATGTGGACCACCAAACACAAATACAATCGCATAAAAGCTTAGCTATAATATACATACAAA
Organism: Bactrocera correcta; assembly: GCA_027475135.1. Classification (NCBI taxonomy): domain Eukaryota; kingdom Metazoa; phylum Arthropoda; class Insecta; order Diptera; family Tephritidae; genus Bactrocera; species Bactrocera correcta. Next base: position 92,025,211 of record CM050325.1, read on the forward strand.
TTGTTGTGACATTGGAAACCCATTAAAAATATATATTTTTTTTACTTATTATTTTATATAAGGCCTAATATACAGCAACCAATTCATAACTTAGTAGCAGAGCCTAATTGAAAAATAGCAATCCCTTTGATAACGCAATATTTTTCTCTTAACGGACTAATTTATTACCCAAATGGAAAATTTTTTCTATTGAAAACGAAACAAAGTAACGGCATAGCGCTTTTGTTTAATACTTAAAATTTTAATTCGAGTGCTTTAATAAATTTCTGGGATCCTATAGTGTTTAACATATAAGACCAATCCCATAATAAGATCAACATCAACACAAAGTTGAATACTCGCAAAAGCCGAATATTATTTCCGATTATTTCTCTCCCAACCAAATTTTAACATAATAAAAGCACAAGCATTTTCTTACTACTGAGACCTCTTTTCCATTATATGCTAAGCCCAAATTGTCCATTACCTAACTCCAGTAATATAAGGAAGCCAGTTTCCGAGAGCAATCTAAATAATCCAAATCTTCATGTCAGACATCATAGTTTTGGCAGCAGAGAGAGATACCGCTTTAGAAGTTATCAAGGTTGAAGCATGACAGACTCTCTCTCTGATTCAATAATCTTGCTTCCGTTATTAAATTAATCATAAATGAACCATGTCTTCGAAAGCGATCTAAATAATCCAAATCTTCATTGTAGACTTTACATTTCTTTTGAATTTCTCTGCAGCTGAGAGAGATACTGCTTTAAAAATTAGCGAAATCGAAGCTATATATACTTTTTCTGTGCTTTGGTAATCCTTGTTCCGTTATTTTATTAATCATTAGTAAAAAAATTAGTTTCTACAACCATACTTAGGCCCGAAAATTTTACCCTGAACCTGTGTTCGCGTATATAAATGCAAGTATTTTACTGTTGGCGCTGAGATTTAGAAGAAATTCTACAAAAATATTTGAGCGCGAACATTTTCGATTTCGAAAACTTGTGCTCCAAGCTTGGGTTCGCGTATAAAAGTGTTTTACTGATTTTCACAATGACTTCGAAAACCATTTTCTATAAAAATTAGACCGGAACATTTTCGATTTCGAAAAATTTAACTCTAAACCGGTGTTCGCAGATATAAATATTTTGCTGTTAGCACTGATATTCACATGATTGACTTTCGAAAATTTCCGAAAACTTTTAAAGAAAATTCTGATCACGGATCTAATATTTTCATCTCTACTGTTAGCACTGAGATTCACAGTGACTTCGAAAACCATTTTCTACAACATTACTTAGAGCCGAACATTTTCGATTTCGAAAGATTTTACCCACATATATAAATGTTTTATTGTTAGGGTTGAGATTCAAAAGACATCGAAATTCTTCAAAAATATTTGAATCTGAAAATTTTCGATTTCGAAAAATTTTACTCCAAATTTCTATTCGCGAATCTAAATGTTTTACTGTTAACACTGCGGTTCGCAAAGACTTCGAAAACTATTTTTTAGCACCTTGACGTTTTGAGCTCAAACTTGTTTTATTCTTTTGGTCCAAAATCCACTCACGGTAGCTCTAAAACTATTTCATTTAGGCATTTAATTTACCACGCCCTATAGAATACTTATTCTCTTAATTTCTAAGCTCCACTCTATTTGAATAATTCTTTGCAAATGCTGCACAATTCACTGATTCATAGCGCTGCCAGCTGCAAACGTATTTGTTTATGAATTTCTATATTTATTATTTATTTTGTGGCTTTATTTGCCACAGACTGCATTCAATTGGAAAAATTAATTTCGGATTTTGTGTTGTGCATTAGCCAACTATGTTAAGGTTACATAAAATATTTTCCCTCAGCAAATACGCTTCTACATACGGTACTTACAATTACTTACATTACATAACAATGCGTTATTGCTTACCATTCATTATGCAGTAATAATTATGAACATTTAGTCAAAGCCACAGCTTCATTATTGATACATTAAAATATCTATATGCACAGACACACACACACAGACATGTGTAGCGGTAATTGTGTATTGAAGTGATTATGGCTGCAGCATTTGTAATTGCAATCATTTGCACAAATGTAAACACGACCTGCTGGGAAATCGACCGATTTCTAGAAAACTAACCCATTTATGGCTTTGCTGCCTTTTAAACAACTGCGTTCCATTTCCGTGGAAATGCCAGTGGGGAATCTGTGGTCTTTTAGGTAATTGGAAACCAGTTCTCAACCGCAAACTTATATTTGTAATGCATTTGCCTGGAGCATATTATATTTTAATACTTTTTGGCAATTAAGTGTAAATTATATGCAATTGATTGACTTTTGTGGCATTTACTTTCACTCAATTATGAGACTTGTAAATTCATAAAATTGTATTAAATAGCTGGATCTAAGTATACATACATTTGTGTTACTATGACAGCAGATAAGAAGCTTCAGCTGAGAGCCTTAGTCCAGTCAGTGAAACCTTGGTAGCTGAAAATTTAGCCTCAGTAAATAATGACAAACCTTTGGTCATCTGAAAATCTTACAAAAACTTGTGAATGGATCTCCGTTTATTAAAAGAACAGCTGAAAATATTTCTGTTTTAATTTACTAAAAAGTTGAGTAGGGAAATTCGACTGCCAAGTTTATGTATACCGAAAAAAAATTCAGAAATATGATACTACAGATTTTGATTGAGTCAGCTGATATTCTTTTCGACTCAATTTACAATCGTTGTGGACTGAATGAAGAAAAAATCACAGCCATTGTCTATTCAATGAGAGTCGGCAGCGAATTACACAATTTACATTGGCTCCATCTGTCGACAATTGGTCGTACCGACGCAAAAACCTTCTTTGGCTCATGCACAACAACTTTGCTAAAGGTCACATTATGATTAAATGCATAGTTTACGACTAAATAAACGACATGCTGATTCAATAGGATACACAAAAGTAGACCCATAGGGACAGCAAACGACGCCATATTTTTCCGGCTCTCTTGATATTTCTCTTCATTTCCATTTAATCATGGAAAGATATACGATTCAACAAAGAGTCGAAATTATTAAAATTTTTTACCGAAAGTAGGATTCAGTGGCCTTAACTTTATAAGAGTTATATTCAAGGAATCTAATAAAAAGAAAATTAACAAAAACGCTGAACAGCTGAAGATTAATCTTGACTGCTTGGAAGCAATGAGTTTCAAAATTTTTTAAACATTTTAGTTTGAAATTCACACATATATTCTGTAAAAAGACAGTAAGTTTCCAATGCCAGAAATCCAATCTTAAGCTTGCTGATATACTCACCATAGAGTCGACTTATTCCATGCTTCAATGCCGCTATGAAGTTTTCATTATGCTTGAAATCAAAAGAGTTCACAATCTCTAGCCTCATTGCTGCTGTTATGGTTTTTTTACTTATTTTTGGTTGTAGCTCAACATTATATTATATATGTATGTGTAATAATATTTACATAATTTATCTTCTTAAAATATCTTTCCCCTTAAAAATTTTAAAGCTTGAGCAAAAATTACAGACCCACCTCATCCAAAGAATCAACCCACTGTGCGCATAAATTTGCCGTAAATTTGAAAATAAAATAATTTATCATGTTATAATTGTAAATACATGTATGTATGTACGTAGTAGACTAATGAAAGTAATTAATTACAATATTTAAGCAATAAATTTAATAAATTTCTTATATTGAGCAAATAAGTTTTTTGTTGGCAAAATGCATGAAAACTAAATTTGAAAATAAAGATAAATAAATGCAGTTCCAAACAAGTAAGGAGGGCTAAGTTCGTGTGCAATCGAACATTTTATACTCTTGCAACTTGAAAGAATCAAAGCCAGGGAAATACCTTAAGGTAAGAAACGACAACCAGAGGATCGAAATCCAAGCAAGTAGATATACAGTCGAATTTCCCTAACTCACCATAATCCATAAAAAACTTCGAGTTATGAATAGAAACTTGTATGAAATTTAGCTTCTATTGTCAATTCAAGAGTTCAAGTTACACAACTCATTCACTGAACGACATATTCGGTATAAGGTTTGTTAGAAAAACGAAAATCATTATTTGTACTATGGATATGAGTTTGGGGTAGTATCGACCCGATCTTATTTATTTCTGCCAATACATGTGGTACTATTAACCTGTCACATACTAAAAAATGCTTTCCTGTTTTCCATAAAGTAGCTCATATCCAATCACCAATCATATGTAGTAAATTCAGCCGAATGTTCGAAAATCCTGATATTAGTTATATGGGGGCTAGGTCAAGTTTTCGCTCAATTTTAACTATTTTTGGCAGAAAGATATACAATTATCGGTAAAACGCGTCCTTTCATTACGATAACTCACATATTGGCTGTTGTAGGCGGTAAAAAGTCATCCGGAACTTCGAAAACATTTATATTAGGTATATGGGGATTCAGGGAAATATTGACCCGATTCAACCCATTTTTGTCACACAGACACAATATTATCCGGAAAGTATTTTCTCCGCATTTCAATTATATATCTCTCACAATGACCGATATTTTTTGTCAAAAGTCAACATGTTCGGTACTTAGGGTTTTGAAGTAGTAGACCTTCCAATCCAACAGTTTTGGTTGGATTTGCAAGTATAAAAACATATGGAGAATTTTTGGGCATAAGCTGCTATACCCTAAAGACTTAAAATCGGTATACGGGTCCCGAGATATGTAAATTAACCTAAAAGTGGGCGGTGACACGCCCATCATCCATGGTTCTATTGAGCCCTCTCATACCATGGCTAGTGAAAAATTGTATGTCTCCATCGTGTTTGGTTATTGATTCATCGTCTTTTTAGTAATTTTTAACAGTACCGTTATATGGGGAATGAGCGGGATTATGGTCCGATTTCATTCATTTTCACACTGTCGGTAAAACTTCTTAAAATAATTGTCCTAAGCGAATTTGGCTCTGGTAGCTTTAGCTTAGAGCTAGGAGATATTTACATTAAACCAGTTAGAAGTAGGCACCACGCCCACTTTTTAAAAGCTTTTTAGCTCTCGGGTTGCGCCTTGCTACTGTAATCCTCTGTACCAAATAACAGTTCTATAGCTTATTGAAGTGTTTAGCTACGACACTTTATAGAGTTTCGGTTAATGGCGGTTTGTGGGCGTGGCAGTGGTCCAATTACACCCATCTACGAACTTCGCCTTAATTTTTTGCCAACTCGTCTCATCATCCAAATTGTTTATATATATAACCCTATATCTGAATCGAATAGTTTTAGGTGATACCTACAACCGTTAGGTGAACAAAACTATTATACTTTGAACCAGCATGTTGCAAGAGTATAAAAAGTCATACATACAAACATTAGTGGAATACATACAACTCCGATTAGATCACGTCATACATACATACATATCATGTGTATTTTTCTACATAATGTACATGTATGTATGTATGTGCAGGCACGTGCTAATGCTATTATTAGAAACACAATTATAATGCGATTTAAATAGAAAGCCAATTAAGACCCACGAATCGATGAACATTATGCGCAACTATTAAACTAAATCAAGCGCTGCAACATTGCAAAAAAATATAAATAAGATAATAATAACTGTAAAAAATCGCAAAATATCAAACACATGTCGACAGCTAATTAATGCGATTAAGCATTGAAGGTGGCAAATGAAAAATGGCATTGAGTACGCGTGTAATTAGCAGGCGACAAGTGTGCGTGTGTGTGCAAGCAGCGACATCAAATCAAATACATACATACTAACAGTAGTGGCTCATTAGCATAATTAAGTACGAATAACTAATGGTAATTGCAAGTATAAAAAAATATGGAGAACCGGATATAAATATAATACAAAAATTAAACAATTGAAAATCAACAAACTCAGCAAATACGGCACTCAATAATAATAAAAAATAATAGTAATAAAAAGGTTGTAATAAATTTGAATGATATTGCAAGAAAAAAACCAACAAATAAAACACTGCACTTAAGCACACACAACTATTAATTTACACACACACACATACATACATGCGTGTTTATAAGTAAATTGAGTGTTAATCAAATTTACACCACACAATTAAGAAGACTTTTTGTAGTTAAACGGAATTAAATTTGTTAGTGTTGTCAGGCAGACATAAATACTCGAAAAACAACAACATATAGTGCATACTCATGTTTATCTATGTCTGTAAGTATTTATATAAAAATAGTTAAGTAATTGTCATTTAATTGTATTCAATTAACTTTACATTTTTTTACTTTAACTTTAAATTAATTTGTATTTATATAAAATTCAGAAATGTGTAATAGAAATATTAAAATTAAACGAACTAAAGTAAAGATTAAAGAATTTACTGTGAAAAATAAAAACTAATACATATACATATGCATATTTATGTATGAATGTGTGCATTGAAATGAGCTAAGCGAAAATTATTGAAATCTAATGAATAAAAAATAAAGATATTGATGAAAAGTGAACATCACCGTTATTTATGTCACATAATCCTTTTTAAGCCTGGCTACTCAAGACTAGCCAGACATAAGACTTCTTATTTCAAAAATTATAAGAACATAAGTAAGAAAGGGCTAAGTTCGGGTACAACCGAACGTTTTATACTCCTGCAGCTTGCAAGAATCAAACCCAGTTAAAAACCTTAAGATGAAAAAAAGTCAATCAGAGGTTCGGAATCTAAGCAATTTTATATATACATTAGATTTTTTTTTTTAACTATTATTTTTTTAAAAATTTTCCATTGAAAATACACTACCATCGTGATTTTTTATCTTTAAATTTCTACAGATCAGAGATATTTTATGGCATCGCTTTGACTTTAGACGCACATTTCTCAGAATCGTTCACTCTATAAAAGTGCCCAGTGCAACAAAGTCGTTATACGGGGCTCTAAACCGATTTTTCCACGAATTTCGCATTTTTTTGTATACCCCGTAAATGAGAAGAACTATAGGAAAAATGTTCATAACAAATTTGTAAGAAATTTTATTTGCTAAAAAAAGGTCCGATGTCAAAATCGCTATCATTAATACTTCTCGAGATATTCGGCTTTTTAAGTAGGGCTGTATGCAGTTTTCATAGATTTTTTATTACTTACCATCTATAAAAAAAAGGTTTGTTAGAAAAACGAAAATCATTATATGTAGTATATGGGAGTTGGGGTAGACCCAACCCATTTTATATATTAACTATTATCTCCACATAATAAAAAAAATTCTCCTGGTTTTATTAAGGTACCTCACATACAATCACAAATCATATGGAGCAAAGTCAGCTGGATATTCGAAAGTTTGGTAATATTTCTATAAGGCCTAAGTCAAGTTTTCGCCGATTGTATTATTTTCTTCTTCTTCTTTACTGGCGTAGACACCGCTTACGCGATTATAGCCGAGTTAACAACAGCGAGCTAGTCGTTTCTCTTTTCGCTACATGGCACCAATTGGGTATTCCAAGCGAAGCCAGGTCCTTTTCCACCTAGTGCTTCCAACGGAGTGGTGGTCTTACTCTTTCTTTGCTTCCCCGGCGGGTACTGCGTCGATTAGTTTTAGAGCTAAAGCGTTTTCGTCCATTCGGACAACATGACCTAGCCAGCGTAGCCGCTGTCTTTTGATTCGCTGAACTATGTTAATGTCGTCATGTGCCCAAAAAATAAGGTGACATTTGAATTTAAACTGCGCGCGTCAAAGGATTTGGAGAATTATTTTTTTTTTAGGTTGGTAGTACTGTCAGTCAATTTATGTCAAATTTCATGTCAAAATATTCATTAGTGTTTGAGATACGTTCGTTTTGTGAGCTGCTAAAAGTGACTTTTTCGTTTTTTGCGATGTCGAAATTTGTTGAGCAAAGAATTTGCATTAAATTTTGTTTACGGAATCAATTTTCTGCTGGGGCACTGGTCCTTTTAAGGAATTTCGGGCTGACTCGAAGACGAAGAGCGTCCAGGGCGACCATCAACCTCAACCGGCGAAGCTCACGTTCAACAAATCAAAGATTTGGTGTTGAAAAACCGTCGATTAACAATTAGAGACCTTGCTGATGAAGTTGGCATATCAAAAGGCTCCGCCAATACCATTTTGAAGGATGTTTTGGGCCTCAAGCGCTTCAAATCTCGACTGGTACCGAAAACATTGAATTTTTTGGAAAAAAGGCGTCGCGTTGAAGTGTGTGAAACGATGTTTTCCGACTACCAGGGTTTGTCATGAAATCTTAAACGGCAAACACAACCGAAATAAACGTATCGAGCGAACTATCGTGCCAAAAAGGCCGAGAATTTGAAAAAATCGCGCCAAAGTCGCTCAAAAATCAAGGTCATTTGACTGTTTTCTTCGATTATCGGGGTTGTTGTGCATTATGAATTCCTTCCAAACGGTCAAACAGTCAACAAGGAATATTATTTGAACGTTATGTGTCGTTTGCGTAACGCTATCCGCCTAAAAAGGCCGGAATTGTGGAAAGACAATTCTTGGTTTTTACACCACGATAATGCACCATCCCATACTGCCTCGTAATTCGTGATCATTTCGCCAAAAACTCAACCCATATCGTTCCGCAACCGCCGTATTCACCTGATCTGGCGCCGAGCGACTTCTGGCTGTTCACCAAGCTCAAAAGACCGCTCCGGGGACACCGGGTTTATACGATAGAGGAGATACAAGCCGCAGCGAAGACGGAACTAAGGCCATCCCGGTAAGTGACTACAACCAGCGTTTTGAAGATTGGAAAATCCGTTGGCATAAGTGCATTGCATCGGGAGGGGATTACTTTGAAGGGGATGAAATTGATTTGGAAAAATAAATAAAGAATTTTCAAAATAAATACAATGTCCCCTTATTTTTTGGACACAGTATATATCTCAGTTGTATAAGATCAAATGCGATATTCGCCACGGCCAACAATATTGATACTTTCAAGTATTAAGTTGTTATATTTACTTGTAAAACTCAAAAATAATCATGTTTTTTATATTATTTTTTCGGTGATTTGATATTTACAAAAAAATTTATTTAAATGTAGTCGACGAAATTTTCTCTGAAACAACGTGGCCATTTTCTTAGATATATAGTAGGTTAAGATCGAAGGAATACGAAGGATCTTTGATTATAATTTAGATTTTTAAGCCGTTCTGAAGTGCAATTTTCTTTACAAAAAACGGTTTTTTTTTTTGGAAAGACGATATCTTGACAGAACTCAAAATTTTTGGATCGACCCTATACTAATAGTACATTTTTTGTCTTTGGATTTGAGATCATTTTAAATAAAAAATCTTCCAAACCACTATACACATTTTTAGGAGATCGTTCTACAGGTCGACTACGGGATCAAAGGAATCCAAAATTTTTCAAAATTTATAAATTAAAAGTCTTACTATTTTTCGCTCACAGTTCTAGATACGACGGCGATCTCTACTACCAAATGCGGCGTTGAAGTCTACAAAACAGTTGTTGACCAGTTTGAACAGAATTGTGACAATTTGATTTGAAGATGAACTTTTTTCGCGGAGCCTTAAGAATTGGCCTGCATTTGGTTTAGAAGAAGTTTGCAGAGCATTTTGATGGGAGGGAGAGATATCACATTCTCTATATTTTTTACTTATGGATAGATCGCCGTTTTTGGAAACCTTCGCCAGTCTGCCTTTTAACCACATAAAAGTACATTAAAGTCTGCAAATGTAAATATTTTATTTGTTAAATAAAATAATTTTGTCTCATTTCAATTCGCAAACATATAAGTATATGGCCGCAGTTGGTCTTAAGTGTTTACAAGGGTTTCAAAAAATCGATTTTTTTAATGTCATATTAATTTTACAACACCTCTAGAATATTGTCCTAAAATTTCAAGTTGATCCGAGTAATAGTTTCGGAGATACAGCCTTGAGAACTTGTGCGCTCGAGGCTAGCTAGGCTAAGTGCACCGCCTTTAAACGTGTTACACAGGTCTTTGAGATACAATTCTTAAAGACTTGTACAAAGGAGTTGGTATTTCATCACAACTTTTTGAAAAAAAAATGTCGCGAAATTTTCACTGAATTTTTAATTTTTTGTAAAAATGTCTGCCAAAAATCCAATTTTCAGTTATTTTTTTCCTTCGTCCAAGTTCTAAATTAAGAATTTAACTGAAACACGTATTTTTTTACGTTCCTATAAGGAGTTATCGTGCCAACCCGGGAGCATCGTTTTTCCGAGGGCTCACTGTTCAGTTTAAAATATTTTTTTCCAAAAATTTAGGAAATTTCTTTTTAAAAAATGTGTTGTTTGTAACAATAAAAAATTCGAATAAAATATTTAATTTTTTAAACGAGAAAAAATTTGTGGAAAAAATGGTGTTTTTTACTCGAGGAAACCCATGTAACCCCTTAATGTATCCAAAAATTTTTTAGTTTTTCCAACCAAATTTTCTTTTCTTTTTTTTTTTTGCGTTTGGACAAGCCTTCAGCGTATTATTCTCTAATGGATTTGTTATACGTTAGAAGATATCAATTTATTAACATTAATTGCCCAATCAGCGTTTAACAGATAATACATTTAGGTAAAACGCCAACTGCAATGCTTTAAAATGTTTTCAAATGAATATCCATTGAATTAACCGCAAATGTTCGATATTCCTTTTTAAAACTTAAAAAAAAAAACTATAACACATTTGGCGAACTTCTGACAAATCAATTTACGTCATTAAACGCAGTATAATTGTTAAAATATTTAGATTCCATATTTTTTTATTCCGTTTATTTTCATAGCACAAATCATTAACCACATTTAACAAGCATTTCATTATTTAAAAAAATATCCTTGTATTCCTTAGCCGCATTTTTTACCACCACCACCAGTGCTCTTCTTGCCATAACCACCGCCGATCTTCTTAGTACCGGCCACCACCGGCAATTGGCTGCAACTCCAACACAACACCAATAAAATTGGCAAAAGGAAAACTGAGAAACGCATTTCGAATAAGTTAATTGGAACTCCTTTCAATATTAGCAATATTTTTAATGATTTGAGTGCACTCGTCAGTTACTTTATGCCGGCAAGTAATGCGTTTTCCCTTGATGAGCTCCTTTTTATAGGCTTTCTGATAATTATTGCAATAATCATTTGTGTTGTAGTTAGGTGTTGGAATTTTTCGTACAATTGTTTAATCTGTCACGCCTATGCAGATTTACATTCGCGCTTAAAAAGATGAAATATTAATATTTTTGATAAGAGTAATTGGCTTTGAACAGGCACGCGAAGGAACTGAATGTATTACTACAATTTATTTTTGGGATTCACCCAAGGTTTTCCCATATTTTCACAGTATGATTCATTAAATTACTAATTATAACCGTTCATTGATCATTTCGTTACGCTCAAACTAATACATTTCATTTGAATTTCAATTAGGTTATAATCTTAGTTAATTATGAGTTAATTAATTTCCATCTGTGCGGCGCCTGGGACAGTGATTTGAAGTGCGCACTGCCACTTCGCTGAATCAAGGTTTGATTATTCTCACAAATAATATCTTAATAAAAGCTATCACGTGATCAACGATATATCAAATGATATTTTCAATCATAGAAATCCAAAAAAATATAAGTAAATTGAGATCTGTTATTTAGGCTCGTAAGAAAAACTTATAAACTATTGAAAAATTATTTAAAAACACTTTCTTAGTTTCAGAAAACATAATTATTTATTAAAACAATTCAAGTATTAAATTTTGGGTTAGTAATTAATTTAAAATTCGAAAAAATTATTTGATGCACCTTGTTGCCAATTTTATGTTTACCTTCAACTCAAACAAAAACAATTTCAACATATTGCAATTTTTCTTCACCATAACATTGTACTACAATTTTACGTCGATCCTTCTTCAACGGTGTTGAACATTTCATGGGTTTGGGTTTATACTGCTCCTTACTATTCCAATACTCCGCACTCGCTGCTGCCTCACTGTCGCCTGATTCCTCCGGCAGCTAGCGTCGCACACCAGCGTCATTGGTGTCGGTAGTGGGTGGGCGACGTGTAGTGGTTGGCGGACGTCCACGCGGCTCAGGAAATGGCTTGGCGTTGGCTAACGTACCCATGCTGCCGATCACAGCGAGTAAGCCGAAAACGAAGAACAACGATAACCACTTCATTGTTTTAGACTTCGGGAGTTTTTCTTTACGCACTGAAAAGTGTATAGTTTCGCAATTTTTGTCTGACTAACAATGTCTTGAGACCAGCAGACACCTTTTATACTTAATCACAACTTAGCATTGTGAAGCGCGAGCTATAGCTATTGTTATAACTATTTAGGCAGATGTCACAAGCATAAATTGCTGCTGATATGATCTTGGAGACGTTAACGAAAATCTGTAGGGAGCTTGCTTTCATACTTACTGCTAATCGGAATAAATGTCAGATGCGTTTAGGCATCAAACTCAAAGAAAAGCCGGTTTTGTTTATGTTCTAAAGATTGCTGCGATCGATTAGCCGTTAATTGAGTTGTAAATCTTATAAGAAAATGGGCGGAAAATCAGCCGAGCATTTAAGTTTTTATGGCGGAGATTTACTGATTGTCGAACTTTGGGAGAAAAAGTCAATTGTATTGTAAATTAATGTGTAGAATATCTATATATATGTACATAAGTACGTACATACATATGTACGTCCAGCTTTACATACTATATTCATCGGTGTAGGTCTCGCAAGCTTTGAATGCTTTTAGAACTTGATTTTAAAGTTTTCGAGTTTTCGAATTTTCAACACATCTTTATTATAAGTCAAATAATTTGATTAATAATAACATATGTATTTTTTTCAATAGTTTTTCTTCAAATATGCTGTGAAGTGTGGTTATACTTGTAAAAATTGTTTTGACATCCCTTCAGGCTCAATTCTTACACAGTCCAATTAGCACCAATATTGCACCTAATGAAGATGATGATGATGATGTCCCAACACAACTGGATGTGATACAACAATTGGATGTGACACAACCACTGGATGTGACACGACCACTGGACGGGCGACCACTACTGGACGGGCCACCACTACTGGATGCACCACTTTCGGCTTGACGACCACGACAGGGTGCTCCACAAGCACGACATGAGGACTTGGATGATGTAAAATACCAGGTGCGGCCTCCACGAAAAGTGGCAAATTAGATGTTATGTAAAGGATGATGGAAATAACGCAGACTGCGAATTTAAGGAAATACATTTTATTCGAAATGAAATATTAACTTAGTTGATGGCATAAAATCCAACTGAGTTTAATTCGGAAATGCAAATGTGTTTTATAGTTTTAAAGAAAAATCGAAGTCCCATACTTCAAATTTGTATTTCTATTGGTCATTATGGCAATGACCGCAAAAATGCAGATGTATAATAGTTGCATGGTAAGAATGACGGCTAACCACATATGAAGTTGAAATTGCTTACCAATATTTTTTCATGTATCAATGCAAAAATAATTATCAGAATATTCGGTTTTTGCATATAACATTATTATGTTTATTAAACATAATTGCATTATACATACATATGTATGTGTCAGTATACATTTTGTATATTTTACAAGTACATACATATTAATTATTTGCTAGTGTGTAAAAGTAGAAACTATTTCAAATTTTTAAATAGTATACAAAATCTTATAGAAACTATAGGTAATTTGTAAGTAACTACATTTATTGAAATTAGCGAACGTCAACACGCTTTTACAACTTCGCCTATCACCTGCACCGCTGTACACCTCTTTAAGTTCTTGGAGAATTTCTTTTCAAATTTCTTTTGCTGCTTCTCTGTTAATTCTTCAGCACCAATTTTAGCAGCATATTTTTTCAAGACACGTTTTTTAAGCTTTTCCAATGCAATCCCGTCATCATTCTTTCGTACAATTTTATGTAACACCACACTCCATTCGAAATCATCGTTGGCTTCACCGTTCGTTTCTAATGTTGTATCATTGGCAACCGCTTCGCCGATATCTGCCACTTGCTCCTTTTGCTTCTTTGACTTCTTTTTGGAAGGTTCATCGGTTCCATTTGGTTCAGCTGTTAAAGCGGTTTCTTCAGCCATTTCTGCCTCTTGGGCATCATTCTTTTGCTTCTTTGACTTCTTTTTGGCAGGTTTATCGGTTCCATTTGATTTAGGGGCTATAGCGGTTTCTGTGGCGATTTCTGCCTCTTGGGCATCATTCTTTTGCTTCTTTGACTTCTTTTTGGCGGGTTCATTGGTTCCATTTGATTCAGCGGTTATTGCGGTTGCATCGTCAACTTCCAGCTTCTTTGATTTCTTCTTTTTTGTATTAACACTTTCAGCGCTTTCGCTTTCCTCTTCTTGTGGCTTGCCATTTTCTGTTTTATTCTTTTTGGATTTTTTCTTTGCTGGCTCTTCGCTCACAGTTTCCTCAGTTGCTTCTCGTTTTACGCCATTCTGCTTAGAAGTGTCTTCTTTCTTAGCTGCTACCGCTGCTTTTTCTTGTTGCTTCGCTAATTTCATCTTATCCAGCTCTTTTTCGAGCACATCCCAAACTTCTGCCGCCAATCGCATGGGCATATGCATACAATTTTTTACAAAGTTTTGGAATTTTGCTTTTTTTCTCGGCACATTCTCGAAATTTTTTAAGCGTTCAAATGCATCACGAGCCAGACCGCTTAGCTTGTAATCGTTGGAATCAAGTATAGCACGTATGATGTCCATCCAACCTTCTTGCTTTTTAGCACCACTGTTACTGGCTTCTTTATGTACATAATCTTTACCGGAATATTTTTGCAATTCTGTAATACATTTGGTGTGTGCCACATATTCTTGTCCACGAAAATCTTTGAGGCAATCCATACATGAAACATTCTTCGGAGCACCTCGGCATTTTGTATTGTAGTGTTTCTCCACAGCCGGTTTTTTAACGGATTCGCCACAGTGATTGCAAATAAAGAAGACCATTGTGATTTGAACGTTTAATTTATTATATTTTTATTAAAAAGCAACAAAATGTATAAAAGTTGCACACCGGTCCAGGAATCTGGTAAAAATAATCAACCCAAACAAATCACACGTGCTGAACTTTACGCGTTGCCATATTGTGCATTAGAAACAGCTGTTGAAAATATTACAACAATACTTACAGTGGAAGTCAAACTGTTTTATCAGGTTTCAAAGGCAGTGTGTTTTTCACAGTTTAACCCGAATGTGATGAAATTCAAATAAAATATTGCAAAGAACAAGTATTTTTAACATTTTAAAAAGTTTTTTTAATTGGAACCGATATGTAATAAACAATAACCTTAAAGTCATTAATTCGGTTTGCAACACAATTAGTGCACATTGTCTTTTACAATATTCCAATTAGAATTTTGGACTTACAGCCAGCTGGTAGCCTTTGCCTGTGTATGTGAAAAGTACCGTTGTGAAATTTTATGTTTTTAAAAATTATAAAAGGTGTCAAATTGATTTAAATAGTGTAAATTTTGTGAACTGTTTATTGTTAAAAGTGAAGAATATACAAAACTGCATAGATTATTTTAGGCGACCTACATATAATTAGGTAAGACTTAAATTAATATACTACCATAGAGTTTTCAAAAAGTTTTGCCAAGTCTTCTTTACTTTGCTCCCGCGGTGCTAATTTCGTTATACGTTCCTGCGGCAAAGTGCCCTCCACTAGTGCTGGAATGTCATCACCACTAAAACCTAAAGCTTTCAACCCATTTTCAATACCTGCACGCTGCATAAACGTCCGTACGGTATCTGCTAAAATATTTCCGGCATCTGCTGACTTTGCATTGTTAGTATGGCCACCAAGTATTTGCGCCGCTTCCAAATGACGTTCTGGACATGCAGACGCAGTAAACTGAAATACAGCTGGTGCGCTGATGACAACGGATAACCCATGTGGAACAATTGCATGAGAATCGGCGTAACCTTCAGGTCGAAACTGACGTACATTTCCCGATATGGGATAAGATAAGCCATGACAAAGATGTACACCAGCGTTGCCGAAACCTACACCAGCCATCGTGGATGCTAGATGCATGCGAGAACGAGCTTCTAAATTGTCGGGCTGATAAATAGCGTCTATGAAATTTTCACGTATTATTTGTAGCGCATAGCGCGCCCAAACATCAGAGATAGGGTTACGACCTTGATAGGGTGGTCGCAAGCTAGGGTCAGCAGGTGCCGGGCCACGTTCACGATAGTCAACGGCAGTGAAACTTTCGAGGGCATGACAGAAAACGTCGAACCCACAAAAAGCGGTGACTCGTTCTGGTTGCGTAAGAGTATGTAGCGGGTCGATTAAAGCTTTGATGAAAATAACGTATAAATTAATGAGAAATATTTGTGAAATCTAATTCTTTACATACCTAATTTGGGTTTAAGAAATTTACTTGAAATTCCCGTTTTAGCGTGCAACTTTTTATAATCGAAAATAGCTACACCGGTAGTCTCTGAACCGGTGCCCGAAGTTGTCGGTAACGCGATCAACGGTTTCAAGTTAACATTAATCTGTCAAAAAAATTAAATTAATTTATAATTTTTAAGAAATATTTTCGATATTACCTCTTTGCCCCGACCAATCGGCTTATTCACATAATCCAAAAATTCTGCGTCTTTATCACAAGAAAATAAATTGGCCACTTTGCAAGTATCAATTGCAGAGCCACCGCCTATTGCTACAAACGCATCAAATTGTTTTCCCCTTGCGAAGGTCACAGCATCCCATAAACTAGCATCAGTCGGTTCAACGCGTGTTTTATCATACACTTCATATTGTATGCCATGACGACTGAGCGAATCGAAGGCTGTGCGTACGCTAGATAATTTAGCAACATTAACATCCGTAACCAAACAAACTGACTTTGCACCCCAGTTGCGCAGATCTGCACCAAGTTCGGCTGAAACACCTGGTCCAAAACGCACCGTTGATGATGACATCTACAAGTAGAAAGTGATCGTATACTATTTTAAATTTTTTTGAATCTTCACCTCAAAAGCGTATTCCATTTTGCCGGTTTGAGTGTTGGCCGCCACTTGCAGCGCGCCTGAACTGTAGCCATGCGAATGTGCCGGACAGCTACAACTAAAGAAATTTTATTTAATTAAAAATGAAAATTTACTCTAAATTCCGGTATTTATTTTTGATAATACTTACGATTTACTAGCTATGGCGTGCATCAAATTAATTGCACTTTTTCGCGACATTTTTCCTCGCCGAAATTAAAATAATACTTGTTTACTATATAAGCGATCAGCTGCTCAGTGATACTGATAAGACACTCAAATGACGTGCGCGCGAAGACGTTGGGGTTGGTTCTGCGGTCTCAATGATAGCACTAACGAATTTATACTATTAAACTTAAATACATATGCAGAAAACAAATGGTTTGAGATTGCTTGCGAGAGTGTTTCTGAATGCAGTGCTTTTATTTACTCTTCTCTGAACGTGTCTATATTGTTTCATTTTCAGCACATTATCATCATGGAGAATATGGAGCTCTCGTTTACTTTTGACGCATTCAATTATGAGCGTGATTTCACTGCCGATAACTATGAATTTGAATGTTTGTGGGACGAGTATGCCGAAGAGATGCAGCGTGTTGATGAATTCGCAGACTTAGAGCAAAAATTTGTCAAACAGTTGACAATAACGGACACTTCCTAAAGGACAATGTTGTACGGGCCCATATTACTCATTTTAAGGATTACATTAACTGCATTTTAAGGAATACATTAACAGCATGTTTTGCAGAGCAAAGGTATCTAGTTAATTTTGCTAATATTTTATAGTTGATTGATTAATTTTTATATATTTTAGCAAGTGCTTACATTAATAAATAACAAAAATGTGCTTTCCCTCTGATCTAAAGCACTGAAAATCACCTCGATCTTCATATCGATCCTATCGATAGACATGGCTTCAATTTCTTATATATTTCTTCAAAAAAATCTTATTGGATACCAAATGCATCCATGTTCGCATCAATGTTTTGTAACTTTTTTCCCAATTTAAAATGTAAATATGTCGGTATATGTGTATTGACTCTACAAATTGCAGTTGGGACATTTTAATTATTTTATGCACGTCCTTGTAAAAAAATATTAGTGAAAACCCGTACTTATTTGTTTTAACTTTTAATTAATTTTAAAACAAATATTTTACATTTTCGTTTGGTGTAATACATAACTGTTTTTATATTCTTTAAAGTTTTATTTAATACGTTAAACCTTATCATAAGTACATTACACTAACAATTATTTTATAGAAGTTTTTACAACTTTTCGTGCATAGCAAGTTCGTCTTATACTGTATATGATAACATTTTAAAAATAATTTATAAATGACATGTCTACAAATGGCACCATTATATATCTTTTCTGTAAGATTTTCGTAGATATAGAACATAGATGTCTACATTTAAACGAGCATCATGCCTATATTTATCACCCTTTTTTTGATTTACTAAATGATTTTTATAACTGTAATTAATTCTTAGTACCATTTTCTAACAAAACCATTTTCTATCAAACTAGAGAAGTGTTTGGGGAAAATATTACGTTTGAAGAGAATCGTTGAAAATGTCTCTCGTGAAAATTGAGCTTTCGATTAAAAGTACATTCAGTAATATAAATTTTAAAAAGTAAATTTATAGCCAAAAATAGAAAGTTCTATTTAAAAAAAAAAAAAAATATTTTGTACCGTATTTTCTAAATGGTCTTATAAATGGGATAATTGATTTCCAAGAATACACTGTATTAACTCAATGCATCGCCGCTGTTATTAAATAGATACTAACACTAGGCGAAATTATTCGGTTCCTTAACCTCAAAATAAAATCCGATGATATCAAAAACTTACTTTATCAACATTTATACATTCATTATTTATTGATTGTAAATATATTGTACAGCACAGTTTGTCTTTTGTGAGCTTGTTAGCTATTTTTTAAAAACTTTCTATTTTCTTATATTTAAATAAATTAAATTGATTTTATAAACTTTGTAACCATATTTTACTCTTTTAATAAATATTAAAAATAATTATAAAAATCCACTTTCTTTTAATTAAATTTTTTATTGATTCTCGTTTATGTTTGTAAATGTTTCATAAATCGTAATGTGTTGGCTTTAAAAATTATTGTTTTAGATATTTAGTTAATATTTTTTCTAAAAAAAAATTCACTATATTTTAAATATTATGCACAATAATATGAATATGTTTCAAGGTTATTTTCTTCTAAAAAATAACAAACACGGAAGAAATATTATTTTTTTATAGTGTTTTCTAAATTTTAAAACTTCTAAAATATTGAAACTTATTTTGAGAATTTTCCAATACAATCGGTATAACTTTGAAGAAAAACGTATTTTATACTTGAATATTTTTTCCTGAATGGGGTATATTAAGTTGGTGTTGTTATTGTAGGGGAGAATTCTTCCGAGTTAACGAACCTCGACGGGATAAAAAATCCGGTTCCGTTCCGATTACGTTGATCCGACTGTCGTGGGTATATTAAGCTTGCCACGGCGTTGGTAACTCCAAGAAGGAAACGTCACAGACCCTACAAAATATATACAAATGTATATAAATTATCAAGATGACGAGATGACTCGATTTAGACATGTTCGTTCGTTTGTTCTGAAATTTTGTATATATCCTCTTCTTCCCAAAAAGAATCGCCGATGTCGGAAAACTGCAGCGTATAGTTGCCCTACAAACTGAACGATCACATAAATTCTTTGTATGGAAAACTTTTGTATTTGACGAGATATTTTCACAAAATTTGGCATAGCTTTTTATCCAAGGCAACAGTACAATCTTCTAAGAAATAGATCTAGTTTCAGATCTAACTACTATAGCAAATAGTTGCTGTTGTTGTTGTGGTAAGGTTGAGATAATTTGTCAACGAGGTCATCCAACGGTAGGCCCAGGAAACGTGCTATTTCGACGAGGTCGGACCATAGCGAGAGCGGTGTCAGATGTGTACAGTTAGCTGGGCATGCAAAGAGGTGGTTATGTAAAGGTCGTGCGGGGACTCGTTGCACGCTGCACAAACTTATCGATCAAAAATCCAGCAACACAACAGACAGCTCTGAGTAACCGGATCGGACCCGGATTATTTTCGGCCAAGAACTGTCAACTCGGCACCATTCGTAGAAATTACTTCAGGAATATTTTCCGGCTCTACAACAACTAAAACCACTATTTGACAAGGCAATGTAACCATTTTTGACATCAGAAGTCAGAAAACTTTTGTTCTTAGTTTGCCATTATTTGCCGTTGGATTGAAACCAATAACTCTGGTCCGAACACCGACATATTTTAATAAGTGCATCAATTAACCTCTCAAAATCTTCTTTTTTATTGGCGTAGACAAATGTTACGCAGTTATAGCCCCTCAAAATACTTCCCGCAAATAAAACAGCATTGTATATTGTTTTTACCTTTTCTCGAAAATCGTAGTTTTTATTAAAATTCTTCGCTAGTTAACTGTACTACATAAAATGTCGGCTTCGTTTGTTATTAACTTAATTGGTACACGCGAACATGAATCTCGAGAAAAGCTTTTTCTTTGTGTGTAAATTATATTTATTTGTAAAATTAACCAATTTAATTTACTCCGAATTTATTTTAAAAAACACTTTCGTTAAAAATAATTTATTTTTTTTTTTTGCACTTAAGCAATGCCTGGATAGCATTGCTTATGCGCTAGAAAATACATTATATAGCAAAGAACTTAATTGTATGTATATACATATGTATGTGTCTATGTATGTAAGCATACATATACATATAAACTAATGTTAAAAAAAAATTATTGTGGAAGAATTTGTAGTATAAATGTTCCTTTCAGATGGTAAAAAGCTTCAAAGTGTTGTTTGTATGTATGTATATAAGAGTTCACTTAAACATATATTACAGAAAACATTTAATGTATTTATAGTTAATATGTATATGTCAATTATATATAGTGTAAATATTAAAATTTATGTTTAATCATTCACCAAAATGCAGTTTAAGTTTTATGTCTTTTTTAATCTTTTTTTATATATAAAAACGCCAGCTAATGGATGTTAGCTTTGTAGTATTATGCATTTTTTAAGACTGTGTTAAAATTTTGAAAAAAAAAATCTTTATGATTCCAAAAATGTTCCAACGATGGCACTAAGTTTTTAGATTTTTAAAATGCAAATAAGTTTTTTACCAAGACGAATTGTTATGTTGAGGTTATGTCTAGCGTTTTTTATTTTTAGTTTTTTTTTTTAGTTAATTAATAGTAATTCTTTTAATTTTACACTTTTAATTGAAATGCATACCGTTGATTTGTTAAAGTAAATTATAATTATTTCTTCTTTGTTCACTCTCTTCCATTGCTCGTTTTGTTGTTAGTTTTTGTTAGATGTTAGTCATGTTTGGGAACCGAAAAGAAATGTGTGTAGCCAACCAACAACTGTTTTACGTTGTTCTCTATCCCGTATTTAAGCTTAGTTAAGTACTATTATTTAGCAAAGTAGCGTATTTTATTTGTATTTTTAAGTTTAATTCGGTATTAATACTTTGTTCCCGCCTTCTTACGAATTTCACATGATTTTTTTTATTTATTTTTATTTTAATTTTTGTTTATATATTTCGTTTATTGTGTGTGTGTGTCTCTCTCTGTTTTACTTGTGTTTTGCATTTTACTATTTTTCATGTTTTCCTTTTAAATAATTTTATTTTTTTTGCTTAAAATTAAAACATTTTAATAACAAGTGATTGTGTTGTTGAGTCAAATTCAACTGCCTTTTCACACCCATGCAAACATACTCAACAGCTAAGAGCTGCGAGTCTGTGCGCCACTTCCAATGCACATACAGGCGTATGTATGTGTGTGCGCGTGCTTGTGCTCGACTTTATTGGCTTAGACCTGATTGATGGGCGCATAACGATGCACCTTGGGTATCTTCGGCTCCTTCACTTTCGGATTGATTTCTTCCGAGAGCTTCTGATAGACAATCGAATTGTTTGAGGAAGCCAACAATGCCATGCGATAACGTTCGCCGCGCTTGCGCAAGACAATTGATACAATCTTGACGAGTACGAGCACGAGTATAAGCAGACATGTGATGCACACAATAATGGGTATGAGGAATTTATAGCCCTCGTAGTAGATGCGTCCACGCTCAATAATGATTTCCTCTTCGGGGTCATTTTCACTCGAGTCGTCGCCGTTCATTAAGAATTTATCTGTAACAAAAGATGACAATTGATATCGAAAATTCGATTGCGTTTGCTTTAATTAATATAATTTCACGTATACTTACTCAACAGGAATTGATCTTTAGTTTCCTTGCTTAGATCCACCTCTTCGACATGTACACCAAAGTCGTGCAACTTCGTAATGTCAATCTTCTTTTCGCTCTCATCCTTGTTGTGCTTCTTACCCTTAGCATTTTCATCATCATCATCATCATCATCGTCATCCTCATCGTCTTCATCCTCATCATACTCGCTATCGTTTTCGTCAGCTTCGTCCTCTTCATCCTTGTCCTCTTCGGCTGTGTTCTCATCCTCTTCTGCGCTCTCATCATCTAAATTGCCTGCAATCACAACATCACTCTTCTCTGTGTCCTTTAGTATTTTATGTTTGTAAGTTTTGGTATTCTCCACAATCTTCCATAAACTCTTTGCATCGCTGTCTAGCTCTTTGTCTGCCTGTTCGATACGTTTTTCCAAGCTCTTCTGCGTTGGCTTGGTGATGGTGCCCTCTTCTTGATGGCGGCATACCTCATGCGCCAACGCGGCCCAATCGGCATGTGGCTGGTATTCGACAAGGCTCGCGTCACCACCCTCAAGTTCAGCATGTGTCGGCAATTTGTTGGGTCCCAGGTAGGGTCTAAGTGATACATAGCTGATGAAGTCTTGGAAGTCTTCGCTACACTTGAGTGGATTGTGTGCAATGTCCAAAGTGTGTAGATTCTTGAAGCTGCGCACATCACCGGACGATATACGTTTAATTTGATTGGATGAGGCATTGAAGCTGCGTAGAGTTTCGTAGAATTTATATTTACGGCCCATGCCATACTGATTCTCAGATAGTAGTGAAGATAGCTCACAATCGCTGACATCCAATTCTTGTAGTTTCGCCAGCGGCATGAATAGACGCACTGACAATTTGCGTATTGGATTACCAGCCAGATTCAACTTCGTCAATTCATTGTTATTCATGAAGAGCAATTCATCAAGGCGTGCAATGAGATTGTTGCTCAAATCCAGTTCGGTCAACTTGTTGAGGCTGATGAAAGTGTCACGCTCCAAGTTGTTAATATTGTTCCAGGCAAGTTTCAGCGTAGCCAAATGTGGCATTGTGGAGAATGTCTTGTGGCCGAGTGCGCCAATAGCGCAATTGGAGATGTCCAAGAAGTAAACGGTAAATAGACCGTTGTAGCTGAGGAAACCATCGGTGGGTAGTTGGCTAAGACGTGGGTTGTCATTCAAACGTATGACATCCAATTCGGAATTCTTGTAGAAAATCATGCTCGATACTTGATCCAAGTCGTTGATGGACAAATCAATGTGACGCAAACGCTTCAGCGCCAAGAAAGAGTCAGCTTGAATCTTCGTAATACCATTACCCTTCAGATTGAGATTGGTTAGGCCAGTCATGCGGTCGAACATGCCGTGGTGTACGTGCTTGATGTTATTGAAGCTCAAGTCGAGTTGCTGCAGATCATCGTTGCCGAAGTGCAAGTCACCGGTAATGGAGTTGTATTTAAGATGCAAAATAGCGAGCGTTGTACGATTGAAGACGTTGGCCGGTAGTGTTTTCAAAGCATTGTACGACAAATCCAATTCTTCAATGGTCTCTACAGAGTCAAAAACATGATCGGGTATCTTCTCCAGATTGTTCTGCGATAGATTAATATAGACGACATTGTAGAGTTTCGAAAACGCTTGTGGATGCAATTCCATCAAATTGTTACGTGACAAATCCAGCTCCTCAATGCTCGAGGACTGTAAAAAACAGACAGAAAAGTACATGTAAATTATGTGGACTTTAAATGCTATGTGCTACTTTTACTTACATTCAATAGGAAATGTACGTTAGACATAACGCTCAAGTCATTGCCTGAGATGGTCAACAAACGCAATTTCTTATTCTTGAGAAAGTATTGGGATTGATGACAGTCAAACCGACATTTGTCAAATTCACCGAGTACAGCTCGTCCAAACCGTGGAAGGCATCGGAATGCAAAAATTCAATGGTGCAATTGGAAATCTTAATGGATGATACATATTTCAGACCCATCTGCAGGAAGAATTCTGGACCCAACAATATGGGATATTTCGGACCGACATCGGTCACAATCAAATCGGTAATGTCCGAACCGAATTTCTGTGTTTCGGGATCAAAACGACTGCAAGTCGCTACCAGATAGCTATTGACATTGCGTGCGCAGACGCAATATCTCGGGCAAGGCACATTCTGATTGTAAACGATCTCTTCCTCATCGTTAATATCATCCTCATCGCCGTCATCATCATCGTCCTCGTCGTAGTCATCTTCGTCTAAATCTTCGATTTTCTTTGCACTTTGCTGTTGTTTGTTGTCGACAATTTGTGTGTCGTCTTTGAGCTTGGAAGATGACTTTGCAAATTTTTGAGGTTAGTTTGGCATTGGAAAGGTCTTACAAGTGTATTACTAAAACTTACCGTTTTTTCTTCCTTAATCGGTTTCATTTCCACTTTCTTGCTGTTCTTCGCTGCCGTATTGACGGCTCTATTGGGCTTGACGGTTGTGCTGCTACCGCTCTTCGCCTTCTGCGTGGACTCTGTGGCGGCAACTTCATCATCATAGTTGTAGTCATCATCATAATCATCGGTATCATAATCATAATAGTTCTCCTCACTCTTATTGCTCGTGGCGGTGGCATTCTCCGTCTTCAATTTATGGGGCAACATTTTATTGAATCTGTACATGTACAATCAAATTAAAATAAGTGCGGTCAAGTGCGTTCAATTTACTTGCTATTAACTACAGCTTAAAACAACAACAAAGTATATAAAAAGTATTCAGCTAGCTTACCTTGGATCATCGGCAAGTGCTACGCTATGTTTTGATGCCTCGATCAGATCGTTAAGCGTCTCATCGCTCATCTGCTGCTGCTCGGCCGATTCATTATCTTCATAGAGCGCGTTATTTAGCTCACCGCCAAGCTCTTGATGTTGTGTGGTTGCTGCCAACTTCTTAGCTTGCTTTGTTGTTTCTGTCGTTGTTGTTGTGGAGGTGATTGGTATCTCCTTAACTTTAGGTGTGGAGATTTTAATGCCATGCTCTTTGGAATGCGCCCACTTTGACGCCTCCTCCTTGTCCACATCGCCCAAGAGATTGTACTTCTCTGCCGTCAAATCGGCCGCGTGCAGCGAGCTGGTAAATGTCTGCTGGACGGCGCCTAGCGCGAGTAGCACTAGTAACACCAGTGCATGCTGGTTGCCCATCGTGTGTACACTGCAAGTGAAGAGCAGAATTTTCCGAATTATATTAGGTGCTTAGATTGGCGTAATTAAATTTTTCTGCTAAACTAATAATCTAATAATAGCAGCTAAAATTATTAACATTTATGGTTTTGCGTGAATTGCGAACATTTATACGCCATTAAGCAGCGATTTGAGTAAAATGCCGAAATCAATTAAAATACCAAGCAATTAATATGTTTATTTGCTAAATACCTCTTCTACAATTATTTGTTTTCACTCGCGTATATAAATATTTTATCAGCTGAATATTTGCTATTTTTGCTACGCACTCTGGTTTTTGTAGGCGTTTTTCGTTTTGCGGCCGCATCAATTTTATTCCCACCCCTCCCTCACCAAAATTCTGGTTTCGCCCCTGATACCTCCAAATATACATATGAAGCTGTGTGTGTTTATGTATGCGTGTGCTTAGAAGTACATGCATATTTGCATGTATCTTTTGTCTAACTTTTTCAAAACTCATAAACAAGTCGGCGCACGTATCTCGCTATCTACGCGAGATTACTACTGTCAAAAGCTCGGATGTTTGTTTCTAGAAATTGTTTATATTTGTATTCATTTGCTTCAGTTGTGTCTCCGCTACACATGCTTAAGGTTTGTCGTTAAAAAACCTGAATAGAATTTGCTTAAAATGCTAATTAAGATTTCTCTATTAATGTGTTGGGGAGTAGATTGCAAAAAGCGACTTGTGCCGAGCAAAAGGTATAAGACGTTTGAATTCTATTTATAATAAATATTTTTTTTATTATATTATCATTTCTTTATTTTACTAAAATACTATTTCTTTTATACCATTTGATCAAAATTGAACCGGACTGCTTACAAAACAACACTTACACAAACAAGCCAAAGCTTAAGAGGTACATGGATTTACGGGTTCCAAAAAATCATTTTTTTATTTTAAGTTCTACAACATCTCTAGAATATTGTCCTAAATTTTCAAGTTGAGCCGAGTAATAGTTTCGGAGATACAGCCTTGAAAACTTGTGACGTTCACTTTTGGCTAATCTTTAAACGCATTTTTCTCAAAACTTATTTTTACAGTCGGTTGGCAAGATTTCTCGAGAACTACTTACCGATCTTCATGAAAGTTTACACAGGTACAGATACAATTCTTAAAGACTTGGACGAAAGATTATTTCGATACAAATATTTGAAAATAAAATCTCGCAAATTTTAATTTTTTTGTAAAAATGTCTCCAAAAATCAAGTTTCGTTATTTTCCTTCGTCGAAGTTATTAGTTAAAGTTTTAACTAAAACACATATTTTTTCACTTTCGATGATCCTGTAAAGAGTTGTCTTGCCAAAGTGGGCGCATCTTTTTCCGAGGGGTCACGGAAATGGCGTCGCAATGGCCGAGTTTAAAATATTTTTTCCCCAAAAAATTTCAGAAATTCTATGTCAATAAAAAAAATTCTAATAAAGTAATTAATTTTTTATATGAGAAAAAATTGTTGAAAAAAGGCTGTTTTTTACCCGAGGAAACCCCTTAATCCAAATTTCTTACACTTGTCTCAGCAACTATGCCTTCATTGAATTTTGCCTCGCTGCCAGTTTTTCAAAAAATTCAGCTCTTTTGCTACGAGTCTATCATTGACACGTTTCACACCCAAAGCACAAACCAAACTTTCTTAAATCGATCAGTTAAAGACTCTGAGATCCTCCGCTATCTCTCTAATGCCAAAATGATGACTTTCAAGCACTGTTTCTTGAACTTCGTCGATCTTTCAATCAGCATGACGACCTGAGTTGACTTAGCTATATCCGAATCTAAATCTTACAGACGTCTTCTTCGCCCCAAGAAGTTGTTCATTTGTGAGAGTCGCTAATAACGAACTGCGATAGCATTTAGTTTCCATACAAACTGAAAGATCGGAATCAATGCTTGTATGGAAAACTTTTGCATTTGACTAGATATCTTCAAGAAATTTGTAAAGGATTTTTGCTTAATGCTTAATGCATGTCATAAAAAGTTTTCGATCTTACGTATATTTCGAATTGATTTGTTAGTACAATTCACGAAAGCATATTTATGTCAAATTTTCAACCAGCCTTTTACATTGTAATCTACATTTAATTTCCGTCATAAAAGTTGTTTGTCTCGTCAAGCTGTTGTCAACCTCAAAAGGCAATTTCCACTTTTAAATAAACAATTTTATGCTCAGTACAAAATTATGTGCATAAATGCTTAACAAATTGTATAACCTGTTTATTTAAAATGTTGTTATTTTGGTTTTTTCTCTTTTTAAGAGTGTTTCCTTAATTAATTGCTTGAAGTTGTATTTAAAAAGTGTGTCTTAAAAAGAAAAAAAAATAAAACATTTTTTAAATATATTTTGTTGTTTTTGCACTATGAAACTTTTCGCGAATCATATTGCAATTGGCTGGGCAACCCTTTGAATATAGATTCGTGTCGATTTCGGTTAAAAAGTTCAGGCAATCTGTTGGAAATCTCTTAAAACCATCACTTTTGTTTTCTTAAGCTGGTTTTGGATATAATTTATTTTTCAATTGAAATTTGAAACACAAAATTCTAATGCTTCCAATGTATGGTTTCGTTGGTTAGACTTTGGACTTTGTTGTATGTATCTTTAAGTAATTCATTTAGATATAATGCTTTCATTCATATTATTACTGATTAGCATGTACAGGTCTAGAATTCACACCTTACATTTTTGTCGACATGTGCAATATTTATAAATTTACTTACATAATTATGAGTATATGCATACATACATATGCATATGTTTATAAGTACAATTATTATGACAGTTTGCATTATTTTTTCTATTTGTCGGTGTGTGCCAAGCCAAATGAGGGGCTTAACGGAGTTGATACGCATTTGTACGGACATACATAAATACATATATACTTACATACATATTTGATATATATTACAAACTATATGCATTAGGGTCGGATGAAAAAATCGAACTTTTAATTTTTTTTACTAGAAACCCTGAAAATATCTTTCGAAATGCCGAAAAATACTCTAGAGTAATTTTAAATTTTTTTATATTATTTGACAAAACAGTAGCCTAAATTAAAAAAAAATGTAATATTTGTTATTATTTTTATTAAAGGTAGGTTTTTGACCCAAAATAAATCTTGAATGAGTTTAAAAAGTGATATTTAACATTTCTTGTGGTCAATGCATTTAATATACAAATAAAATAAGAAAATATTCGGATATAATCAAAAATCACAATGCGACCACCTGTTAATATTAATATTAAAAGCTTAGACTTTACCAGATAATTTTTTTGCAAAAAATTAAAGGAAAAAATTAAAAAAAAAATTAAAAAAAAAAAATTTAAAAAAAAAATTTAAAAAAATTAAAAAAAAAAATTAAAAAAAAATTTAAAAAAAAAATTAAAAAAAAAATTTAAAAAAAAAAAATAAAAAAAAAAATTAAAAAAATTAAAATTAAAAAAAAAAAATTAAAAAAAAAAATTAAAAAATTAAAAAAAAAAAATTAAAAAAAATTAAAAAAAAAATATTAAAAAAATTAAAAAAAAATTAAAAAGAAAATTAAGAAAAAAAATAAAAAGAAACTAAAAAA
>CM050325.1:92054766-92099779 GCA_027475135.1 Bactrocera correcta
TAATTCCGACCTTTTTTACGAATTGCTCCGAGAAAATGACGTATAACAGTCAAATAGTGTTCTTTTGTGACAGTTTGGCCGGCCAGGAGGAATTCGTAGTGCACCTTAACTCGATGAACGAAGAAAACTGTCAACATTACTCTGATTTTTGACTTGCTTTGACGTGGTTTTTTCGGCTTCGTTCACCTTTGCCACGATATTCGGCCGATTGATCGTCTGTGTCCGGGTCGTAAGCTTCGATTCACGACTCATCGCCAGTAATAGGACGTTTCATGACACCCTGGTAGTCGGATAGCATTGTTTTACTGTCGTTACTGCTACGCTGCTCTTCGAAAAAAAGTGTGTGATTTTGGAACCAATCTCCAAAATTATCTTTCAAAATGGTCTTCACTGATACTTTCGATATTCCAACGATATCAGCATCATCTCTGACGGTTACTAGTTCATTCAGTAGCGATTCTTCTATTTTATTGATGTGTTGATCATTAGTTGATGTCAACACGTTCTCGACTCTCTGTGAATAATTTGCACCCTTCAAAAGAACTTGCTCGCGGCAAAAAATTATCACTGAAGGCCTTTTCAAATCTTCTGAAGGTTTCGACACCAGTAAGTTGATTTCGAACACAAAATTTAATAGAATTTCGTTGTTGAATAATTTCACTCATCGTAGAAATCGCCCAATGCACTTCATGTACTTCAGAAGACAAGCGTCTACTAAACACTAATGATTAGTTTAATATGACATTTTGAACAGATGTCATTGACAGTCATACCAATCTAGAAAAAGATCGACAAATGCGTTTTCGCGCGAAATTTAAATGAAAAAGTCTTAAAATTTTTTTTACAATTTTTTGCCCCTAGTAGTATATGAGGACTTTGGAAGATGCAACAAACAAAAGACTTAAGCAACGAACTTTCATGCTTTCAAAACAACTTCGAATAAATTCAAATTTGAAATTGTGTGGTAATCTAAAATTTTTATTATAATTGTCTTTGTTTCAATGTTGCGAATATGCACTGGAAAACTACTATCCTTTTGTCTATTTTTCGGCATACTCGTATGCCATTCATTTGAAGCGTAAACAATAACAATTATTTTCATGCAAAAAAATGTTATATTTTGTGCCTGAAAAGGTGTTTATGCAGGGAGTTCTTCTTCATCACTCTAATATGAAGAAAAACGCCGCTCAAAGTCATCGGATTTTGATGGAAATTTATGGTGAATATGCTCTATCTAAGGGAAGGCGCCAAAGGAGGTTTCCGTGATTTAAAAGTGGTGATTTTGGTTTGAAGGACGGGAGCGCTCTGGATGCTCAAATAAATTCAAAGATTTGGTATTGGAAACATTGCTCAATGAAGAGGATTGCCAAACACAAAAAGAGAATAGATAGAAAAAGCTATGATAGTCGCTCAAGCAGCAATTTGAAAACGTTGAAAGCAGCCCGGTACATTCAAAACCAAAGCAATCGAGTGTCATCTTTATTAAGCCAATAGAGGTTGAAAGACGATTATGCGTACCAGAAATCCTGCTTGAACGCTCCAAAAATAAGTCGTTCTTGCATCTAATTGAAACTGTTGATGAAAAATGGATCCAAAGCGCCAATTTTAAATGCAAAACATGTAAGTGCTGTGTTATGAGATTGTAGAACCAGGTAAAAACATTAAAAGGGAACGTTACCGACAAAAAATCATCAAATTTAAGCGAGTAATTGCAGTAAAACTTCTGGAATTTGCGACTAGACACAAAGCAATACTTTTCCAATATGACAGCGCTTGACCTCATTTTGCAAGAACTATTATAAACTATCTGACAAACAGCGACTTGTGAGTTTTATCTCATTCGTCATGAAGCTCAGATTACTAGTTGTTCCGTTCGATTCAAAACACCTTCCCTGAAATACGGTTGACATCCGAATTTGGACTCATTCGTTTTTCTCCAAAAAGCTGGCGGAGTTTTTTTTTGAGGTTAAATCCACAAATTGGCCAAAAAATTAGAAAATGTTAAGGGTATTCCATCAAACTCATAAATGCCTCATAAAACTCATAAACTCGTAAAATTCTGTGCCTTATAAATGAGCTGTCAAAATTTGTGTGAAAAAAAGTTTACGCGTTTCGTATAAAACTATGAGGCAAATTCGACGCGTATTTGCTTCATAAACTGATATTTTGTTTTAGTGTTGCCATTACACAAAGATAGTTTACATTTAGTGCTTCAAAAAAGTAAAGTTTTTAGTGCAGGCAACACTACTTGCAAAGTTTGTGCTTGTTGCAAAATTTTGTTTAATTTAAAGAAATAAAAACTATATAAAACCTTTGTATAATGAGTGCATCAGTAAGTATTACTTAAATAAAACAAATGCAACACTGACAGAAAAGTCAAAATACCTATTTACGCGGCTTTTATACGTATGAAAAAAAGGAGCGTTCCCAAAATCTAAAGCGTTAATTTTTGAGCTTATAAGTTTATACATTTACGAGTTTGGTGGAATACCCTAGTTATAGTTGTTGATGGGAAATATATCGATATATTGAACAATACTACTGTTTAGATATTTCTTAAATAAAGATTCAAATTTTGAAGAAGAAATTTATTTGTTATAGATCCAATAACATTTAATAAAAAATTAAAAAAAATGTGTAAAAATATTTAATTGAGTGTAATTTATTATTTTTTAATTTAACTTATTTTATATCATTTTTAGATTATTTTAATTTTGCTTAATTTAATTATAATTAATATATATTTATACACATACATGCAACATATAATATTTTGAATAATTTTTAATTTTTTTAGTAACTTTACCGTATTTAATTCAGTTTAATTCATTAATTTTAATATTATGAATTTAAAAATAAAATACAATTTAAAATATTATTTACAATAAAATAAAAATATTAAATGTAATTTGTTAAAATTTAGTTAAATTTTTTTTATTTATAGTCTGAGTTAATTAATTAACATAATTTTTTTAATTTATTTAGGTTTACATGTTTCTTTTTAATTTAATTAATTTTTTTAATTTCACTACTTTTTTTACTTTTAATTAATTTTTTTAATTAATTATACTAAGTTTTGTTTAATTTAATTTTATATAATGCCGTTTTACTGCATTTTTTAATTATGTAATTTATTTACTAGTTTTGTCTTTTAATTTTATAATAATAAAATAAAATTACTGAATGTACTTTGTTAAAATTTAGTTTAGTTTAATTTTTTTAATTAAAATAAGTAAATAAATGGCTCATCTCAATTAAGTATTGTTCTAGTTTAAATTAGTTAAATAATTTTTTTTAATTTTATTAATTTTTTTTTACAATTATATTAATTGTTTTAATGTAATAAATTTTTTCCTATTGCCCTATTGCATTAGTTTTTATTTAATTTAATTTTATCATGAATTTTTTAATTAAAATAAGTAAATAAATTGCTCATCCCAATTTAGTATAGTTCTAGTTTAAATTAGTTAAATAATTTTTTTTAATTTTAATAATTTTTTAAAATTTTATTAATTTTTTTTAATTATATTAACTGCTTAAATTTAATACATTTTTTCCTATTGCCCTATTGCAGTAGTTTTTATTTAATTTAATTTTATCATGAATTTAATGCAGTTTTATTGATTTTTTATAAAGTAATTTATTTTCATAATAATAAAATAAAAAATTAACAAATAAAAAATATTAACAAATTACGTAATTTGTTAAAAATTAGTTTAATTATATTTTTTAATAAATTTCTCATCTCAGTTTAGTTCAGTTTTAATTTAAGTTAGTTAATATATTTATTTGTTTTATTAATTTTTAAAATTATTTTATAATTTTTATTTATTTTTTAACATTATAATTTTTTTGGTTTGATTATTTTTTTTTTTTTTTCAATTTGATACATTTTTTTAATTTTATTAAATTTTTTAATCCCCTTCATTTTTTTTAAATTTTTAATTTCTATAATTTTTTTAGATTAATTAATTTTTATAATTTTATTAATTTTTTCTAAATTTTATTATATTATGTTTCACCCAATTTGATTTTATTTTATGATGAATTCAATGCCATTTGTCAGCATTTTTTAATTTATTTAGTTACTTTGTCTTAAAATTATGTAATAAAAAAATAAAAACAAAATTATTGAATGGAATTTGTTAAAATTTTGTTAATTAAATTGTTTAATTAATTTCTAATCTCAGTTTAGTTAAGTTCTAGTTTAAATTTATTAGTATAATTAATTAGTATAATTTTTTTAAATTTATTAAATTTTTTTAATTCTACCACTATTTTAATTTTATTAATTTTTTAGTTTTATTTGAGTTTTTTTAATTTCCTTAATTTTTTTTAATTTTATTAATTTTCTTTTAATTTTTTTTTATTAATTTTTTTTGTAATTATTATTATGTTTTATTTAACTTAATTTTATTTTATTACAAATTTAGTCCCGTTTTTACGGAATTTTTATATTATTTAATTTATTTACTTATTTTGTCATTTAATTTGCAAATACAAGTATTCCTTTCGCAATATTTCTTGGCCCGCGGCGATTCTCCTTCGTTAGCTAATTTTACAGTTTTACAATCACTTGCGAGTTACCGTCTAAATGCCACCGCAAAGCGCCAGCGGCATTAGTTATACAACTGTATATATAAAAAATAAGTGTGGGTACGTGTGCATGAGTGTGTGTACCGTTTGGCGTATTTAATATGCCACCCACTTAAGTTGAGAGCATAAATTACGCGCAGCATTTTAATTTTACTCTTTCCATCCTGGCCAAAGACTAAAATATAGAAATAACATTAAATAATAATAATAGCGAAAGCAACAACAACAACAGCAACAACCAGTGCCAGCGATAGCTAAGCCAAACAATGCGGAGCGCATGAAGGCTTGCGATGGCAGCGGCGTGGACTAACAATGACAACCGCAGCAAGGCTTGCCAAAGCAGCAGCAGCAATAATAACAACAACAACAATAACGCCAACCATAACTAACCGCCGATTGCCAAGAGGCAACCGCCAAACGCCAATTGCTAACTGCCGCCCGTTGACTGTCGACTAAGGCCAACAACAACAACAGCAGTGGCAGCGGCAGCGGCAGCAAATGCAAATGACACCAACATGCTGCGAACGAAATTACCAACTTGCAACATTGTGACCACATTGCTCAATGTGGTAATTGCATTTTGTGAATTGTTGAAATTTTTATTCGAATTTCATTTTGACATTTTTATTCTAATTCCTCCATTATAACCAATAAATTTAACATAACTCATTCTATTCTATTTTTCAACACACGCACACACACACACACACACACATACAAATTATGGTAAATGTGGCAAGGCACTGGCGCTGACTCGGCTCACTAACCGCCGTTTTGTCTTACACCAAAATGCAAAAGCTTATAATTTGAGCTGCGAAAAACACAAACAACAACAATTTTTGTGCTCAAATTTATGCCATTTTTCTTGCATTGGTGTAGTTGTAATAATAATTGCTCGCAGTTGTTGTCAACATTGGTGGGTGGGTGTCGCTGTGACTTTGAGCATTGCTTCGACTGAATGCCCTGTAGGAAATTTTTTGGCAGTGGTGATAAAATATTCTTTTTTGTTGTTTTTTCGTCCCACTTTTTTAAAGAAGTTTTTGACAGCACGAAAAGGAGCTGCCGCATGTCTTAATTTGCCCGTTGAACTTTACCGAAAGTTCCTCAGGATCGGGAAGGACCTCTCCGAGCCATTCGATGCCAAACGAAATTTTAAGACAGCGGCTACGCTGGCTAGGATAGGTGACGAAAACACTCCAGCTCTGAAACTCCAGCTCTGAAACCATTCGATGCAATACCTGTCGGGGGAAGCAGAGGAAGAGGAAGACCTCCACTCTGTTGGAAAGATAAGGTAGAGAAGGACCTGGCTTAGCTTGAAATCTCCAATTGGCGCCACCTTACGAAAAGAAGAAACGACTGGCGGACCGTTCTTAAATCGGCTATAACCGTGTAAATGGTTTCTACGTCAGTAAAGAAGAAGAAATGATGAAAGTATTCAGAAGGATGAAGCAAGAAGACAACCAATACGTGAGCTCGTAACTTTCTGAGACCAAATTGTAGGAACCAAGTCCTAGAAAGAAAACAGGCCACTGTGGGAGACCAACATTTCATGTGTTACGGGGAAGATAATAGTTATTTGACAATGGAATTTTACCTGAAAAAATACCATTATAGTTTCAATAGGCGTTGGAACAGACTAAATTCGTCAAGTTCCTCTTGCGTTTTAGAACTTGAATTATTGATTTCGTGTGAGCTTAACAAACTTGGGACGCTGATCAGCTTCTCTGTGACTGCGAGATCTTTCTCCCCCGAAATACAGAGCAGGAGATTCACTGAACTATTTGCTCTAAGCAAGGTTCATCTCATGAGGTCTTACTGGACATCAGACAGTAGACCGGTGTTTTAAACTGTGAAAGTGAGTTTCCTGTTGTCACTTGTAACAGGATCGATTTTAACGTAACCTAACTAAGTTATCTAGAGTATAGATTATCAAATGGGACGATCTACCATCTACTGAGATATGTGAAACTCGGTAAATCTGCAACCGAGACGTTTGATATGATCAAGCAGGCTTAACCAGATGTTGCTTTAGCAAGAAGTGGTGTGTTTCGGTGAAGGGCCGGGAAGAGTCACTGATGAAGACCGTGCTGGGAAACCTGTGCAAAGTTTTGAATTCGAACCGTCGACTAAATGTTCCTTTAATTACCCAGATGTTAAATTTATCAAAATCTGTGGTTCATGACATTGTGTACAGAGCGGATAAGACATCGTAGCCGATTGGAAGTTGCACTACGACAACGCCCCGGCTGACACCGCCTTTTTTGTAAACAGCTATTTAACCAAGGCCGGCATCTCAACGCTTCCTCAGCCGCCCAGATGTGGCCCCTTTTTTGTTTCCTTGCCTGAAAAAGCCGATGAAAGGCAAGCCGTTTAAGATGTCAGAGGGAATCCAAGCAGCATGCACCTCGGCTCTTAAGGCTATTCTATGCCTTCCGTGGCGTCTTCAATACTTGGAAATCGGAGCGATTGATTCAATTTTTTTATTGTTTAAATCGACTCACTTCTTACTTTCCGAACAAACCTTTTAGAATGATTTTTGCACTATACCCAAGCATTACCGGCATTAAGCGGTATTAGCCGAGTCTTTTCTGACTTTTTAAGATAAATATCGGTTGGTGATAAGTCTTTGAAGGAAGAATTGAGTACTGAATAAACTCTTGAAGCTTTTGACCACACTATCGAAATTAGTCTGAATATTTGGCTCTGTTATCAGTTACTTCATCAAGGGTGTTGTCTCCGAGAAACTTTTTCTGATCACATGACTAGGATTTTTATTATTTCCAGCTTTATAGTGATCTCTAAACTTCAATATTGAGTTGTAATGGTTTTTAAAAATTTACTTTTCGGCAGATAGGATTCTCAAACGGGGCTTGAAATGAAAAATATTACATTGCCTAGAAGTTACTCGTTTTTCAAGGTTGTTGTTGCATATTGTTATATCTCTCTGCTGGGTATTTATATAAACATATTGATATTTGCTTAATTATACATAAATGTCCAAGTATATATGTATACCATATGCAAGTATGTATGTATGTGTTGCGCCGAAGTTTTGTGTATTTTGCATGAAATGACAATAAATGGCATGTTGAAACAAATCCGAACGGTGAATGTTACATTTTGATTGATGTATTTTGACACGTCCACAGGCAGTCGCTAGCTGAGGTTTAATTCAAATCAATTCCATTTTGAAATGCATATAAATCACGAGGCAAATCAAGAGAACAAAGAACAAAAAGAAAAGCGCAGCTGGTGTTGGCACAGTTGGAGAGTTGGGCACAAGCGTTGGCTGGCATTCCTTTCAAATCTATGCAAATAATTAAACAGAAATATTTCGTTTCAGCGAACTTAATTACCAAGGAACGCGAACCAACCTACAAACATAGAGGCAAGAATATACATTTATTGTATATGGAATTACTTGCATAACATTTTATATAGATGAATAATTACATTTTTATTGCTGGTTTGATTGAGCGATTACTCTTCTGGAGATCTTGTGTGATTCCAAAAGGTTCCAATGTAATGCCAACAATTCAAAGGGTGTTCTAGCAGAAGAAAACATATAAATGAAGAGCTATTCTAGATCCTCGACGTTACAACTAAATTACTGTGTAGGTATCGATCGGATAAGAAGCAGTCAAAGCCTTACGTATATAACTAAATGGAGATCAACTTTTTTGAGAGCAACAAGCTCTAACTCACTTCAGAGTCATGTGTAGACGTTCCCGCATGTCAAGAAAGATCTCTGAGCGCCATTCACTTAGGAATGGCCATAAACGCAAAAAAGAAACATCCCTCCCAAGGGTTGTACGACGGATTTGGAACCTGCCACGTAAAACGCCCCCAATGAGGAGAAAACAACAGCCTCGGATGAAACGCATAAGCGATGTCAACGCCAAAATAGATAAAGAAGTCTCTCATGTAAACTTATCAGTATAGCTAAGACTACGCAGCCATAGAAGCCAAGAAATATCTCGAAGCTATTGATAATGAGTTTTAGGAAGGTTTTCTTGTTACAATTGGAGTATAAGAGCCAAGGCTAATGA
Organism: Bactrocera correcta; assembly: GCA_027475135.1. Lineage (NCBI taxonomy): Eukaryota > Metazoa > Arthropoda > Insecta > Diptera > Tephritidae > Bactrocera > Bactrocera correcta. The sequence goes on from CM050325.1 coordinate 92,063,412, forward strand.
GCTTTCGTATTGAAAATTACCTTTCAGAGAGTGTCTCATCTCATCTGTTTAAAAAGGGTTCGAGTGATCTGAAGCCTGAAAGAAGAGCGATTTCATAACATTAGACTCAAATAAAATGGATCATGGATTTAATAAAGCTTGGCCATGCCCTACGTGTAATACATACAATTTTACAGAATTAACTTCCAAATTCGAGGTTAACTAGTGGAAGGACACGCATGGACGCATAGTGACGATCAAGTAGTGTTTAGCTTGTATGTCAGGGAATCTGTCAATGACTCTTATAGGCAAATAATGTGGTAACTCAGACTCTCCATATCTTCTTAATCTCCCAAGAGGAATTATAGAAACCAAATTGTTATAAGTAAAACTCCTACGAAACCTAGAACTTCAGAAATTAGCCAAGTTCTAACCCACGGAAGCTACCACTGAGTTAATTTTGTGCTGTCCTTAGTAAAAATCAGAAGATTCTATGAAATAATTTAGATATATATTATAATCTTCCATTTAATCAGAGTAGGCCCGTGAAGCCACTTCGATTTAATTAAAGATATACTAGATAACAGTGTTCTAAAAATGTGTCTTATTATTATTTATGGGCATATTTATAAAATCTATGTTGTTCAAAGTCGATGGTTCGATACTAAAAGCGACTTTTATTGCTGCTAGCTTCCCTTCGTTTGGTTCGGACTTCTAGAACACCGCAGGGTATATAAGATATACTAGACGACTAGATACCGTTGAAGTCCTAAGTCAGCTGAGGGTTTCGCCTTTAGTTGTTGATCTGTTTCGAAACTTTTTGATCTGGACGTTTTCGAAAATAGTTTTTGAACGCTTTCAAGAGCTCTCCGATGTGAAAACAATAAGAAGGGTTTCAACGTTAGTTTTGAGCGTTTTAAACCGGCGGTGGTTGTAGTTACGTCATATAAGGTCTATTATAAGGAAAAAAATTACTATTTAATGGGCACCATGCGCTGGCAGACCAAATATTGATAAAATAATGGAAGCGTGCTCGACAATTGGAACCTGTTTGTGCTCTGCCCAATCAACAAAAAAGGAGGATCCCACAATCTGCGTCAATAAGTCTCCTTAATATTGCTTATAACGTCATATCGGTATGTGTTAAGCGCAACGTAAAGCCTCGTCAGGATCGAGACGGTCCTTTCCGAGCCGTTCGATATCAAGCGAGGTTTCAGACAAGGGTACTTACTCCCTATCTTATTATTTTTTAAGCTATTGCTGGAGAAAATAATACGAGCTGCTGAGCAAAATAGAGAAGGTACAATTTTCTATAAGAGTGTACAGCTGCTGGTGTTCGTCAATGATATTGCTATCATTGGCCTCAACAACCGCGCAGTTTGCTTTGCTTTCCCAAACAGAATAGAAAGCGAAGCATCAGACCCATATGGGTCTGGTCGAAGACAAGACGAAATATCTCTGGTCATCAAATAAACAACCAACACATTAGCGACTTGGGTCGCATGTCACTGTTGACAGTCATAACTTTGAAATCGTAGATAATTTCGTCTATCTTGGAACAAGAGACAGCGGCTGCGCTGCGCTTGATCCCGTTGTCCGATTAGAGGAGAATACTCCAGCTTTAAAGGTTTTCGATGCAGTAACCGCCGGTGAAAGCGGAGGATAAGAAAGCCCTCATCTTCGTTGGAGAGATCAGCTGGAGAAGGGCCTGTCTACATTTGGTTTCTACAAATGGCGCCAAACAGCTAAAAGGAAGAGCGACTGGTGGGCCGCTGTAGACTAAGCTGTAATCGTGTAAGCGGTGTCAACGTCAGCAAAAAAGAAGATGAATGGAAATCGTCCAATTTCTGAGCTGTCGCTGAGTGGCAACAAAATTGATTCATTTCTGTAAGTGATGGTTACTGGTGATAAAAAGTGTCAAATCAGTTAAGATAAAGTTAAAATAGCCATGAATGACGAATAGAACGGTTTTGTTATGAACATATTGGACCATCTAAAGTAAACAATCGTACAGAGGCCGCCAGCTTCTACCACTAGATGAGGTATTGTGTTTCCTTAGGCCGACGCCTGACCACACACGTCGATAATGACGCAACGGAAGTTCCTTTATCGAGGTCTGGAAGTTATTACCCATCTTACTTATAGTTGGTACGGGACACAAACGGACGGACTAACTGTTCCTGTCCATGGCGAATGAGTCTGTTGGTGAAAACTTCGTCTCAAGAGAAAATTTTGAAAATTGTCTGTCTTAGTTTTGGCCAGTAAAAACAAGAATTTCTATGGGAGTGTCCTAATTAAATTATCTACAAAATCGTAACAAGTTTGTGAACTAAACTGTGCTTATTTGTCCTTAGTCAAATCGTTTCAACTAAACTAAACCTTCAAGCTAAACTAAACCTTAAAGCAAAAATAATAATTTTTTTTTTATTCAACTTTACTTTTTAATGCAATCTTTAGCTTTTCTTACCTCTCTTATTTTCATGACATTATCAACAAATAACTAATTATTAACTCAATAAATATTACAGCCAAACAAAGACTTTCGGACGCCCTTTCTAATGGCCACTTAAACTACTTCCCTCCACATTATCTCCTTTAGATATTTCTAGCACGCTAACTTTGCTTTAATATAACGGTTTTTCTCTCGGGCACTTGTCGTTTTTATAACACATTAATCAATTGTAAGATTTCTATCAAATCAATAACCGTTGAAATCATGAAAACGCTGAATATCCAGTAACGAGCGCGACTCTCGTTCATTTTTTATTCGTTACTTGTTTGGCGAGTGGAAAAATGTAGAAAAAAGTAACATAATATTAGTACTAATAAAAATGTTAAAAAAAAAGAAAATAAGCGACAAACACACACACACGTGAGTACATATGTATGTGTGCTCCTAAGTAAGCGCTGTGGACCCAGCAGGGTAGGAAGCGCGCGCTCATTTGGAAAGGCGAAGACAAATGTTTTCATATTCTAGAGTTAAGTAGAAACAAATTATAAACTGGTGCAGTGGAGGATTTATGGCCGACTTGGCAATCGCTTCGTGCACGACATAAGTTCTTGCAGCTTTCAAGGTGACACACAAGCGCACCACCGCAAGTATAGACACACACACACACACACACATGCGCGCATGCTAATGTAACAAGTTTGTTGTTGCTTTTCTTTTGTTGTTTTTTATAAATTATTTTTTCTTTGTTGTTTTTGTCTTGCTATAACACGCTAGCGCTGAAGGCGAGCGCCACACTGCCACTCAGCTGCGTCTTGTAGACCGTCGCCGCCGGGCGGGGAGGTCTTCCGGCACGCCTCGAACGGCAGTGGCATGAACTGCAAAATGATTGATTTATATCGTCGCTGGCGATTGGCAGCGAAGTGCCATGCAATCAGCCCCGCGCCGGCTTTCATGAGCTGACTGCTTGCTGCCGTCGATTTGCAGCGCTTAAGTCCAACCGCCGTTGATTTCAGCTAAATTAGATTGGATAGCAGCGTCATTTGATCGAATGCAATTGTGCGGTAGAGAATTAAACAGAACAGTTAACACGAAATGCAGGTAAGTAAAAACTGTGTGTGATTTGCTAATTGCAACAGATCAGCGAACCTCTCTATCCACGGCGGCGACGGCGACGACGGCGCTTGTCAACCCGGTCTATAGAGTAAAGTTCGCCGACGGTGTTTCGCTGAGCTCTGTGCTGCTCTGTGAAGTGAAGTGAATTCATTTGTAACGTTAATCGCTGTGCTTTTCAGCGCTGCAAGCAGAATATTGTTATAAATTAGAAGCGATTGCAAGAACACTTCGTCATGTCTACACTTGTATGTTTGTCACTTTTGGTTTTAGTAAACCCCACCCAAGGGGCGTAGATGTCGCAATAGAGCCAAAGCAGAAACTGTAAGAGCTTGGGATGGTCTAAGATTAAAAAAATCGAATTTTTTGACTTAAAGTGTACTTTGCTTACGCGGTTATAGCCGAGTTTACAAAAGCCCGCCAGCCGTTCGTACTTTTTGCTGTTTGGCGCCAATTGGAGATTCCATGTGTACCGAGGACTTTCCAAGGAAGAGGAGGCCTTTCTCTTTTTTTGATTTTTTTGGCGGGTACTGCGTCGAAAACTCTCAGAGCTGGAGTGCTTTCACCCATTCGGAAGACATGACCTAGCCAGCGTAAACCAGTGTCTCTTAATTCGTTGAAATATGTCAATGTCGTCGTATATCTCGTATAGATCTTCGTTCCATCATCCTTTTCATTCACTTTCTTACGTTAGCTAGCATTCAAACGGACGTTTTTTGGCTACCGAAAGCATACTTGGTCTAAGACTGGAAGTCATGAGCTGCTTGAGCCATGTGTAAATTAATCGTTTCTGGCCACCTCAAAGTGAATGGCGCTCCTCCCACTGGATACAATAGTAAAATAGCAGCATGGTTTTATACAGCTGATTGCAAATTAAGGTGTCAACTGCACAAATTGCAATACTGTCCTTCATTGTCGTTCCTGCGAGCTTGCCCCAGAGCTACTAGAACGCATACTCCTTGATAGCCGTGCAATTGTAAGAAAGAGGCGGCTATCGATGGCATAAGTTCGTTGAGAGAGCATATTATATCTATTAACCCTGGCGCTTTGCTAAGCCCTCGTGAAACAACAGTCCAAATGCATTCCTCAACTTTGACCTAATCAGAGATTGCGAAAGCTTAAATTGTTCTTCTAAAACTTCCATTGCTTTGTGCCCGTCTGAAGTTACATGCCATGCGATATACATAAAATTCCATAATTGAAGTCCATATTGTCGTACTGGAACACCCTTAATGAGAGTAAAAATCCCACTCAAACTCACATTATACTTAATTTTCTTCTTTTCCAACCCTGGCTCTAAAATTGCCAAGCACGATTTTGACACCGTGGCGAGGGCAGCTCTCATAACTGAGCTCCAAGTGCTCATAGAAGATATCTTTGGTCACATCGTCCTCTTTTCCGTCGTGGCTTGGGCACAAATCTGCGATGTGCTGAAGAACTTCGCTTTGATGCGGGTTGTGACCAGGCGCCAGCACTCGGCGACAAAGTCCCTCTCCCACCACGAATCCCACATCAAACTGACGCTCCTTTATATGGCCACTGTAGCAAATGCCACAAGGACCTACTCGTCTCTGTCCTTGTCTCGTTCATCGTATTTCTTGGACGGCGGTGCTGTCTGCTGTAATATCACGAGAACATCAACCAGCTGGGCAGCAGCTCATTCCCAATTAACGGACCAGAAATTCTAGGTGCATGCTCTTAAATCGTAATCATTAATACTTTTGCAGTGGTCGTCGTCAAAAGGGGGTATCTCATCTCAAGGTGTTTCCTCACTTTCGTGAACTTCATTTTCCAGGGGTCTTTTGATCAGAAAGACGGTCCCCACAAGTTGTAGGATGTATGAAAGGAAATTGTGCGTAATATGTTCGCCTATTTAGAGACCGTGCTTTTAAGAATACCGCTGTCTCTCTTTCTCCTACTTTTCTCATTCCTGGTATTGACCCGAAAAGGCTGGAAGGAACCCTTAATACCTGTTGGATTGATTTTTTGAATGCAATAATTAATTTTCGTTGATGAAAATGAGCTTTAATTAGATTCGGTGATTCATTTTGATGAGAGACACTTTGCTACCACTCATCTCATTTCATAATTTGAATAAAAATGCCTTCTCGTGGAGTTCACATTTTACGTTAACTTTGACTGCACGTTACTCAGGGTATAAATATACACTAACATTTTCTATAAAAAAATATCACAAATAAATTGGAACCTTCATTTAAACCGCTACCCACATACTCGTACATATGTTAGAGACACTCGTTGAGCGACCTTAACTCTTCGTGCCCTCGCAGAGGACTTTCAGTTGCTGCAGCCATCAAATTATGGCATTTCATTTACTAACGTTTACGGCGTCACTATATATTTATATATACTTCAGAATATACATATACATAATTATATATATACATATACATGTATGCAATGTGAGTACGTGTGTGGCAAATGTAGCACGTTGTAATTCAAAGCCGTCAAATGGCCTTGGCTACGTGTGGCTGTAATGTGCTTTTCATACCATTATTGCTGCTGCTGCTGCTGTTGTTGTTGTGATAGTTGTTGTTGTTTCAAGTTGTGAGCGTACTGTTTCAATCTAATCGCCTGCTGATTTTGTTTGTTAAAATATTTTCTTATTCCCTTGACGGCTCCACAGCGCAGCGCCGAGTGAATGTGGCTGTTGGCGGTGTTGTTGTCAAGGTTACCCAATTAAAAGTGACATAATGCTTTTTGCGCAAAAATTATATATGACAAATGAACGAACTAAAGTTGAGCGTACAATAAATGCATGAAATTGCAAATTTATATAATATTTTTTACAAGTTTACTTGATTAGAAATCACAGTTTTGGGCAAAATTGGTCTTACCACCCACTAAACTCGAATGCAGGTTTGTTGCTGAAGTCTTTTGTTTAATTAAAATTGAAATTTGAATTTCAGAGGAGAAAAGTGAGAAGAATGAATGAGTTAGTGCTAATTAGATATAGTACAAGTTCATACTATTCTTTATGATTGGGGTTATAGAGTCTACAGTTGAAAGATAAAGGAATCAGTACTACTGATGCTAGCTTCCGAACCAGATTCAGTTCCATTGTAGTTCTGGAAATGTACCTGAAATTGCTTCATTTTTTCTCGGTTATCATTTTTTATGCCAGCATGTTTCTATCAACTCATAACTTCTGTTATAAGTGCTAGAATTTTTGTCTTTTTGAAGAGCAGCCGATCACCTGCTCAAGAGTGTGATCGTCGTAATAATGTCTATTGTTAAGCACATTAATAATGAAAATACTCTCGTTTATGGTTATGGATATCATTGGATCTTTCAGCAAGTTTCTGCTTCGGTACACAAGGCAAAAACCAGCCAGCAGTGGCTTTAAAGTAATATTCCTGATTGCACAGCTGTAGATAATTCACCGTCTGGAAGTATAAAATTTAGAATCCATTGGACTACACTTTATAGTCACAGTTAGATAACATGGCAAAACTTCTGAACAAATTGTTGAGATCGGACCATCGGAGTGGTTTCTATAAACATTTATAGCATACATCGGATGGCTCCGCAGAACTTCCTCACTTTTAGCCGTGTTCCCAGGCTCTACACGGGAAAGCTACCGCATCTTATAAAAGGCTTACTCACGTTTCCGGGGTATATTGGGAAAAGTATAGAATAGAGTAGGATAGAGTAGGGTAGAATAGAGTAAGAACTAGGTATACATAGTCCTACAACTATAACAGTTTACCCAGAATCATATCTATACCCCACAATACCCCTCTCGACCTATGGGAGGCTTCAATACCAGAGCATACTCTTGTAGGACCCAAAAAGGTAATCTAGTGGCTGATATTTAGAGTATACTGAAGTTATAGAGGGAACACTTCTCCAGCCTCCTGAACGGAAGTGAAAGTGTAACATCTGAAAATGGCGAACCTGATTCTCCAACCGATGACGATATAATGGTTGTTCCATTGCCCGACTATGAGGAGGTTCGAATAGCAATTACCCGTCTGAAGAACCACAAAGCGACAGGGGCCGATGAATTACTGGCCGGATGAAAGTATGTTCGACAATTAGAATCTATGTGTCCACAAAACGGGGGACCCCACAATCTATGTAAGTTAGCGTGGGACAAACCTCTTTAATATTGCCACTACAGTCAACAAATTGATTGATCTTATCAATATGGCTTTAGATCTGGTGAAAGCTACTATTGACTAGATTTTCACCATGCGCCAGGAAGGACCTCCCCGAGCCGTTCGATACCAAGCGAGGTTTCAGACAAGGGTACAGCCTATCTTTTGACTTCTTCAACTTATTGATGAAGAGAATAATAAGAGCTGCAGAGCTAAATAGAGAAGGTACCATCCGTAATCCGTTTTAAAAAGTTAATGAAAATAATCGAAGACTTCAGAAATATCATTTATTGCATTGGAAAATAATCGTTGATGACATTTCTCACCTCAAACTTGTCGCTTAGCAACCAAACTCGACATTGAAATTTGTATAAGATTACAAAACATAAAAGTAATCCAAAATAAATTAGAAATTAATTCAAATCTCAGAAATGGTGCCTAAGAAAGCACTTTACAACATCCAAAATCACTTCCAGATCGTGGGCCTTTCTTCGTTTTGCACGCTTCGACGCAGATTTCGAGTAATTACCATGCGACACTTCGTCTTACTACGGGACTTTTGGCAACCGAATGTACAATACATTCCGACATACTTCGTTGGCATTTTGGCGGCTGGTGAATGGTTTTGGTTGTTGCATGCAAACTATCCCAAATTGGCAACCGCACCACAGGGGAACGCGACAAATGCCCATAGCCGAAAGTTGCTGTCCAACGCCGGCGGCTTCCACTTACTGCGTGTGTCGAAAGTGCTCGATTGCTTGGCTTTATGGTCAATTGCCACTATCGGCCAATCGGTAGCAGCGTAGCAATTACAACAACTTCATACATGGCATACCGACGGCACTACCAGCGTCCGAGTGCCGAGATATGCGAATGTGCGGCAATGTATTAGCGAGCGCATAAATGGCCAACATAATCTTGAAAATTTATTAGCGCTGCTAATCCTTTAGTGATGCTTATCGAACGCAAATGTAGTTGACTTTGGTTTAGTGGTCACATGCTTACGCGCATGCGCTAAGAGTTCGTGTGTGCAAAGATGCCATCAAGGTTGCCTAAGACAGAATTTTCTCAGTTTCAGTGCTACTACAGATTCATAAAAACGTAAGTTAGTTTTGTTGTAGCGGCAGAAAATATTTTTGGATTATTTTTTTGGATTGCTGCCAAGTTTACAGTCCTTGGTCGGTTAAAAAAGCGGGTTCTTACTGTTTTCATTGAGCTAATTGTCGCTGCTACAGTTTGTGTCGCCTTCTTCTTACAAAATTAGAATCCTGACAGAGTTCGCAATATCAAATTAACTCAACTGGAAAGTTTAAGCAGTTACTCTTCCCAGTTCCACCTCTAGAACCACTAGAACTTATCTAGAAAACCGTCAAACCGACACATACCCAATAAAAAGCTATGAACCCGTCAACCTGGCTAGAGAATTTGTTTTTTTTTTGCCCAATTTTATATCGTAATAAAGATCGCACGGCTAGCGTTTCCTTCGTTTCTAAGCTGCGGGTTCAGTTGCTCAACCGATATTTAGAGAAATGGGGAAATTTCACTGAAAGTAAAGCGAAATTAGCTGGTATCTAAAGTTGCGTATAATACACAAATCTTGAGTGTATCGAGATCAAGCTTGAAGAAGTATGATTGTAGTTTTCCAGACCCCCTTTTGGTTGGATTTTCATAAGCCAGGGTTTGCTATCGGCGATGAGAGTTTGCCTCAAAATTTTACACTAGTAGGACTTTGTGACTAGACTGGCTCTAGTTTGGGTTTGGTAATGGATTTCGGCTTATCCAAGATTTCGGTTATCCGAATCCTATCCACTTTATGTATACAATGCCAACAGAAATGTTCGTATTTTATAGCAAACCAATCAGGCATCCAATCTTCGACATCTGCGAAGAAAACAAATGGTAATCGAAAGGGGCCAAGTCTGGGGCATACGGCGGGTGGTGTAGCAGCCCTCAGACAAGTACTTCGATTGGATCTTAAACCAAGTTTTAGAAGCTCATGGTATACCACATCCTTCTAATCCTACCAAACACAGTCGCTTCTTCATTCTTAGTTACGAGTTTACAGCAGCCCGCCAATCGTTCATTCTTTTCCCTGTTTGGCGCTAAATGAAGATTCCAAATGTAGCTAATTTGCCGTCGCCAATACGCGAGAAGCCCTTCCCTAGAAAATTCCTAACGCCGACTCATCTGATGATGTCATCGTCCATGCCTCTGCACCATATGCAAGACGGAGATGAAGAGTGACTTGTAGAATTTGGTCTTTGCTCGTTGAGAGAGGACTTCATTTCGCAATTGTCTACTAGTCCGAAGTAACACCTATTGGAAAGAGCTATTCTGAGTTGAATTTCTAGGCTGTCGTTGCTGTTGGATAGACGAAATTATTGTGACTCTCAACAGTGACGTGGGAGCCAAGTCGTGAGTCTTGTCGTCGTTGAGTACCAGACCCATTTTTTTTGCTTCTTTGTCCAACCTGAAGGTAGCAGAACTATCGACGCGGTTGTTATGACCAATGATATCGATGTCATCGGCGTACGCGAGCAGCTGTACACTCTTATAGAAGATTGTACCTTCTCTATTCAGATCCGCAGCTCGCAGCAACCACATAAAAAAAGTTAAGGCTCGTTCATAACAAATCGTTCAAAACTTCATCAAATTTAATAATTCTCTCTCTTTTGGTTCTTTATATTCCCGAATCTTTTCAAAGGATTTTTTCTTACAAGCAAAAAAACTAAATTTATGGTAACTACATTGAAGGTTGTACCACTGGATAACTTCAATTTGGGATTAGGAATCAGTGATCGTACATTCAAGCTTCGGATGAAGACAAAATTTCAGGTTAAAAAATATTAGAGATTACTATTTTTGGTAATCAATATTATTATTTCCTTATAGAAATCATTGGATGAAAGTGTAGTAAAAATACCGGATGGAGCTCGTCTGCAATATATAGGACATATATGACAGACGAGCTAACGAAAAATAAACCTCGTGGGCCGATTTTTCTTCCGCGAATCGCTACTGAATCGCAACCAAATCGATTCACTATTGAAGCAAGTCACTCACGACCATGTCAAGCAAAAATATTCGTAGTCGAGTTGCGGTTCCCTACCGGCATCTTGGTTTGAATGTTTTGTCACAAACATATTGTCGGGATCTGTCACTGTCTGTATCCATAGTGAATACTTTTGTTGGTGAAAAATTGAATACAAGATGACCTTGTAATAAGCGACAATAGGGACAAAGGTTGCTTTGATAGTGAAATTATGAAATTGCCTTCCAAATGGCAACATGTTATCGAACAAAACGGTGATTTCTAATCGGATCATTCGGACCATTTCAACTAATCTTCTTATTAATGTTAAAACAATCAACTTTTACTAGATCCATTTTACAGATGCTTTCTGTATGTAGAAACCTCATTTTTTATGCCACATTATATGATGGTATCGAAAAAGTTAACACACAAATTTAGAGAAGTTGAGATAAACAATTGTTAAAGATCCTCTTTTTAGGTAAGAGCCATGGAGACAGGCAATAGTTACAAATTCTCAAGACTGGCATTTAGGTTGGGTGAGAGATGAATCCACTTCAAGTTTTTAACACTTCTTGAAGCAGTTAATTATAGGAGAACCTTAGAACCTTATGTTGCCATATGACATTAAGAATTGTATCTACGATTGGCTGAACAAATGTGAAATAAAAATTTACATGGCAACCCTGATTTAACAAGTTGAAATTGCGTACATTTGTATGCACACAATAATAGTTAAAACCCTTCGAGGTCGCACTTAAGCGTTTACTGCCGCCACATTTACGCTTTAACGCCCGACGTCTGACCGCTTGATCGCCTACGATAGCGGTAAATGCTTTTAATTTTTATACACCACTGAAAGCGTTGGCGCATGCGCTGTCGCACGCACATAACGCGATAAATATTCATGTTTTTATATGTATGTATGTGTGTGTGTGTTTATGACCACTTGGCAGTATGTGGCTAGAGTGTTAGCTTGGTGACGGCAATGAAATGCCGGCTATTTTTCACCAATTAAAACCGAATGTTACGCATTTGCAGTAGCCGCCGCTGCCATTGATGTTGCAATGAGGGAAAAATGTAATTTGCCGCTGCTTTTGGTGCCGCAAAGCAACAAATAAAAATGAGAATGAAATACTAAAATATTTCGAATGCACTGCAGCACAATTTACCGTTACATACAGGTATGTATATTCAGTTTGCCACGAAGTTTGTAATACCTAGAAGCCCAGAAGCCCAGGAGACCTGGTATCTGTGTGACGAGCTGAGTCGATTTAAACATGTCTGTCTGTCTTTATAGTTGAGCTATCGATCCGAAATTTTGCATACGTCCTTTACTTCGTAAGAAACTGCTTATTTGTCGGAATCGCCGACATCGGACCACCTTAGCATATAGTTGTCATACAAACTGAACGATTAAAAGCAAGTTCTTGTATGAAAAACTTTTTCATTTGACGAGATATCATCACGAAATTTGGCATGGCTTACTTTTCAGAGCTGTGTCACATTCTCCGAAGAAATTATTTAGATCGCAGCTCTATTGCATGTAGCTGACATACAATTGACCGTTCAAAAACAAGTCCTTGTATTGAAAACTTTTTTATTTGACGAGATATTTTCATAAAATTTTACATAGCTTACTCTTCAAGGCAGTTCTATAATTAGAGAAGAAAAGGTTTGGATCGGACTTCTATAGCGTATAGCTGCCATACAAACGGACCGTTCAAAAACAAGCTTTTATATAGAAAAACTTTTTATTTGACGAGATATCTTCACAACATTTTGCATAGGTTACTCTTCGGGGCAGTACTTTAACCTTCGGAGAAATTGTTTGGATCGGAGCCCTATAGCATATAGCTGCCATATAAACTGATCGATAAAAATCAAATCTTTGTATTGAAAACTTTTTTATTTGACAGGATACCTTCACGAAATTTGGCATCGATTATTTTCCGAGGCAGCTCTACAATATTTGAATAAATTGTTGAGATCGAATCACTATAGCATATAGCTGCCATACAAGTTCACCGTTAAAAAACAAAACAAATATTTTTTATACCCCTTCGTGCCTTAATAAATGCACCTGTGAAGGGTATTGCAGCTTCGGTGCAGTCGAAATTAACGGTTGTTCTTATTTTTGATATTTTTGGCAACGTCTTGTGCTTGCTGTGGCCGCCATTTGCTTGTAGTGATTTGCTACAGTTGGTGGCTCTTGGAATTTGGTGAACCAAGGAGGCGGCTAATGGTTGCATTATAAGCTTGTAAGTATGTATGTGTCTGCTCGTAAATTATCTGCAAAACTGGCTGCTTCAATGTAGTGTCAAAATCACATTCACACGCACGCACTCACACACATATGAGCATATAGAGTACCGCGACCTGCATATCGGCTGCCAACAATGCTGCTTATTTATCATATTTAAATGGCAATAAAATGTACTTTATGTCGACAGCAACACCACATAAATTTCAGTTTTGAAACGGCCCCAACCTCATAAACGTTTCAAAAATACCAATAATTCATTATAATTGCACACACATCATTTGCTCTTTACCCATTCGCACTCATTTGCGTCACTTGCCGTTACATACCAGCCACACACATGTGTGTATATGAGCTTGTGTGCGTGTACTTAGCGTTCGTTCGGCTGTTGGTCGGTGAAATTATGCCTCAAATAGTGCAATTCTTCGGCTTGGCATTGTTGGTACTTGTAAGTGAGATAATTAATTAGAATTCCATATAAATTATTTATGTGTTTGGTGCCGTTAAAAGGAGGTCTCCTCGGGAAATATGAGGTGTTACCGGTTCTATTTGAAGTGCGAGGGTAGTTGGATACATCTGTGAATGTTTGAAATTCAAGAAATTAATATTGAGTTCATCTAACCTCTTGCTCTGGTCAGGCAGATAAGCTTTGTGGGTATAATTTTTTGATTTTAACTACTTTTAGTTTACTGATTACCAGCACAGAGGCTTCCGAAGTATAACGGTAAGGTGAACTTCTCAATTTAGGCGACCATCTTTCAAAATATTTAGACTCACGGACTAAGACTTTGATTTAGCAGGGAACAAGTTGAGTTCTTTATCGATCTATCCAAAGCTATTGGTGCTTCCAAACGGTTCTACGAGCAGTCAATAACATTTCCCTTTTTACACAATTTTTTTACTAATTTTTTGTTTTTATTCTGAAGTAGTTTCCTTTGATATCACAAAGAACTAAAAATATCAGAAGTATAGCTCATAAAGCTCCATATCGCAACATAATACTGAGTCTGAAACATTTATTGACATCGAAATCTTTTTGATTATAAATAAGTTTGGTAACTTTGAAAGCAAGGGTGGTGGAGCTCTAAGATATAGCAAGAATTCGTTGAGTAAAACTATCAATTGGTTGATGATCAGATGGTAGTAAACTTCGTAACGGTGTAACCTTCTTAAAGAAGAACGATTTTTTCCTAGATCCTTTTTGAATTCAGCGGAATTTCGCTTAGATTAATGAAAACACAAGGAAATGGTCATACAATGGTTCAACCGTCGATTTGAGAACTTAGTGAGTTTGACTTTGAGTTTGCTTTGATGTCACATAACTACGGGATGCTTGCTCGAGTCCAATGCCTTTTCTATTAACGTTTTTCTCTAGAGAAAATCTGTGATAACGTCTTACAAATCTTGTGAGGCTTCTTGAATATAAGAAATTGGGTTCGCATAATATGGCTATCAGTACAATAAAAATCTGTTTTTTGAACATTGAAGCACGGCACGGCTGCCTTATCCTGCCTCTTCTCTTTGCTAGTCGTCATAGACGATATCATGACCACGCGTACCCTCAACAGCAAAAAAGGCTTCGTATAGAAACTAATATAAAACTGGAAGATTTGTGGTTTGCAGATGACATTTACTTACTATCGCACAAACTCTCCGACATAAAGCTCAAAAACCTAGTCAAGCTGTCCGACGCGAATAAACAGCGCAAAACCAATGCCATTCAGTAGAAGCCAACTAAATTCGAAATCATGAAATCGAGTTCGTCAATAACCTGGGGAGTACTGCATATTCGGAGTGGGAAAGCTGGCAAAGCTCAAGAATCACAAAGCTCAAAATATTCTCAGCACACTTGAAGTCAATGTATGAAACTGAAACTTTGCTGATCTCGAACTCCATCATTCACAGAATCTTTACATTCATCTCTTCATAGCATATGTAGAATACTGACTGAAAGCTATAAGAAATCAAAAGTTGTAGAGTTTAACAAAGAAAGAACCCAAACTATATCAAATAAAGAGCAGAGGATGGCATTGGATAGACTGACGAAGACTTCAGACAACATTAGAAGGTTGTTGCTTGACTGAAACTCGTAAGAACCAACCAAAATTAATATAGAGAAGGTCAGTGCTACGCTAAATAGCTAATGAAAATATCCTCCTAGGACGCCGCAAACATCATAGCCCTCAATCGTGTGAGATGCCGCAATCTGTAGAGGCTCTAAGCTTCAGAAATGATTAGAAAAAAACTTTTGTATAACTTGTGCCACAGGTTTGGAATACGTCGTATGTGGGATATTTTCTAACAAACTTGCCCTTTCTTCAATTATCAATAATAACGTCATTTCCGAGAGGTTAGGCAAGACTATGTTAGATAATGAAATTATGCGATGTTAGTCCTAACAAGGCTCTCAGTTCTGATTCGCTGAGTGTAAAACTCCTGAAATGTTACAACATCCGTCTTGAAAAGGCTGGACAATGGAGGAGAAAGGACCTGTAAGTAACAACATAGGTCCGTACATAGGTTTACAGCATAAACACCTATTTGACAATGTTCAGTCAGAACCCCTACAATTACAGCAAAATGAATTTTGCTAAGAGTAAGTAGTTTAGATTAGTGATTAGTGTTCTCCTGCGTTCTACTTTAGACCAAAATGTTCTTCTAATCACACAGAAGCGTGTCGTCGGTTAGCACCTACTAAGCGTACCCGAGGACTATTGGTCCTGTGTTAGAATGCAAGATGCCAATGGAGATCCAAGTCGGTTCCGTATCGATGTGAGCAGGGCAAGGGTGCCCCCTTGGTGTTGATGCTATTTCTAGTGGAGACAGACACTCCTTGACTAGCTTTGAGCGCACGGTGAGCGAGTTCAGGACTGGTTTTGCCGCTCTGATGTGAATACTCACCTTACTAAAATGAGCGGAAGTACGTCAAATTTACAGAAAACATTCCCAACCAACCCTTCAAACTTCTACCAGTTCTTGAAAAAGTTCACTGAGCCTTTTCTCCTGTGAGTCCTTCTTATACACATATCTCTTGTCGGTATGCGAGCAGTTAAAAAGCTCTAATGACTAATCAAATTACCAGGCAAGCAGATGAAGGAGAGGATGATTACGGCGTTTCTTTTGTTTGCAGCCTTTTAAGCTTCTTAGCAAGTGTAGCCTTTTCGAGCGCTCCCTACCAGATGTGTACGCCATAGACCATTATTGGCTTGACTACGTTTTTTAAAACTCCACTTTTGGTGAGAGTCCTCACCTTTTCCTTATATCTCCTCTACAGCAATATAAAGCAATCGATGCATTTCTTATTATCTCTTTAATATTTGGTCTCCACGAAAGTTTGGAGAGACATATTTAGGAATATGAGTTATCCAAAATGAACCGAAAGCGACTACAATATTATATGACAGTCATACTTCAGTCTTGGTACTTAATAAAAATCTTATCTAAGCCCCTTAGTTAGCTCTCTGCCATCTTTTTCTACATTTACTACTCAAAGAACCCTTCCGTAAATGAACCATGAGTCCATCACAATCATCAAAAAGAATTAACTTAGTATTCGGTAAGACTTGAAAGAGCTATTTGCTCGAAAGATGCTGGTAAAAAGTTCCTATGAACTCGACGAACTCTCTTTTGTTTCCTTTTTCTCTACAGAATCGTCTGCAATGAATTTCAAGTGCTCAACATTTTTGATAGAATCTTTCATAATTGGAAAAAAAGTGTTAAGGGAAGGGAAGGAAGACACAACAGAAGGAAGATTTTGTATTGACAAACAAAAACTAATCACGTGGTCATTGTTCATATTAACAGCTAAGTGAGGTTGTAATTAAGTTGGGGCCACGCCTAATATTGTTTGAGTCATTCACGAATGTGTTTATGTGTATGTTTGTATACGCATATGTATGATTAATGCAAGCAGGGTTGTAATTTGGTAATAAATAAGCACTTATATAATATGAAATTTAAGTAGGTAGATTTTCGATAGTCTTAAATGACACAATTATAACCGTAAATGTCGCAATAAATCACTGATTTATGAAATTCGGTTTTAAGGCGTTGATTACTCAATTACAATTGACATTTACCAAATAAAACGGTTATTTGATAGTTACTTGAATAATATTAGGCGCGACGCCAAGGCGAACAGTTAGAGCTTGACGCTTTGGACTAACGGTGGAAGTTTGCTAACGGATTTTTTTGGAAAAAATGTATTGGAAATTTTGAAAAAAAATTATTGAAAATTTCGAAAAAAAATAATGGAAATTTAAAAAAAAATTTAAAATTTTGAAAGAAAAATAATTAAATAAAAAGTAATAATAAAAGTAAAAAATTAAATGAAAATATATAAAATTCAATAAAAAAATATAAAATAAAAAAAATATCAAATTAAATAAAAAAATAATATTTATAACAAAATTTTCTAAAATGAAAATACAAAAAATATTTTTATTACTTTTTTCAACACTGCAATTCAGCAAAATTGTGCGCGCTGCAACAGTGGCCGACCTCATTAATAACTTAACCTCAAATTTAAAATTGGAATTAAATATTTTTTTGAACATTAACGAAGCTTACGCAAACGAACTCTATGCGCGCTGCGCTGCGACACCGAAATTAATCGTTAACTACGAAAAACAGGCCCAGCTAAGCTTGAAGGGTCGCATTACGGAAAATATATTAACCATCGCTTTTCTACGAGCAAATAACACGAATAGCACGATGTATTATTTGGTCGAACTATTGTGGAAACTGCACTACACGAATGTGCTGTTCGTGTACGACAAGTCAGAGGAATTTTCGACCATAACCACACTTTTCCAACTTTGTTGGCGAAATGGCTTTGTCAACGTGCTAGTCTTGGTCAATCGAACGCTCTACACATATCAACCCTTTCCACGCATAAAAGTGGTAGCTCTACGCAAACTCAGCGAATATTATGACAAAACGCATTTGAAGGATTTTCAAGGTTATGCGATACGCTCGAGCATTAGCAATAATGCGCCGCGGGTTTATCACTACACTGACGATAATGGAAATCTCGCTAATGCGGGCTATTTGTATCGGTTGGTACTGTTATTCGCACAACATTATAACGGTCGGTTTGAAGAGGTACGCATGCCCACCTATCAAATGAACTTAACGCATATTATTAAGGCGTTTGAGCGTAAGGAAATAGATATATTGGCGGATCTGCTCTACATGTACCCCAATTATTCGCACAGCGCTGTAATTTTTAATTATCGCACAATTTTAATGGCACCCTACGCCGCACCACTGCCACTCTATATGTACATCCTGAAGCCTTTGACGAGTCTACTCTGGTTGCTCATAATGTTGGCACTTTGTTATGCAATCCTCGCACAAATGCTGCTCTCCTGGCTGCGCGGACGCCGAGTGAATTTTGGCTTGGCTTTTTTGCGTAGCCTCAGCTCGTTGCTCTACCAGCCGAGTTACTACTATAGTCGCTGTACGAGTGCGCAAATGTTCTGCGCCCTTTTGTTGTTGGCTTGTAGCTTTCTTTTGACCAGTCTGTATCAGACAAGTATGGCCAGCATGTTTATATCGCGACTGTATGAGCCGCAGGTCAACAGCATCGCTGATATCGCGCGCACTAAATTCTTACTGCCAATTACGAAGGAGGACATCGCCTATATGAGTCGCTTATCGGGTATAGCGCAAATCATTTACGATCGCTTGCTTGAGGTGAGCCCATCGGAGAACTATCAGTTGTTGCGCGATTTGAACACCTCGTACATACTCACTTATATCGAGGATAAAGTGCACTTTTTCATGTATCAGCAGAAATTCCTGCGTATACCCCGTTTTAAGCTGATCGCCGAGGACCTCACACAGGTGCCGCTGTTCATAAGTTTGCCGCATGGTTCGCCATTTTTGCAGCTGTTTAATCGTTATTTGGGTAATGTTTTCGATTCGGGTATTTTTCAGAAAATGTTCATCGACTGCGCTGAGGAGGGCATCTTGAGTAATGAGATACGGTTCTTCCGCACTGTCTCCATTATCTTTCACCCGCTCAAAGTCGAACATTTTTCGCTGATATTTGTCGTTTGGGGATTTGGTATGTTTTGTGCTCTGATTTGTTTCTTCATCGAGTTGAAAATTGTCAAGTGGAGACGGTTGAAGAAGAGTAAAGTGAGGAGGAACAAACTGATAACTAATTGAATAAAATATTCTGAAAATAATACGCGTGATGTGGCATAAATAAAATATGTGACCTGGTCTACGAAAAGGGAACTTAAGTGTCAAAAAAATAATAATAAAAAAAATAAAAAATAATAAAATTGAAAAAAAAAAAAAATAAAAAAAATGATTTTCTGACACCTTTTCGTAGACCAGGTCACATATGTATATCTAAAATATTAATATATTTTATATAATAATTATTATAAAATATTTAGTTTTTCCGTCAAAAGCCCTCTTTTAATTACATTTAGAAGAATTCTCGACGAAAATAAAGGAAATTCAAATATGTGAATAATATCATTCTTAAAACCAAATTTGATCTTTCCTCCATAATTTCTAAGGCGGTTTTACTCTTTCTCTCGTTTTGAAGAAAACGAAGATTGATTGAAGTATCGTAGTCGCTTGAAAAATATTAGCACTCATTCTAGTTAACCAGTGCAGCTAAGACTTCTCGTTTGATTTATAAAATATGCCGCTTTACCCCAGTAGTAGACTGATAGTAGATCGATCCACGAAAATTTGTGGCTAGTGCTGTCTATGCATCAATTCGATAGACAAATCGCGCAGCATGACTTTTAATATGTCAGTAATAGTAGCCCTCGAAATTAGACTCACATTTATCTGAATTACAAACCTTAAGTTTTTCGCCTTTTTTTTTTTAAATAAATGTATGGATAGATGTAGAAATCATTAAGTATCTCTGCGAGTCTTTCGATACCAAGCGAGGCTTCAGACAATTGCTGGAGAAAATAATATGAGCTGCAGAGCTAAACAGAGAAGATACAATTTTCCATAAGAGTGTACAGCTGCTGGCGGTTTCAATAATCGCGCCGTTAGTTTAGCTTTCTTCAGACGCGATAATCGAATGGATGTGGTAGGGAACGAGGACAAGATGACATATCTCCTGGCACCATCACATTCCCGACTAGGTTCGACCGTCACTGTTGACAGTCAAAATTTTATATTTTGAATTTTTAGATAATTTAGTCTGTTTTGAAATCAGTTTATACACGAAAAACAATATCATCTAAAATTTAACGCAGGAACAGTTTTGTCAACAGGTCTCTGGACGAAAAAAGACCAAACTCTACAAGTTCCTCATCATTCCCGTTGTTGTTGTCGTTGTAGCGGCAGAATTCTGCCGAGTTGACAGTCCTTGGCCGGATAAAAATCCCGTTCCGTTCTAGTTACGTAGACCCGAGTGTCGTGGGAACTTAATCCCGTCCTTCTATATGGTGCAGAGGCTTGAGTAGTGGACAGCAAGGTTTTGCGGGAAAATTAAGGTATTTTACGCATTGACAACGGCAAATACCACAGTCGATGAAACGCTGAGCTGCACGAGATATACTACGACATTAAAATAGTTCAGCGAATCAAGAGATAGCGGCTACACTGGCTAGCTCATGTTATCCGAATGAATAAGAACATTCTAGCTCTGAAAGTATACGACGCAGTGCGTACCGGTGAAAACAGAGGAATAAGAAGACTTCAGCTACTTTAGAGAATCAGGTGAAGAAGGATCTGGTTGCATTTGGTATCTCGAATTGGCGCCAAAGAGCGAAAAGAAAAAAGAACTGGCGGCCTGTTGTTAATTCGGCTATAACCTTGTAAGCGGTGTCTACTCTAGTAATGAAGAAGCTAGAAATATCACTTCCGAATATTCAGTAGCATGACAACTATAAGTTGGGCAGATTAGGTTGTGGCAAGTACGTAATTAATCATGAAAATATCGCCAAAATTCAGTAAGTACAAGTATGTAGATAGGTAAGCAGGCGAACTCAAATCGCTACGTTAATTCAAAATATTTTCTGAACTTTTCGAAGTGCTGTCATCTTCTCCCAGCGAAAACGTCAAGTACCACATCAAAGTTTTAAGAAAAAACCATCTTTTTTAAAGTCAGTTTCAGTTACCTTTCACATAACCAATATTTCTTGGAATATCTCTATGTCTAAACCGACATTGTGGACTATTTAACAAATATTTATTTAGTTCCAGAGTTTGAACGCTGTGAATAGATCGGAGAAAGAAACGCGGTCGATGGTCATGAAAGAATATTATTTTTACAGATGAAAAAATGTTCGCCATTTGAGAAGTTTTTAATAAACAAAACAACAAAATCTGTGCAAAAACTTCAAAGACGCATAAAATATTTATTTTAAGGGTTCAGCGTAGTCAACATCCAGCTGCTGTAATGATTTGGCATTACGCTTTTTTACTTCTATGAAAAAGGGATTAAAATTGGCGCAGAAATGTACCACCAGGATATTTTAGAAGACGATAAATCAGTTAAGCAATACTCTTTTCGATACAGATCATTGGAGAACAAGGCAAAAACCAATCAGTAGTATCTTAAAAGCAATATTGCTGCAGATGATTGACTGCCAGAATTGAATGTATTGAACTACAGTTTGTGGTGGAGAGAGATTGAAGACCTTGACGTGTAGAATATTCCACAGAAGCTTTGGAGACTCTCAAAAAAACTTTGTATCAAGTGGCGTCGTCAATACCAACTGAAACTGTGTGGGCTACTATCGATCACTGGCCGAATTGTTTGATGGGCATGTGTGAAAGCAAAATGTGACCAATACGATTAAGATTTTGTGGTGGCTGGTTCCGTTTTTAGATATAGTTCGATATAACAAGTCAACAATTTGGTCTTTGCTTCGAAAAAGGACTCAGGTTCACCTCTTCTTTCGAAAATTACTCCCAGCGAGCATTCTTTTGATATCTGAGTATAGTAAATAGTCGCTGAGGCCAGATGTCGAGAATACGGTAGATGTGGAAGAATGATATGATATACACGTTCATTTGATATCTTGAAAGTGCCTGCTATCTTGAAAACTTCATTTTATGGCCAGACAAAATTATTTTGTGAACTTTTTTGATGTCTTCGCCGGCAACAAGCTTTTTAAGGCCAGGTTCCACTAAAAAACGCATTTTTTTCAATAAATTTTATTTTTATTGCGAAACAGGTTGAGTAATAAATTTTTTTACATACTAAAGTACATATATTAAATTACTTGAAAACATTTTTTTTTTTTTCAAAATTGCTACTGAAACTCATCCGATTGGTAGATGGATTATTTCTTGGAAAAGAATTATCTCAAAGCAAACAAAAAAAACACGGTTTCATGTTCTGTATCAAATTAGCTATGGCCTGAACCAGAATGAAACATTTTCAATGAAAGGAATGAAATGGCGGACTTTTGAATTTTTTTTAACCCTTTTTTTCACTTTTAATTATTTATAACTTTTTTAAATAATAATGAATATTTCTGGTTCTGCTTCAGGCCATAGCCAGACATCTAAAGAGTAAAATGCCGTTTGGTTCATATCAATAAGTGCAATAGTTTTGAAATGAGAGTGTCATCCATGCGAAAGAACGTGGTTCGGAGAAAAATCAGTTTAAACCAAAGGCACGCAGTAGCTGCCGCTACCGAGGGCGTTCGAGCGGCCGGCTTTTATACCTGCTTCTCGGTCTTGCTGACTTTCGGGGCTAATTCTATACTATTTCTACGAGTAGCAATTTATGAAAAAAAAATCGATTTTTTCAAAATTGTTTGGAGGAACCTGGCCTTAAGGCGTATCAAAGCACTTTTCAACGGTTGATTTCCCTGGTGCAGAGTCCAAATAATGTATTATTGTTACGAAATTATCATTTTTTCTTTTTTAATCTTCATCCACAATAGCTAAATCTTTCTCTTTGCAACATCTTCATTCGAAGTATATTATTTTATCTAATCTAATCTGGATTAGTGCGCTTGCCTTTTTCAATATTAACTAGTATTCTTTTGCTTTTGGGTTATCAAATATATGTGACCTGGTCTACGAAAAGGGGGCTTAGGTGTCAAAAAAAAAATTGAAAAAAATGATTTTTTGACACCTAAGCCCAATTTTCGTACACCAGGTCACATATATTTGATAACCCAAAAGCAAAAGAACACTAGTTAATATTGAAAAAGGCAAGCGCACTAATCCAAGTAGATTAGATAAAATAATATCCTTCGAATGAAAATCTTGCAAAGATCACATATAATAAACCGAATATAACTATAAATGACCTGACAATCCAATCACACTAAATGCGATGTGACATTAATTATTAGCTAAAGCGCTTATTTAATGGCATTTTAGTTACTTTTGACGCGTTCTTTTGTGCACTCGCTAAACGAATGTGTAATTTGTGGTGAAAAGGCTTAAGTGGACCAGCAACCTTTTTTGGCTGCGCATTAATCTAAATGCGAATATTAAAATGAAATAAAAATTTAATGGACAGACCACACTTTGAGGTAAAACAAAATTGAAAATATTGTAATTTGCTATTAAAAATATTCGGTTCCCCAAAAAAAAGTAAGCAAACAATGGTTAAGCCAATCTTAACTGCTACTCGAACACTTAGCCACGAAATCTAGTAATCTGTTATAATATTACTAATCGTGCCGGGGGGCATAACGCGACTTTTGACTGACTGCTTTGACGGACAGCCGTAATGACGGCAATGGAAAGAACACGCTTAACAACAAATGCGATCAACAAATGAACCAAGTCAATTTTAATGAATGTAATTTTGGAAATAATGCTTTTTGTACGAATCGCGCCCGCGATAAAGCGGTTACATTTCCGCACTGAAAGTCACAGGCGGCGCGACGTAAGCGACTCCGCCCGCGCTAGTAGCGAATTCCAGAACGGCGAGTCAGTAGCTAAGCAGCCGATATGGAGGCCGAGACTCACACATACTACAAATAATGTTATAGATAAACATATTCACAAATATATCAATTTAAAATTTTGTTTGCAAGTTTTGCATTTACTTCTGGTTTTGCGCCTTGACCACGCGCTTATGTCGGCCACAGCGAGGCGAGAGTTAATTTTATTTTTCCACCTACTGGCGAAATCAATTTACTTCGTGTGGCACGTGCTCTAAATGCGCTTAGAGAACAAAGTGGGCAACAAAAGACAACAACAAAAAACGCTCTAAACTCAAACAAACACACACACGCTTACAGATAAGGAAATATTAACGGCAAAACAAAAAATGCAAATAGATAAATCGAAATTAGATAAAATGGCTTATAAAGTAATAATCTTTCCCTTTGGGGGCGATACCGCCGTCAAGCGTGCCAAGTTTAGCTTATCCGTCTGTCTGTCTGTCAGTCTAGCTGCCAGTGTTTGCCAGCTGGCATGTCGCTAAAGTCGTTGGTTGTTCTTTGAAAAGTAATTTCAAAAAGCATTGGCTATTTTGTTATTACAGTTAGTTTTAAATAAGTGTAGGCCGTTAGAGGTGTTGCCAGAGTGATTTTTTAAAATTGGATTTTTCGAAAGTAAGAAAAAAAAAGAAAAAAATACGAGAAAAACTTTAGCTTTAATCGCAGTTAGACTATTTTTCGCAAACAAAGAAGTTTTCATACAAAAATTTAAT
Source organism: Bactrocera correcta (assembly GCA_027475135.1). Lineage (NCBI taxonomy): Eukaryota > Metazoa > Arthropoda > Insecta > Diptera > Tephritidae > Bactrocera > Bactrocera correcta. Next base: position 92,087,982 of record CM050325.1, read on the forward strand.
TCCATCGGATACTTTGTATGGTATCTAAATGCTATAGTGACTCGATCTGAACAATATCTTCGGAGATTTAACCCCTGTATTGGATTATATTCTGGGTCAAATTTCGTGAATATGTCTTGACAAATAGAAAAGTTTTCATAGAAGGATTTGGGTTTGTATGGTAGCTATATGCTATAGTTGTCCGATATCGGTGGCTCCGACAAATGATCAGCTTCTTGGTGAAAAAAGGACGTATGCAAGATTTCAGATCGATATCTCAGATCGATAACTCAAAACTCTGGTAGTGTATATACAACTGGACGGAAATGGCTGAGTCGGCTCAACTCGACAAGATTTTAATTTGTTTATACACTTTATAAAGTGTGATCCATTTCGAGGTTTTCTAGCTTTTTATAGAAGAAACACAGAAACTTCAATTTATTGGCATCTATTTTTTGAAGATTACCTCTTTCAAATATTGGCCGTGGCTACGTCTCATATGGTCAATCCGTTGAGTCCAATATTCGATGACTCGTTCGAGCATTTCGACTGGTACTTGGCGAATGACACACATGATGTTTTACTCCAAGGCCTGAATCGAAGTGGGAATGTCCACATAGTCTTGTTGAAACCAAATGTCGCCGAGATCACGAACTTCAATTTCAGGCATCAAATAGTCGGTTATCATGGCTCGATAACGGCCGCCCTTGACGGTTACGTTAATTTTTGAAGAAATATTGACCGATGATTCCACCGGCCTACAAACCTCACCAAACCGTTGTTTTTTCTGGATGAAATGTCAGCACTTAAATTTCTTCAGGTTTGTCTTCGTCCCAAACGCGAAAGTTTTGCTTGTTTACATACTCATTTAGCCAGGAATGGGCATCAGCGCTGAACAAAATTTTCTTCGAAAACGTAGGATCTTCTTGAATCTTTTCAAGAGGGCATAGAGCCAAGCGATGTCGCTTGGGAAGGTCGAGCAGCTTCAGTTCTTGCACAAACAGTATTTTCAAATTAAGATCTCGAGGTAAAATGCACCAAGTCATTCCATATGTCAGTCCAAGTTGCTGCGAACGGCTCCGAATCGACTGTCCACGGTCACGGAAAAACGTGAAAAATGTTGGTATTTAGCTGAACGTGGGCAAGACAAAGTACCTGCGTTCCATACACAGAAATAACTCGCATCTTGGGAACTACGACACTGTTGGCAGCTATGAATTTGAGAAAGATAGGGACTCTGTATATCTTTGAATCAACATAAATACTATGTGATTGTAGGAATGATTTCTAAAAGAGGCATCAAGAGGTATCTCGTTATCATCCGGAGTGCAGTGTTCTGACATGTCTGAAGCTTCCTCGTCTGCATTTCACTGCATCCGGGCGACCATATTGGTGCAGCGAAGTTTGGGCCGGTCGGGCGATTGCCTTGTATGTTGCGAACAACGTTTCTTTTTCTCATGTGCTGCCAGCTAGTGAATCGAAGATTTTGTTGCGATTTTCCACTTTGGTAATAACTGCAGTCGTGTTCCTTTGAATGCGTCGGCGCCTCTACCTCCGTTGTTCGCTCATGGACGTCGAATTGAAGGAGCTTATCGCTGGAGCATTATCTATGTCCGTTAGTTGGGAATCCGTAAAGAACATACAGTTCGTAGTGCCATCGCTTATGCAGGCAGATCTAAAAATCTTGCATAGAACAGTCTCCTCGAATACTCCAAGTGTTTTCTCATCACGGCTCGTCATTGGCCATATTGGCCCTAAGTACTACCTTTTGGCAATGGTTATTCTGCTGGAGAAGCGGAACCGCCTCCTAAGAACATCAAGAAGCCCTTCCTCGACTAAATCAACGACATAAGACAATTCGCCGACCAGACTTCGGACGTAACTGACTTCAGACTTGCTTTGACCGCCATTCATAGAGGAGCCCAAAACAACTTGGAGTCAAGCCTCCACTCATCCCCGATGACGAGTTCGAGTTGCCGCGATAATCGAGAGTGACCCTTGCTACCTGCCTTCTCGATACTCTAACAGAATGAACTCTACTTATACAGAATCGAACCCGACGTATCAAAAAAATGTCCAGCTGCAATGTGTCCTCGCATGACTCTAACCACCTCTTTGCGTGCCCAGCTAACCCTGATACCCTTCTACCGATGGTCCGACCCCGTCGAAACAGCACGTTTCCGAGGCCTACCGTTAAATGCCCTCGGTGACAACAATCCTAACGGGGAGTAGATAACCGTTACAACAACAACAATGCATACAATGAAAGGGCCTCTCTGAACGTGAGATGTACCACAGACATGACCTTGCAAAGTATAGAGGCCCATGTTTATAGTGCCAAAGAAGAAGCAGACATCCTGTGGGCGGTGTGGGCTTCATTTTTTTGCGATAATAAAAAACTAGAAAACATGTTGCTGGGCTAAACATCTAATATTTCTGCTTTTAACCCATTTTCGTAAATATATGGCAACCTTATTTTCATGCCATTAAAACAAATTACATTAAAATTCGTGTTTGCATTCGTAAAGAATCGCTTTTCGACTGCCAATCAAAATTATATACTTCAACAGCACCAGCGGTCTTAGGCATTGCTCATTTTAGCTTCGCCTTACCACAAAATGTGGCATGCAACATAAGTAGCAATAAGCTAAGCTCAAAAGCACTCACCCACACACACACATACGCATACATTTGAGACTTATCCAAGGTGCTAACCAGGCATTGGGCGAGTCATCGTGTCTGTCCGTCCATCGCTTTGCGCTGCCACCGACGTAGCGCATAAAAAGGAGCAGTAGCTGCTAAGGTAAAAAACATGAAATAGGAGCGACCAGCCGCGAGCCTTTCGCAAGCCGAGCAATAAAACAAAACATAATGAAATGCATTCAACAACGCTAGGACATGTACAACAACAAGACCTTCGAATGCCCGCATTTGTTAGTCAGTTTTCACTCCCTTTTGCTCGTAAATTTATTCGTCTATATGTAAATTCGTCATTTGTCATGTCCACCCCGCACGCCGCCGCTCAAATTGTTGCTCACGCTGTTTGCGCCTAGAAACATGAATATTGCGAGTCGTTGAAAATGCCCGCCGCACATTTTCGCAGACATTAAATAATTGAGCGATATCATTCATACAATCGCTTCATCCGCACCGCAAGCCCGAATCGAGCGCGTTCGTATGGCACATGTAATGCGACGTTGAGGTGGGCCCGACGCCTCTGGGTCAATTGATCGGTTATTCGGTTAGTTGGTTTATTGGTTGGGTGCTTGTTTATTGCTCTGCGGTGAGCAAAATTGCTCAATCGAAAATGTAGCTGCGCTATATTCTTAACTATTGACCGCTTAACACATTAAAGTTTTCCATTACAATCGGACTTGTAAGTGAGACTCGCATAGTTGAGAAAAGTAGTGGAGTGAATTGGTCCAATTTCAAAAGTACCAGTTATTTAACTAGTTAGAGAAGCATATTTGCGTTTTTAATTTCAGTTCCTACGGTCTCTTTCCAACACACATCCGCAGGTTTGGTCTAACAGGCCGAGAAGACCGCAGGAAATGTCTTGAGCAGGGCACCAGGGAAGAAAGGATCACCTCTTGTGCTCTTGCCCCGACTGATCAGACTACTCTGTAAGCAGCTGGGGTCGGCACAGTATGATACGTTGGAGGATGTATCGAAGCGCAGGCATCTTAAGGGATTACGACTACTCTTGAAACTAGCAACTGAACTCCATCGGGTATTGCAAAGAACCAAACTGGTATATGCGTGACTTGTTGGTCTGTCAGATTAACCTAACCTAACTTAACTTTTTATGCAAAAAATTTTTCTTCTTAAATTTATTTTCAAATAAAATCCTGTCGGGCCCGAGCTTCTGTGCTGCCAAGTGATTTTAAGTTTTGACGGTTGGATTCTGGCTGTATCACGGTTCTGTCTTTTGGAATTGAGCTTTTGCATGGTTTAACAACGTAGTATATGTTAGATGTTTAAAATTGACACAAGGTAGACCAAAGATTGGCCGCTGTTCTAATAGAGTCAGTTCATATAAGTATAATTGAAATCAAAGGTTTTCATCTGACGACCTGATATTGAGATTTCTCAGACATTCATTTTTCGTTCCGCCTTCTTTTCCATATTTCCGTTCTTCTGTGTGGCATTTTGAAAGATCACAGGAAACTAAATTTTATCCTACTTCCTTTCTGCAACTCTAAAAAAACTTTCTTGGCATCTGCGGATTTCAATTCTTTTCAAAAACTAGCTGGATGAGCGGATTTTTCAGCCCAACAATAAATTGGTAGTTTGGTTCAGACAAAATCGATCACAGTCGATGTTCGGTACGAATTCAATTTCTTTTCTTCTGGTTGACGGTGGTTCTGGTTGGTTTAGTAATTAACTGTTTAGTCAAAGAGACCGAAACCCATATCGTCGTCTTCCTTGAACTCTGACTGCTCCTTTTAACTTTACTGTTGAGCTGCTAAGTTGAAGGGACCGAAACCTATATTGACGTCTTCCTCGAACTCCGACCTCTCCTTTTCAGCTTTAGTGGTGAGCTCTTTAGTCAAAGAGACCGAAACACATATCGTCGACTTCCTCGGACTCCAACTTAAACTGCCTTTCGACTTTAATGTTGAGCTGCTTAATCGAAGAGACCGAAACCCTTATCGTCGCCCTTTCTTGGACTCCGCTCCTACTTTTTGGCTTCTTCCTTCTTTTTGGCAGCAGCGTCAGCTGGAGCAGAGGCAGCAACAGCGGCAAATGAATCCGCTTATGCTGGAAACTTCTACTTCATTAACTCGTTTTCAGAACCGTTGATATCGATAAACTTCAGTTCCTAACCGGAAATTTATTCATGAAGACTGGATTTTCAGTCCATGTTATGTTCACAAAGCCGACACAAGATCTCATTCCTTCCTGCCCTCATAGTAAATATCGCAATTCCGATATTTTGGTCTCTTCGTTCACAAGTGTCGCTGTCTTATGGAATCTTCTATGCTGGAAGCTGGAAATTAAGTCCGATCTTCAAGCTCTTATAACGCCGTAATATTATTACTATAGGTTGCAGGGTTCATCCTGGTTTAAGTTTTCCTGAAATCTTAGAAGAGAGCGATAATTTGGGCCTAGTGGTCTCCCAACATAAAGAAGTTAATAAAAAATTCCATTCTTCTCTTCAAAGTATGCACGCAAAGCCATGAGCGTGCCTACACTGGGTTTAAATATTCATATTATTTTTTTGCTTAATCACCAAACGACCTACCTCGGTTTCTGCGTTTACCATTTGCTACCGATTCTTAACCCAAGCGATTTATGTACTTACATTTACACGCAGCAGCCGCCTGACGGTTGATGGAATTCGGCTCCCTTGGCTCATAACTTGTATTTTGTCCATTTGTAGTTTTACATTCTTTCCAGAGGCATAAATATGCTAAACAAAGCATTCTTTATCAGCCCGTTGAAAGTCGCCGGGTCTGTGTGTGCGCACCTAATTGGAGCAAGTCCTGCGGCCAGGGGTGTTGCAGCTCATGGGTGGTCCTTCGTTTGGCTGCTGCCGTAAAATGTACCAGCATATCGATCTTATCTGAGTGTTAAATTAATAATTATGCCTTTTCGTGTAAGCAGCGAGCGGTAAGTGCAGTCGAAATGTGCCTTAACGGCGTTTCGCGAAGTGAAAATAAAAGTAAAGGCATAAATTGCAAGTGGTAGCGACAAGCTATTTGAAAATAAAGGGTTATGTGATTGGAGTTTTCGAAGCGAAAGGTGATTTGAGGGGAAGAGAGAGATAAAGAGAATAGAGCTTTAAAACATCAATTAAGTGTAACCTTATTTTTTTGGATATGAAATTTCATATGCATAGAGGCTTTGTGAACTCAATATCAGAAAATTACAGCCAAATTATTAAAGATATTTTTTTTTGAAATTTTGATAATTATTCGAAGCAAAATTTAATCGGTAGGTTTCATTACAGTAAGGTGTATTTTGAGGTTATGTTGGTAGCAGTAAATAGGCTGATATTCGTAAGACCACGAATAATCACACTTCAACTGCTAGAGACGATTGTCCGAAGGTATGGATCAAAAGTACCAAAGTATAACTAATATCTACTTCAGCCAATTCGTCGGTTTCGTAGAAAGTATGACAACCAAGATGCGACCTTAATCTGAGTCTTACGAAAGTTAGACACTGAAGGAGAAAGTGTCTAGTTGTTTCCAACTCATCTTCCTCCCTGCAACTTTGAAAAGTGGTGTCCTTGAAAATCTTTAGATTCACCGCTTGATTGCCAATTTTACAGTGCTCAGTTAGGACACTATCATTGCGAACCTTGATAAGAGCTAGTAGTTTCATGGTGGTTTTGTGTTCCACTCGTGGCCAGAAGGCTGGCGCAACCCCACAAGTGCTGGTGGCTGACCAACGCGTATTGAACTCGCTCAAGATCCATAGATCCAGCGCCCGGGTGTACGACGATAAGGAAAAGCAGCTCGTTCTCATCCTAGTGAGATTCTGGTAAGGCTTTACAGTTTCCGACGATTCCACCATGGCCAGGCGTGCAAGCAAGTTTAATATGGAAGTAGCTTGATACCACAGCTATTGAGATCATGCACTCCTTGGCTAAGACTCACTGTCAGCGAGCTCAAGGGTTGTATAAAAGCTCTGCAATCGAAATGGTTGCATACCTTTCTAAAAACAGATTCCTTGAATATAATAAACTTCTGTTTAAAAGACACTACAGTGATCTGGAAGTCTGAAACAAGGGTTGATTGAGAGATTCTGACTGAAAACTCCCCCTCCAACCTTTTCCTTGAGCTTCGATTCACCAGTGAACAAGCTCACTGCACCTCTTCTCCAGCGACTCCGCCCCACGAATGTATCCGTGGGAGAAAATGCCGCTAGAAGTGGGATCTAGTGAGTATATTTCAAAATATGACATTGTCTATCTGTTGTGGCTAGTTTTTTTGGTTTTATGGTTGGAAAATTCCTCGAAATTGCATTTCTCATCAAACTTAGCTCTTAAATTTGTTTGTAAAAGCTTGAACGATTGGCGGTCCTGACGTCTTGACTACGTAGTAATATATGACAACATTTTCAGCATTTTACTTTGAATTTAAATTTACTTTGAAATCTAAAACGAGATAATCCTGAAGCTTTATGCTGTAAAATCTCTCTAAGATAGGTTCTGGCTGTACGACCCGTCTGAACAGTTAAAGATTAGAGTATGAGTTAGAGATTCGAAATTACACTATGCAGGATCAAAACTTGACTTACTATATATTTCAAGGGATTATAGTAAGTTATCATAACCATAAAATACAGCCACTTTTTGATTTTCATTTGGGACCATAAGTCAGCAATAACGTGTGCCGAATAATCTGTTTCAAGAGGTCAAACGTCTCGGATTTATTTCCTTCTGGGATTAGTTTTCTTCAATAAATTGATTGTTTCGTTGAGTGTATGTCATGTAGCGCCACTTTATTGGAGCAAACGGTCATCTTTTTATATCAACATTATCCAATTAAGGCACTAAAACATCATTGATCAAAGTTCTATTTCATTCTCATTGATTACATCACTGTGACCGGCTTCATTCTTGAAGAAATATGGACCAAAAATTCCCAATAGAGCATACCAAAGAGTGGCTTTATAAGGATGAAACCACGCATTAATAAGGGCTTGTGGATCGTTATCACTCCAAATGCGACAATTTTTTTTTAGTGTAACCATTCCGCCAAAAGTGAGTTTCATCGTTAAAAAAAATTAGTTGTAAAAATCGGGATAGATGGCCATATCGGTTTGGGTGTATTCATTGAAAGTGTAACGCGCTTGAAGGTCGTTCTGCCTATTCATGATGAAATGACAAGTTAAACTGAGTATAAGTCCAACAGACCAAGTCCGAAAAACTCCTCATTGAAAGCCACGTGGCCGTCGTGGCTCGAGAAACAAAAACGATGAGACAAAGTGAAGAAACTTAGTAGACTTCGAAGTGCTGCCATATTTTTTACCCGATTCTTACCTACTATACCCAGCGAAAACAAGACATTTAGTTAAATGAACCTCTTATTAGCAATAGTATGAGGCATACCAGGTAGCCTTTGAGGCTTGAGTTGCAGCTGGGATTTTGAAAAACTTACTTCCACTCATTTAGCTACTTTATACAAGTATGTATTAAGTGGCAACCCATAATACTGTCATTGAGATAGTTAGCCTAGTACCGAATATTTTTCACAGTTTTCTATACTAAAGAACAAGGACTTATATGGGTCTATAAAAATTGATATATGTAGTTATTTTTCATATATTATTTCAACAAAATCAGCAATTTATGTGTAAAGATGTAAATACCATAAATCTATCCTAATAACTACTAATCCGTTAAGAAAATGCGTGCAAATAACAAATATTTTCTTACAATATATTTTTTGTCGCTTTTTGTATTTATCTTTGGTTTTCACTTAATTCACTTTTAATTTGTCGGCATTTGGCGGATTTTCAAAGCCACTGGACTTCGCAGTTTAAGCATTGTAATCGAAACGATCGGCCTACGTACGAGCTGCTGTACGAGCGGCTTTGTCGCGAACGCGTTGCAATTCAAATTATTTCGAAATTTTGCTGCCACAAGTCATGTCGAAAGACAATCGAGTTGTTTGCAACCTCAGAAAAGTATCATAATTTCTCATTGAAATTGCAATACAGTAACAAAAACAACAACAGCGACTGCGACTGCAACTGAAAAAGATTGCTATGTGTTGCAGTGGCAATGAGGCCGTGAGGCTAACACCGGCAGCATACCAATCAGGCAGTAACACATATTTTGTGCATATATAGTTATGTATATTTATAGCGGTATATATAACAAATATTTGGATTTATGTGCGGTAGTTTGTATTCACAAATACATCGTTAGCTGTACTTGAAGACAACTAGGGGCAACCGCTGAAGTAAAAGAAGTTAATGTGGCGAGGATGTTTTACGCATTGTAGACTGATATTTAGTGAAGTGAACATATATAGTATATATATAGCTTCTCTATATATGTATGTATGTATATATGATTCATAAGAGAGGAAAATTTAACAAAAAAACAGTCTCCCAGAATTTGACTATCGAAAAGTTATGTTTTATATATAAGAATCGAACAAATAACTGGTATAAACACTTAAACTGGCATAAAAGGTATAAATGGAATCACAAACTGTTATATCAGAGTTAAAAAATCTATGTATTGTATTTAAGTAAAGTCAGAAGGTCACAACTTCTGATTTTAGGTGTTTAACAGATGAACAAGGGAGAGAGAGAGAGAGAGAGAGAGAGAGAGAGAGAGTACAGAAGTTTTATCTCATTGAACTCTTTAAGCCAAGAATAAACCTTTAATCAGCTGAAGTGGGCATAAAGTTTACTACAATGATCATTGACATATTGTCTTATATTTTTCGAATGCAAACTGAACTGATCTTCGATCTTAGCTCGATTCACTTTTGTTTGGAATCAATCAATCGTGATCAGTCAGGTCTCCAGTATATAGAACGAATGCGACTGAGAAAGGTTAGGGACTGACTTTACGGAAGATGGATAGATTACAGCATCGAAATCTACTGGTTGCTTCCTGGTTAGCTGGAGAAAGGGAACGTTGAGATTTTTGAGTTTTCTGCCAGAAATTCTCCATTAACTCTTGTTTTAGGCTTCCACACGACTGCAGTGCCTTTCAAGTGAGAATAGCTGCTTTTTGGATAGGCTCGGAGAGAGTAGCATTCTCATTTACCAAATTTAACGCGGAATGGTCTATATACACTGTGCACGCAAACCGAATCGACAAATTGTTTTTTGGTAGATTGGTATAACCCGTTTTCATGTAATGTTTAATTTCCTTACATCAACTAGAGTGTGTTTGGCAACTATTAAGTGACTACGCAATAAGTTTGTCTGTGGGTTTTAAACCTGGAAAAAATTGTACAAAAAATTTGCTAGAAATTAAAATGGAACCGCGACATTGGAATGATTAAAAATGTGCAAAAGTGTTTTTGGGGAGACGACTTTATCATAAAATCCAAATACTTGGGTGGTGCAAAGTATCCAGTGAAGTCGTAAAAAACTTGCCAAGTCATCCATCTACATATGTTAATGACGATAAGATCGAAACATTCAAAGTGACAATGCCTGAAAACTATTATCTTGGTATCCGAGAGTTCGCATAGGATATCAAACCGGTTTGTTTAACGTTTTTGATATGAATCGTGTTAACGCTAAAAAAAATATCTGAATGTGCCGTCTCATTCTGGTATGATTGTGACTGATATTTTGACCAAAAACTCACTGCAGTTTGAGCCTTTTTCCTTACGCCTAATTTCGTTGTGTTTTCATAGACTAAACGTTAAATTTAATTACTTTTAGATCGATTTAAGTTGAAGTCTATCGATTTCTAGGCATTGATACCCTGACATACATCGGAGTTGGGAATCTTATTCAAGTACATAGTTCTTAATTAACTCTACTTTTAAGCTTTGGAAGCATTGTAGTGTATTTCAATCAGAGGTAAAGTTCAGCACTGTCCCAATTTCCCAGCCGAACCGCTGTTTTAGCTAAAGAGCGCGACTCCTTATACCAAGCCGATCCCTGTGATCCCCGAATAAGGGATCTCAATTTGGAGATTTGACAAATGGTAAATCAACATAAGCGGACAAAATCCCTGAAGTCTTACAACCTCTCTACCGGCTGGTTAAGCTTTGGACTTGACAATAGTCTATGTTAAACACGAAGATATATGATGACCTAGTTAAAATTCAATTCAATGGTAATACCTCTTCGGATCTGAAGAAGTTCGCACGCTATTTAAGCCGGCAATTTACACTGTAATCCTCGGTAGAAAAAGCCAAATGATTTGTTACGCGACGGCTGCACAAAACGCCAAAAGACTGCGCATCACTTACTTTCGCCAGAGAAGGTTCAGAGTGTTATTGGTTAGGCAAAATCTTTCAAATATATTTGACTGATGGAATAAACATGATGATGTTAAAGCACCTAGGCTGGACAGAATTCAGCTTCCTCACCGAAGTCCTCAACCTGTCGCCGACAACTCTTGAAATATCTGATTTGTCGAAAATCACTCTCTATAGTAGTGAAGCGACTTGAGGCTTTGCTACGTGGCTTCAAGTGCACAGCAGCACCATAGACTTAGTACTTAGCCTCATAAACGCCCAGAAAGTTCATGGTCTCCACCAAAAATCACCCTGCGAGAGGACGATCTACGAGTCGTTGGACTTGTCAAAAGCTTTTGACAGAGTCAACCACGCAACGCTACTTGAGGACATCGAAAAGTTAACGCTCTCTCCATGGTTGAAGAGATGGAATATGAACTACGACAACGGTCGAAAATCATGCGTACTGTTTCGAGGTAAAAACTTTGAATTTGGAATTTAGAATTAAACAGAGATCTTTGCATTCTTTCCCCGTTGCTGCTTGACTTGTACATCTCGGAATTCTCTCAACCACCAGAGGAAATTTCTAACACCTCATACAATAATGACTAACGATAAACGGCTATCTTTTCGACCTTTCTCGCTTCCTTCCACGGAACTTAACACTCTCCACCACTAAATCCACAGCGACCATATTTACAAACTGGATGAAGGATTAAGGACATGATCTTAATATTTCAGTCGTTTGGCATTAAAAATGCCGCTGTCAATAACTCTAAGATTTTAGGTGTGAAATTAGACAGCTTGTGCTTCTTCACTCCTCACGGGACAGCGATTATTGCCAAAGTACGTAGTCGCAACAAAATCTTCAAGTGGCTAGCCGGTAGCACATGGGGAAAAGACAAAGAAACGTTTTTGGCAACATAA
>CM050325.1:92100279-92145127 GCA_027475135.1 Bactrocera correcta
AAACATTTCGCTAAATAAACACATAAATTTGAGATAACTCTAAAAAAATATTCATCATTAATCAGTATGCCTGCACTTGACCCGAATTTTAACAGACACTGCGGGCTCACTAGCAATACCTCCTCCAGTGTATCATGCCGTGGGGAACCCAGATGCCCAATGCGTGACAAGTGCATAAGAGAGTTCTCCATTGTTTCTTTGATGCCCTGCTCTAGACATTTTTTGCAGTTTTTTCGAACTGTCAGCCCCTTCCTACAGGCGTAAGTCGCCACCAGACTGTCAGCAGTTAATATTCCAATCATGTTCTTACAGTCTCTTCTATCGAGTGCCAATAGGATTATTGTGTACTTCCGATCTACCGTTTTGCACATGACTTTTGCAGTTTTGCACCCAGGTTGCTCGTTCCATCGGGTTTTGATTTTCTTTACCATGCTTCTTTCAGATCATCGTATAGGCAATGAGTGGGTTTTCGAATGTTGACCACGTTTTCGGATCATTCTTGGCAACCTCGTCCACTATGCCCATCGATACCTTTGTGGCCTGGCACCTAGTCGAAGTGAAGTTGCTTACTTTGGAAACACCTTCCACTACTGTTTTGCTTCTCAAGATACTACTGGCCGAAATGCGATACTAAATTAATGCCTAGTTTGTGCCTTGGCTGTCTACGTAGATGTTGACATTAAAATTATTATATTAAATTAGTAATTAAATTAAATAATTATCTTACTCACTAGTTGTCTCCTATTCTGTCTAAATCATATTTCATCTATAAGTGGAAATTTTCAGAGTTATTCAGTTGTAAATTAAGCCCGTTTTTTAAACTGAAAAACAATTTTCTTTAAAGTAGCAAATCTACCGTTGATAGCACATTTTTCTAAATCTACTTTAAGTAGCTTTGAAAATTGTACAGTGAAAGGTCTCTGAAATTAATGAAAACGATCGGCAAAGCGTCGTATTTACAGAAACTGACCCAATGATTTTTTCCTATACTCTCAGCTGAAGACAATGATCACTGAAAGGAAATTGAGCAACAATGAAGAGACAATCAATGAGATTGAGAGCTATTTTCAGGTAATAGAAATGTGGACCTTCCAAAACTTTGACGAAAGTTTATGTAATCGTGTTATCGCCTTCGATGGAAACTATCGAATTGAATTGCGCCAAAGAAATATGCTTTTCTTTTCTATTAAATCTTCAAAATCATATAAATTTTTCATTCTTATTCTCTAAGAAATCTCTAAGTCTTTTTTTTTTCTCCAAAAAATAAGTACATTTTCATTTGTAGAGAAATGTAGATGTACTTCTTTCGAACAAACTGATATCATTTTCTGCCTTCCCTTAAAACTTACCACCTGTCGGGCTTTCCTGGAGTATTTTTGTTTATTCTTATTTGACTTTTTTGTTGTTAAATTCTTCTTTTTTATTCTTTTGCTTTCTACCTTCTTACTATTTGACTTCTATTCATTTGTTATTCACGGTTCTTTCTCTTGGCTTTATACACTTTATCATTCGCTTGGCTTTAATGTGTTTGAGGTGATTTTAGGCGTTGAGCTCCACTTAATGCGCTCATAAAAGATATGTTAAACAAAATACTAGGAAAATATTCGAATGCATATATATATATATATGTATATATGTGAACAGGTATATATGTATCACAAGTAAAATCCGAGAACAACGTCATGGCACAGCTATTAATTGTCGCCAAGAAGTGCGCTTACAGCGCTGCCCCATGCTCCGGTAGGCAAAGCGAAAGAGCGCCGGTATGCTTTTATTATTACTCGCTTTTGTATATCACACTTGGCGTGCCAAGCGCTGGCCTTTTACTTTTTGTCATTTTGGTGCCCGCTTTTTTCAGTTTTTTCTTGCCGTCTTGCCGTCTTGTCCCAATGCACATTAAATATAATTCCTTCATTCTTTTTTATGCGTATCAGCCTTATTTTAGTAGCTTGTTGTAGTTGCAGCTCAACCAGTTCTTGTTTGTTTTGCTGTTTTCTGGCGAAGAACCACAGCGGTAATCTGTTGTAAGTTCGTCGTGTGCATTCAAAAGGTTGTTTAGGGAATTTTTGTTGTTCGGTTTTTTGTGTCTTCATTGTCGAGATTCGGTCTACTCATTCATTCTTAGTGCTGGGTGTCAAAACAGGAAATGACAAAATAGCGACTTACATCATTAATTATTTAAAGTGTATATAATGGAGAAGCAGCAGCAGCTGCTCGGAGGATTAATTTAAGAAAAGATAATTTGTTATGCTAAAGAGAAAGGGTTATTGGAAAAGAGGTCAGATTTTTGTGGTGAACAGACACGATGCATTTGGGCCGGTTCGCGTGAAGGACAAAAGCTTTTTATACAACTTGAAAGAAAGTATGCATTTCATTTGTGTGTGTGAAGAATGGGTTTTGTGTCGTTTTATGGGAAATAAATCTGAATGCCACAAATTGAATGGTCAAAATTTACTTTGAAAGCGTTTAACTGAGTTGTTTGTAAGCAGTAAGAAGTGTGTCGGCATGCCAAAGTGACATTAATGGTTTTGAAAGTTTTCTTACTTAACTTACATAACTACACATAACCAATATTTATAGTTTTTTTTTAAGAAATTTTTTGTATGCTTCAGCAATTTACTAATATCTTTCTTACTCTCTCTATTCTCATTACAGTTGCAGCTCACGCTATGTCGGCGAATATTGTGAACATCTGAATCCTTGCTTTACCGGTTTGCTGCGCTGTCAAAATGGCGGCACCTGTCAACCCTCATATCGTATTGATCGCCTTGGCATCTCTTGCATATGTCCGCTCGGCTTTACCGAGTCTTTATGCGAGATACGTGTTCCGAATGCCTGCGATTCATCGCCCTGTCGTAATGGCGGTTCGTGTAACCTCAAAACATTGGACGACTACACATGCTCCTGCATGAATGGCTATACAGGTGGGTTGAGTCAATTTCATGTTTGAATTAGTCTAAATTTTTTTATTGGAATATGCACAAAATGTTTGTTATATTTGAGCTAAAAATAAGTAAAAAGTTTATTAAACTTAAAATTAAAAATTTTAACGCTTTCAAAATTAAAACTATTCGCCATTGAATCCCACAATTTTGGAATTGGGTATTAATTAGAGTTTCTTTTAAATATTATCACAATCTGTTTAAGATAACAATTCAAATTTTAAAAGCCCTAAGAAAGGTTTCAAATAACTTTATTAACGACTAATTAAACAAAACTTTAAGAGAGAAAGCTCAAAACTTAGCAGTTATGTCTCGTCTGGATACGAGAGTGAAAAAAATACAAGAAAAAGTACATGTTAATACGTAATCGTTACGTTTTGGATATAAAATTAAAGTCGGGATCCCGAATTTTCGATTTTAAAGTTTCGGGATCCCGAAATTTTCTATTAAAAAATTCCGTGAGAAAATACATTTCCAGTACATAAAACCCACCGACGTCTTCAATTTTATAAAATTGCTGTAAATTAGTATCTAGTACGATAAAAGTAATGGAAAGTAACTAAACTTAGCAGTTATGCCTCATCTGGATATAAGAATGAAAAACGACAAGAAAAATAGCATATTAATTATTCTAAAGAAAAATATTGTTCGTTCTGGAAAATTAATTTCGGGATCCCGAAACTTTTAATCAAAAATTCGGGATGCCGAAATTTTTCACTTAGAAATTTAGAAACAAGAGTGAAAATAGGTTTCCAGTACATAAAACCCATCGACGCCTTCAATTTTATAAAAGTGTTGTAACATAGTAGTACAATAAAAGAAAAAGAACGCAACAAGAGACTATTTATACCCTGAACAGGGTATATTAACTTTGTCACGACGTTTGTAACACCCAGAAGGAAGCGTCGGAGACCCTATAAAGTATATATATAAATGATCAGGATGTTGCGCTGAGTCGATTTAGCCATGTCCGTCTGTCTGTCCGTCTGTCCGTCTGTCCGTCTGTCCGTCTGTCCGTCTGTCCGTCTGTCCGTCTGTCCGTCTGTCTGTATATATACGAACTAGTCCCTCAGTTTTTAAGATATCCTTTTGAAATTTTGCAAACGTCATTTTCTCTTCAAGAAGCTGCTCATTTGTCGGAACGGCCGATATCGGACCACTATAGCATATAGCTGCCATATAAACTGAACAATCGGAATCAAGTTCTCATATGGAAAACTTTCGCATTTGACAATGTATCATCACCAAATTTGGTATGGATTATTTTCTAGGGAAAAAATGTAATATCCGAGAAAATTGTTCAGATCGGTTAACTATAACATATAGCTGCCATACAAACTGAACGATCGGAATCAAGTCCTTGTATGGAAAACTTTCACATTTGACATGATATATTCACGAAATTTGGTATATAATATTTTCTAAGGCAAAAATGTAGTCTCCGAAGAAATTGTTTAGATCGGTTGACTATAGCATATAGCTGCCATACAAACTGAACGATCGGAATCAAGTTCTTGTATGGAAAACTTTCGCATTTGACAATGTATCATCACCAAATTTGGTATGGATTATTTTCTAGGGAAAAAATGTAATATCCGAGAAAATTGTTCAGATCGGTTAACTATAACATATAGCTGCCATACAAACTGAACGATCGGAATCAATTCCTTGTATGGAAAACTTACACATTTGACAAGATATATTCACGAAATTTGGTATATATTATTTTCTAAGGCAACAATGTAATATCCGAAGAAATTGTTCAGATCGGTTAACTATAGCATATAGCTGCCATACAAACTGAACGATCGGAATCAAGTCCTTGTATGGACAACTTTAACATTTGACAAGATATATTCACGAAATTTGGTATATATTATTTTTTAAGGTAACAATGTAATCTCCCAAGAAATTGTTCAGAACGAGTTACTATAGCATATAGCTTCTATACAAACTGGACACATAGTTACTAACAGAAATGCACCTGTGAAGGGTATTTAGCTTCGGTGCAACCGAAGTTAACGTTTTTTCTTGTTTTTATGTTGTATTCGAGACTTCAGTTCGGGATTCCGAGAACTTTAATTCAGAAAAGTTGAACTTAATTCGGCATTCCGAAAACTTTACATCTGAAATTCGGGATCCCGAAATTTCAAAGAAAGGAACAAAACAAGAGAATGTCATATTGTATTCGGGATTCGGAAAATTTTAAATCCAAAACGTTGAGCTTGATTCGGAATTCCTAAATTTTAAAATCTGTTATTCGGGATCACGAAATCTCAAAGTTAAGGTACGAAACAAAGGACCGTTGTCATAAAGTATTCGTGATCCCAAAAAATTTACACTTGAAATTCGGGATCCCGAAATTTTAAAGCTAGACATTCAATATTCCGATTTCTAACGCTTAAAAATCATCGAAGACTACATTTTAATAAAAGTGTTCTGAGACCCAGCTGTGGGTGGAAACTAGAATAGAAAATGATTTTGTAAATGATGAGGTGCGTTAGCATAGTAAGGCCAGCTTGGCTTTTATTGAAACATGCATAAATATATAATTTAAAATTGTGGTATAGCTTACAATGTGCGAACAAATATTGAGGCCCAAAATAAAGAAACTACCTAGTTTTCTATTTTATTGAGGATCGGCTCATTAGCAGAGCTTCTTTTTAATATTTTGCCTTATATACTATATATTTGGAAAACTGGTATTAATATAAATTTAAATTAATATTTCTTCATCTTCTCACTTTTCAGGTGAATACTGCGAGACTCAAAATCTCTGTGCCACATCACCCTGCCACAACGGTGGCACCTGCACCTCCGTTGCCGGCGGCAATAGTTTCAAATGCTTATGCCCGAAAGGTTTCAAAGGACAAACCTGCGCCGAAGATGTGATCGAGTGTGAGGCGAATCCGTGCAAACATGGCGGCACCTGCAAAAACACACATGGCTCCTATCAGTAAGTAGCAGAGACACTTTTTTTCATATACTTGTTTTAATGAATTCGTTAAGAAATTAGGTGCTTTTAGAAACTTAATTAAATTCTAGCTTTAAGCCATAAATCAACTGTCCCACGAGAAGCTGGCGTGTCCCTCATATGTACGAGCTGTCGAGCGCGGCCTTAGCGTGTGAGAATATTGATTGTGCGCGAATTTGTTTCATGCAAATTAAATGCTTGTTGTACAAAATGTTAAGCAACACTTAAAAACCAAAATCAATGCGATCGATAAAATATCGCCACGATCTTGCTCTATTAATTGTAATACCACAAAAATCGCTTATTGTATATTAAAGCGTATAATAAACGGCTAAATAAATAAAATAAACTGCGGTGTGGAACGAATTTGCATTTGAAACAAACGAAGCAAATAACTGCAATAAATTTTCATTTAGCGCGCAAAGGAAAAAATAAAAAAAAAAAACAAAAAAAAACAACAACAAAGTGTTGATGCGTTAAAAAAATGTTAAACCAAGCGACGAAAATTTAAAAATTCATGAAAAAAAGTTTATGTAAATATATCTCTTTATGCATATAAAACCAAATATTTCGTTTAATCTAATGATTATTGAATGGATCGCGCGCTCGTTTAAGTCAAGCGCGTTGTTTTTGTAACGTTTTGTCGCACCAAACACACGGCATTAGTGGCGCTGCCCCCGCGCTTGGCTTTCGAGCCATTATTTTTTCACTCCTTTTGTTGTGACTAAACCAAATGACATTTCTAATGTCGCTACCACTAAATCTCGCTAACGAACTGTACGCCATAAATAATGCGATAGATCGGCACAATTAAAATATAAAAGCGATTAAGATAAATCAGTGAGTAGCGTTTAATATATTTGCAATTCAAAATTGAATTAAATTGACAAAATGTGAATAGCTTAAAAAAAAAATAAAATAAAAGGCAAAACCGTGTGTTTATTTGCATATGAAAATGGTGGCGTCGCGAATGCCACGACGCGCGCTTGCTGATTGGCTGAGCGCCCAAGTAGTAGACAAAAGCGCATGCGCATTGGAGCGCTAGGCTGTGGAAGTGAACACTGCGAACGCTGCGTCCCATTGGGCACGAGTTTTGCTTTGCAGCACACACATAAATAGATACTTTGCTGCCACATACGGTGCCATATAGCACATTCTTTACAAATACATATATTTATATATATGTATAGCCATGTGTCTGTGTGTGCATGTGCGTGTGTGGCGCTGAAATTTATTGTTACTTGCTTTCTAGTGCCGCCACACCAACGCGCACACACAGCGCCACATATCAAACACACACACCTGTACGCCGGTTGGTGTCAGCGGGTGCCTCATGAGTTTCGAATTTCCGGTTTTGTGTTAGACCAATCGACAATCAAACAAATTAAATGTGATTTTTCTCTGCTTTTATGTGGTTTCATTAACATACTTAATTTTATTTATTTGTCTTTATTTTTTTTTCACTTTTTTTTTTTACCTTTTTTCTGCACTTAATAGTTGCAAAGCGCTGAAGCCACCTAACCGGCGCAACTAGGTGGGCTTATGGCTGGAAAAAGAAAAAAGTAGTTCAAATAAATTAAACTAGAACTAATAGATAAATGCTAACAAATTGTAATGTTAGCTAGTTTTTGTTGTTGCTTAAATTTTTGGTAGCCACTAAAGTGCGATTGGAACATGTGTTTTTCGATATTTAGTGATTGTAGTTGGTGGCGTTAAAATTTGTGGGTTTTTTATTATTTTTTTTTTTTAATATTTTTTTTTTTTGCCTTTTCAAATGACATTGCGGACGATTTATGATTTTTGAGTTGGATTTGTGTGGGGAAATAGTTGAATATAGAAGTGAGTGTGATCGTGGCTTTGTAGTAGTGAGTTGAAGGAAATTTTGGAAGAGTTTCAGGAAATAATATAATGAGTAGGGTGATTCAAAAAAAAATTTTTTTTTCGATTGGTACTCGGTAAAACAGGTTGCTAGACAGCTCTAAGAAAGCCTCTCCAAATATGAGTTTTCAATTGTAACGAGAAGGTCCTCCTACATACACTTTTCTATTTTTTCTTATTATCAGATAGAAAAATTTATATCTTGCTACCATCGACTTGAAAAAATATCTTGTTCCTTAGGTTTTGTAGAAAATTGAATGCTCTACAAAAAAGGTCTCCACGATTTTTTCGCAAACCCAAACGTTTAAAAGATATTAACGGTTGAAGTTTGATTATTTTTGGGAAAATTTTTTATTTCTTTTGAATTTTATAAATCAACGAAAAAATTATTATGAATGATGAAACTCATAGGTTTTTGGAGAGGCTTTCTTAGAGGTGTCTAGGAACTTATTTTTCCGAGTACCAATCGAAAAAAAAATTTTTTTTGAATCACCCTAATAATGAGTTATATAATATTCATGTGTTTAGTGATCCGCTGAGACTTCATACATTTTTAGAAACCAAATTTTCAAAATTTCGCGTTTTTAAATTTTTCTTTATTTTCATCAAAACTCCCATCGAATTTCTAATATCTTTAATTTCAATTTCTCAATTCTTTATATCAACACATACATACACACATGTATACATACACATATTTCTGCAATAATTATCTCAAGTTGTTCTACCATCTTTGTTATCTGAATCCACAAGTGGTTAAGCATCGCACTAAATGCTCACAACCGCTCAAATCGCCTGCTCATTGAACTTCACCGCCCGCGTGTGTGTGGTGCTGTGCTAATTGATTTTCACAAATACATAATTCAATAAGCGTTCACAGTTTCTTATTTTCAATTAGTAGCGTTGTGGTGACTCACCTCACTAATTTTATGCGCACACAGCTAGTTATAAGCTATATTTACACGCGATGTCTCGTTGTAACTAGTTCATATTAAATACGTACCAATAATTTTCCCATCGTAAAAATAAACTTTATGATTTACTAAGTTATCGCTTCCTTCGCGACTAGAATTTCTAGTTTCATATGCAAAGGTGACATATATTAAACAGTTTACTTCCACATATGTGTATGTATAAGTGTTTGTGTATGTAACTACATATATTTATAGTTAAGAATGTAAGTAAAAGTAAGGTGTAGTTAAACATCAAGAAAATTTACATCTAGAAATCGTGTTCAAGTGATTTGCATGGTTAATAGTCGTTGGTTTCAAGACCTTGCTTGCAGGAAGATATTCTTAATTACAGTAAAACTTATTACTAAACCATTGTGTTCTTTGAAATCTTTATGTGGTGGAAGGTTCTAGAAAATATCACACCTGCAAAAAAACTTGAGAGCGTTCAACAATCGGCGCTCATCAGCACGTGTGGTGTACTAAAGTCCACTCCAACCATGACACTTAAGGAGGTATTCTGGTCTAAGATTTTGAAAAAATCAATTTTTTTTTCCATTTTTTGAAAGTTTAGACTTTCAAAAATATGATCTTGGAAGGATTTTTCAAAATTCGACTTATTTTCGGAAATACAGCCGATTTTGTGACGTGGCGTCCGTATTCACTAGAATTGTCTCCAAAACTTTAAACGCGTTTTTCTTGGAACTACTTTTTTTGAGGTGATTGGCATGATATTTCAAGTTCTACTAAACCGATTCCTTTGAAATTTGGTATATATTTTATCTTCTTTATACAATCCTCTATCGTGTCTGCCTTGGACTTGCAAAAATTTTGATTTGAAGTATTTTCAAAAGATTCAATAAAGTCGAAAAAATCGGGTCGAAAAACAATTTGTTTTTAGTCGATGCCATTTTTTTATTTTTTATTTATTTATTTTTTATTTTTTTTTTTTTGAAAATGGTCAACTCGATAACGACATTTTTTTTTATCTTAGTTTAAAAAATGCCTAAAATTCATGCGTCTAGACTCCCTTAACGTCATCTTGCGTATATTGCCCATAGACACCGTCGGTAGGTGTATGTATGGCAAAGTCGCTATCAGACTCAAAACATTTGAGTTTCTAAAATAACACGTTTCTAAGTACGTGAAAACTCTCACTCATTTTGACTTCACATCCGATCACTTGAATCATGAAGTCGCCTAACCGAACTCTGGCGGTTCCTTCTTGGGAGGTAGTTGTTTTTGGGAAGAAGCTGTTAGAGGAGAGGGGCAGTGATCTGCTTTATGGATGGGTCAAAGCTTTGGGGGAAGTTTGGTAGATGGGTTTACTGTCAGAAGCTCTCTACCAACTCAAGCTTCAGACTTTTTTACTATTGCAGACATTAAGGTAGCAATAGATTTACTGCTCCTGAGTGCAGCCGCCTTCTGCGTTCAAGGTTCGTAAAGGAGTACCTCAATAGCATCGAGTGTCTTTGTGATAAGACCAATATACCTATACCAATAGGTGCCAGGCCATAGCGGAATCGTCGAAAAAGCCTTTTGGCCCAAAATCGATCTCAAGAGATCTAGTGATCTCTTTGCCCTCAGTAAAGCTAGCCGCTCCATAGTTGTGGGGCTTTTAACAGGCCACTGCCTGTCTTACCAGACGCCATCTGCTGAAGCTGTAAGCCTTTTGCGTGGAAGAAGATGAGGTGGAAACAACTCAACACTTCCTTCTTGACTATTCCGCGTTTGGGAGATCATGACTTAAACAAATGGGAGCGGCCTCACAAAGGACTTTGTAAGTTCGTACTTTTATTTTTCTTTGTTACGTAAATATCTATCCATTACTTTATGTATAAAAAATATTTCAAAAATTACCTTCCGTACTGATCACACCGGAAATAAATTAAAAGCCGCATTTATACTACCGCTAAGCAGTAAAAAGAACACTCTTAAGGAATTAAAGAGTAAATCAAAATAATGCCAGCACTTTGTAGTAGTATTAAGTGTTCGTATAAGTATTTATATAGAAAAAGAATTTTATTTCGTTAACAATTATTTAATCGATTACAAGTGCATGCCTTCAGGCACGAGATTTTGTGCGATAATTAGGCATTTCCGTTGGCCGATAATTGCTGGTGTATACACTTTTATAAGTATGTTCATATATATACTTGTATATGGATCCATACTCACTTATTGTTGTGTCTTTAGATCATTTATCTTGGTAGGAAGTCTCATTCAATTCCACATCGTAATCATCAAACCTGCTGGCGTGACCTTTGGGTGCGCCGCTGCCGGCTTTTTTGGCAATTAAAGATTTTGGGAAAAAGTAAAATAAAATACAAGCAGCTCAAGCACATTCAAACATTGCATTAAAAAGTGCTTGAGATTTTATATTTCTAAATCCGGTTGCTTTTGAAATAGTTCACTAATTACAATAAATCGAAAAGCACTGCTGAATTTTCCGACGATTATTGCTGCTCACTTGGCAATGCGTTTCGGAACTTCAATTAAAACCAGCCGAATTATCGACAATTTCAGTAAACTTAAACACTAACAATAAACATTACTATAATAATTACAGTAAATACTAATTGAAAAACTTTTATACCCTGCAAGCGTATAAAAATGTATTTTTTATTATTGAAAAATCATATCGCTATCGCATCGCCTTCGGTTGGCGGCAAAACACCGCTTAAGCGCAATAAAAGCGCGTATGAAAATTTTAATTTTTATAAGCATTTTTGCCATTATCATTACACTCTATGGGCTTTTGCGATTTGCTTTTGCCTGCTTGCTTGCTGCGGCAATACGCTTAATTATCGCTTTAATGTGCGTGTTGAATTGTGCTGGCGGCAGGCAGGCAGCCACAACAGCAACAAAGCCGCCAGCAGCCAGGTATGCGAAAGCGGCAAATAACAGCTGAGACCAACGACTGCTCAACGAAAACCATAATATTAAAATTACTATTATTATTGGCTGCGTTGGCTGTAGTAAAAAATTAAATTAAAAAAGCATAAAAAATAAGAAAAAAATGAAAACAGCGGTAATACAATACTCATTCGATATTCCGTTTGCACAGTTCATTGGCCAATCATACATGTATACAGCAACAATAAAATTAATAACAATTGTGCGTTTATTCGCCTTTTGCGTATTTCTCATATTCTCGTGCCTTTGATTGTGCATTTTTTTCTTTTATTAAATTTTATTTATTTTTGCTTGAAACTCTATTCAATTTCTTTCGGTTTCTACGCCAATGTTTTCGGTTTTATTTTTCGTTATTTCAGTGTTATTTTTCATTTTTTCTACTCAAATAATATTTATTATTAATAAATCATTGGAAATGAAGCGTATTTCATCTATGTTGGAAAATATGCTTCTGTACATTTGTATGTACATTAGAGTGGATCGATTTTTTTAACTTTTAACTTGAATCCGGAAAATTTACGGTCATAGCCTGACAAGTACATCTTTCATGTTATGCGAAAATTTCAACTCGATCGGTCCTCCAATTTCGGTGAAGGTTTCCGCACGAAGTCTGAAAAAAGCGCTTCGGAAAATACGCATTTGAAGTTTTGGAAGCCGGTTCTTCTTCTTTATTGGCGTAGACACCGTTTATGCGCTTATAGCAGGCTGTTTTCTTCCTTTCATCGGGGGTGTTTTTACGTGACGGGTCTCAAATTCAGAACACAACACTGGAGAGAGATATTTCCCCTTCTCACTTTAGCTCGCTTTCAAGCGGATGTTTTCTGGCTACCCAGAGGATACTTGTTCTAAAACCGGAAGTCGTTTGGACAATGAACTGACTGGATAACCTGGCGTGCCTTGAAAATTTTTGGAAAGTCTGGATTTGTCTCCGGGCAAATCAGACTTGCAGAGCACTCTAAATAAATTTGGTGAGTGTGATGAAGAGGTTGGTCTAAAAATTAACTGGAATCTAGCAACAATGACACCAAATTGTTTATGAAATGGTAGCTTTATATCATCACCAATCATGATCTACTGGAAGAAAACCAACAAAGACTATAGAGCCAACATTCAAAGGTAGACGATTTGACTGGCTAGCGCGTGCACTACACAAAAATTGTATGACACTCTGCAATCCTTTTTATTGGAACCCACAAGGGTCAAGAAATTTGCGAACGTCTCCGTGGTAGATGCTGACTTGAAGGACTCTCATCCTAACTGAAAGTCTATCGCAACTTGCATAGAATCAGAACGAGAGGCTAGAGAACGCGTTGATGACAAACCACGTCTAGGACGATAAAAAAAGTGAAAGCACGATTGGTTCCGAAATCACCAAATTTTGTCGTAAAACGACGTCGCGTAAACGTCTGTGAAACAATGATTTCTGGCTACCAGGATGACATGAAACAAATACCCGGATACAGACGATCAATCGGCCGAATATCGCGTTAAATGTGAGCCGAAGCTGAAAAAAATATCTTAGCAGTTAAATAATCAAGGTTATGTTAACAATTTTCTTCAATTATCGAGGTATAGTGCACTCCGAATTCTTTTCTAGCAGCCATATTGTCTACAAGGAATATTATTTGAGAGTTATGCGTAGTTTGGGCGCAGCTATTCGTAAAAAGAAGCCGGAATTATGGGTTGATAACTCTTGGTTTTTGCACCACGATAATGTACAGGGAAGTTACTTTGAAGAAAATATCATAGATTTTGAAAAATAACCTAAAAACTTTGAAATTATGAAAAAAGTCTTACTATAGTGTTATGTGCAATATTATGAAAAAAGTAATTTTTCTTCTTTTTTTGCTTAATTATTTCTTTATACTACGAAATACATGCCGCAGCGTTAAGTTTCTCACCACCTCAGTAAAGCTTGGAGAATTTCGAAAAGAAATAGCAGCAATTTTCCACCGTTATTTCTGTATAAGTATAGTTTTCGTTTAATCAAATAGCTGCAATCGATGCGTCTCAATGACTCCGCGCACAAGCAAAGACCTTATTTGTCAATATTAGCCTCATATGAAGATGTACAACATGTACGTGTTGCATGCCTGATGAAAAGGCGAAATAATTAAATCAATTTCTTCTGTGTAATTAAAAAATAAATGTGTTATTGCAAATAAGTATTTAATACGTATTAATTGGATACCATAAAATGTGGACGAGTGGCTGTGAAGAAGATTTATGGTATATGGGATCTGTGAGAGTTTGTGTGTGCCTTTTGTCCTCATTTGATTTAAATGGATTTTTAAAATGATTAGCATGTTCAAAAGCTAATATTAACTCAAACTAAAAAATTATAAATATTTTTATACTCAACAAATAGACCACTAAAAAGCTCATTAAAAGCTCCCCATTAGAAAAGCTCTTCCCAATAAATTATTATTTTCATACTAATAATCATTAAATTATATTTTACCTACACAAGCGAAATTATTTAATATTTTTTCATTCATTTTTCCACCTAAGGCCACTCTTCACTGATAATCAATTAATTTGAGCTTTTGATTTAATATCTCTCAGTAATTTTGAGCGACAGTCAGAGTTCATCAGTGATAATCGAAAATGATTTATTTGCCTTTTCTTAGCATATCAACGCTATATTTGCTGTTGTTTTGGCATTATTTCATTATTGATAGTTGAAAGTCTAATAAAATCTTAGTATTATATTGCGTACATACATACATACATACATATGCACACTCCCTGTGGCCTCCAAGTTTCCCACTTTTCACTCACCGTCTTCAATGTTGCCGCTTGTGTCGTTATTGGCTTTCTGAAAGTGTGCAACATCACTCACTCAACATTGTCTACATGTGTACGCCTGCAGTTGACTAACTTCAGCAACATTGCCACTACATGCTGTTGCTGCAACATCGCGCACACTTATATAAATACGCAGGTACGCCGCTACAACTAAGCCGCAGCCGCCTCTGAAATCTTTTAATTTTTCCGCTGAATTTTCCTTCACTCACTCGAGCGTTTTTCCTAGGAGCTATGTGCTGCTGCTCGCTCGAACGCTCGGCGAAATAAAGACAAATTTGTTGTTCAAGCGCTTTTTTCTCAGGCCCATTTGTATTGTTGCACTTTATTGTTGTTGTATGTGTGTGTAGCATTGCTTTGCTTTTTTATTGTTTTTGTCGTGTTATTGTTGTTAGTTTATTCGTCGCACCGTCTGCTGGCCATTTATGGGCAACCTTACGCGAGAAAAAAAAAACATAAAATTGTTTTTGCTATTTTTGTGCTTGACGTTGGTTGTTGTTGCTTATTAGTTGTAAGCAATGTCTTTTGCGGCGACTCAGTCAAATCGTCAGTAGTCAGCGCACGTCGTTAAGACGACAAACTGACTATCTTGTAGACAGACTGAACGTCAAATGGCGTGCGGACGGACGGACAAGTGGTTAGCCAAGCGAGCTGTGAACAGGTCTTTTAGGGCTTTTTTAATTGACCAGAAAACAAGGCAGAAGGCAACAAAAATAGGCGAGTAGTTGTAATTGCAATAGTTAGCTATTTAAGCGAACAGGCGCACGGACGGACAGTCGCTTACACATAACCACTCGTGTGGCTAACTGTTAGCTTTTTGTACTTTAATTTGAGTTTTTTTTCTTTTACTTCTTTTTTTAATAGAATTTTGAGCATTTATTTAATTAACTCGAATATAAGGTTTAATTGATAATTTAGTTAGTTGTCTTAATTACTAGCGCTGTCTGTGTTTATTAGTATACTAGTCGTGTACCGAGTTGTTTTTGCTATTTTGAGCGTTTTCTAAGTAAGTCTCTTGCTTTTTTCCTTTTGCGGAACGCTTGTAAAATCGATTAGAACATGAAAAAATACACTAAATTAATATGAAAATTAACGAAAAATATTCGGCGACATAAAAAACAGAATTTGAAAATAATAATTCGTGCATAAAAAATGAAATATTTAAAAATAATGATTCGAAGATTGTCAAGCGAAATATTATAAAGGGTGATCCATTTCGAGGTTCCCTACTTTTTTAAAGAAAATACACAGAAACTACAATTTTAATGGGAATATTAATTATCGTTCGAAAGAACATTTCTTGGAATTTATTTTGTAAGTTATCTCTTTCAAATATTGGCCGCGGAAACGTTTCAGTTGGTCCATCCGTCAAGTCTATTTTTGGATGACTCGTTTGAGCATCACGACTGGTAATTGGCGAATGACACGCGTGATGTTTTGCTCCAAGGCCTGAATTGAAGCCGTATTACCCGCAAAGACCTTAGACTACATATAGACTACATATTCCCACAAAAAAAAGTCTAAAGGTGTGATAACACACGATATTGATTGACCGGCCCAAAACCATCAAATTATCTGCTCACTGAATTATTCTCTCAATGATTGATGTGTTGTGTGAGACGTGGCATCGTTTTGTTGAGACCAAATGTCGCCGAGATCACGAGCTTCAATTCCAGGCATCATATCCTCGGTTATCATGGCGCGATAACGTTCGTCATTTACTGTTACGTTCTCACCGGCATCATTTTTGAAGAAATATGGATCGATGATTTCACCGGCATACAAACCACAAAAAACCTGTTGTTTTTTCTGAATGAAATACAGCTCTCTCCCCGATGATGCGCAATTTTCGATATCCCAAATGCTGAGGGACTTGTTCTCATATACACAGACCGACAGACATTTCTATTGCGATGGGAAATGACAAAGTCTGAGCATTCCATTAAAAAGCTTGAAAATCATGTTGATTACTTTTTCGGGTAACGCTTTAAATACAAAGGCATTAATTCTATCATAACCTGGTGACTTTGTGATTGCTTATACTTGGATCTCCTCCACACTTTTACAGATTCTATTTGAACTATCGAAAGTTCCATTTGACAAAGCATACACAAAAAATTGCTGGATCCATCACTAAACTCGTTAGGAATAAACGTGTTTTGAAGATGTGCGGCAAACATTTTGGCTTTGTCTGCCTTGGTCCTGCACCAATGGCCTCTGCTGTTTAATTATCGGCTTATTGTTTTGTGTAGTCGCATTCCAAAGATTGTTTACTGGATCTCCCGGTTTGGCGGCCACCAGGAACGTGTCTAAGGACTTGTTGCGCAATTTCCAAAGAATATGCTGCAGCTCCTTTGTGGCACGATTGAGTAGTGTTTTGTCATTTGGATTTCTACTGACTTGTCATGTATGCCGAAGACATCTCTTCTCTCTGAGCTTCGTCATTACCTTATTTCAACCAGAGAGGTGTATCCCCTTTGTGAACGCTCTATGTGGCTCTAGCTTCTGGCGTACTTATATATATGGGCAGCATTGTGTATGCTTCTGGTCAAGACTTTCGCTGCATAATCGATATCTGCCTGAGAGGAAATGGCGATGTTGGGGGCCATTTGCGATAATTTTCTCCGGTGGATTTATTTATTGCGAGTACCGGTGTATTTACTTCGAGCAGAACTACACTGTGATCAGATAGAAGATCCGAAAATGTAGTTTTCGTTAGGTCGGATGGCCAGTATGTTGGTTCACCAGTTGAATAACACATCGAACTTTTATTTCAAATACAATTCAAAAGTGCTCTTTCTTTGGTATTTTTAATATAAATATGTATATCTTTTGATAATGCAATTATATAATTTAATATTTTATATATTCATAATTAAATATATTTTTAATTTGAATTTTCAAGATTTTTTTATACAAGATTTCGCTATATTATATATCACACGCAGTTACATACTTAAAACACAATGATAATCACACCTAAAGACATGCACAACAACACTCATAAAACTTGCTTCACAAATGTCATACAAATTGCTTTGGCACTTCCGTTTTCAATTTAAATAAAAACAGACTCAAAATAAAATAAAATAAAACAAAGAAAATACAAAAAAAATCTGTAAAAACGTCAGTAAATGTGTCCAACCATTCAGTGAACGTAACGGATTTATTGCGTGCGATTCCAAACTTCAGCAATGCAAATCGCCGTAAATGTAACAGCACATGCATGCATATTAACGAAAGTCGCTACTGAACTCCATTTAAATTCGAGCTGTAATAAAACAAAACTAAAATGAAATAAAAAATGTCATTACATTTGGAGCATCTTCAGCCAAAGCACAATAACTGTGCAGCTGCAGCAAATCTGCAACGACACCTGTGTGCGTTAACTGTGCATACACATATGTATGTATGTATAATATATGTCTGTGTGTGGGGGGTTCTGTACAGCCGAGCGTGCAAATTACAGTGCGAGCAATGAAGTGCCGGACCAACAGCTACTCAACTGGCAATGCCAATGTCGGTGGCAATGATGTGCTGATTGTGATGATGATGATGCTGCCACTGCTGTTGCTCTTGCTCTTGTTGTTGTGGTTGTTCTGCTTTTTGTTGCTGGTAAGCTAATCTGGCTACTGTCATTTACGAAAACAGCGCAAAAAAGTAAATGCGCAAGAAAAAACCTTAAATGCAGCGATTTTTAACTGCAACAGCTGTGCCCCTTTCTGCATGCTACCTGCTAGTGAGTGAGTGCAGTTGCCACTGTATGTTGCACTTTGCTACTCAAACGTATCAGTTGGATGGATGGCAGCCATTTAGGCAGTCAGTCAGCCGGGGTTAGCAGCTCAGTCAGACTGAGGAGGCTGAGTGCCCATTAAAATTACAGCAGCAGCACTAGGGGCAATGAGTGTGTGCGTGTGTGTATATGCATGCATACATATGTACATTAATGTATTATATACATATGTACTTACATACATTAATGTATTATATATGTGCTCTGTGACAGGGTTGGCACTGCTATCTCGTATCACAGTGACCGCCATGCTCGTGATCATGCCTCAATGGCCTTTTGCTAGATGAGGCAAATCTTTCTTCTGTCACCTTGCACTCTACACCGGCTACCTGATGAGTGACTGGATTGCTGGATTGCTCACTGTCCAGCTGTCAGCCACATTAAACTGCGCCACAAACCCACTATTTGCCACATTCTGCTGCTGCTGTCTGTCTGCTAAGACTATTTTCCTGCTTAACTAAGTTTTTCTGTCGGTATGTTGTTTATGTGTGTGTGTGTGTGTATGCGTGAGTTCTGTATGTGCTGCAGGAATTATAGCCTGCCTGTGAACTTGATTTCCGACAGGCTCGCTGCACTTGTCAGTCCATTTGACAAATACGCAATTAGAATGCGGAACTGGAGCAGGAATCTTGTTGAACGCCGGAGGCTAATAAGTGAGAGAAAGAGAGAGAGAGCGAGAGGGTGTGTACAGGAAATTTGTGAAAAAGTGGTTTGAATAGTTGTGGTGACAGATGAGAAATTTAGATTAGATAAATATTTCTGCTGAACAAGATTTTATATTAATTTCAATTATTATTTTATTTTTATATATTTTTTCCTTTTATTTTGTCATTATTATATTAAGCAAATATTATTTCAAGCACAATGTTGTAAATCCGAAGGATATTTTATGTTCTCAGCATGAGTACCTCACAATATTCGCACATAATTTATAGATATATAGTACATGTATTAGGGTGATTAAAAAAAAATTTGTTTTTTTTTCGTTTGGTACTCGGTAAAACAGGTTGCTAGACAGCTCTAAGAAAGCCTCTCCAAATATGAGTTTTCAATTGTAACGGGAAGGACCTCCTACATACAGTTTTCTATTTTTTCTTATTATCAAATAGAAAAATTTATATCTCGCTTCCAACTACTTGAAAAAATATCTTGTTCCATATATTTTGTAGTATATTGAATGCTCTACAAAAAAAGTCTCCACGATTTTTTCGCAAACCCAAACGTTTAAAAGATATTAACGGTTGAAGTTTGATTATTTTTGGGAAAATTTTTTATTTCTTATGAATTTTATAACTCAATGAAAAAAATTATTATGAATGATGAAACTCATAGTTTTGTAGGAAATTTACTGCTCTATAAAAATGGTTTCCTACGATTAAGTTAAGCGTTTACGAGATATTCATCGTCAAACATCAATGCATATTAAGGTGGATAAAATTTTTTTTTTTTAGAGGTATCTAGAGGTGTCTAGCGACCTATTTTTCCGCAACCTATTTTTCCGAGTACCAAACGAAGAAAAAAAAAAATTTTTTTTTGAATCACCCTAGTATGTACATATGTACATATAGTATATAAGCAAAATTTTAACAACTTTATGTAAGACCTCCATATAATGCCTTATACTTACATATAAACATAAAAATAATAAAAATAAAATAAAAAACTATTCTACGAAGAGCTTTAGTTCATATTCCCTTTGTTATAAATATCCAACGGCTGCAATAAACAACAACAAAGTACTAAAGCTAAACAAAAGCGCTCAAATACAGGGTGACTAACAGCCATATAAAACCGCCCTGGGGTGGGGTAGACTAGACTGCAGTCACTGAAATAGTTCTTTCAAACATTTTTGAAGCAAGATATTTCTGTATTTTGATTACGAAACCTTTTTCAAAATTAAATATTTGCAAAAAATTTCGAATGTAATAAATATTGCCTAAACAAGCTATTATAAGTTGGCCACGAAGTAGTACCTCAAACTTCATTAGAAAATATATATATAACTGATCAGCATGACGTGCTGAGTCGATACCTGTTCGTCTGTTTTTGTTGTTATTGTTGTAGCGGCAGAAAACATTCCTGAAGTAATTTGGAGTCATGGTACCGAGTTGAAAGTCCTCGGCCGGATAAAAAGCCGTTTCCGTTCCGGTTACTTAGACCCAACTGTTGTGGAAACGGCTTGTTCATCGTCTTTATACTATATACGCGAAATACCGATCTAAAATTTTATACAGAATCTTTTCTCTCCAAGAAGTAGCTACTTTGTCGGAACCGTTAATGTCGGCCCACTATTTTATATAGTTTGTATGGCAACTTTGTGTTTTTTTAAGTGTATATTTTCCAAAAATTTAAGGTCCATTAGTAGTCGATTCCTCAAACATACATATATGTATACATATGTTTATATAAATGTCCAAAAAAGCACCAAACCTTCAAAACATTTAGGCACTCTGTATTCCACTACATACTACGGACGTCACTGCGAATTTTTGTCATTAATTTATTTTTTGTCATCTCATGTACATACTTATCCATTTGTATATGTATACATTGTATGTGGTATGTCTTTCTACAAGCTCTACAAGCATTGGTTTGAGCTGACTCAACATAAAAATAGCGTACGCTTATGTTTACCTTTGTGTATCGCCTGCCAGAACACAAAGTCGTCGCTAAAGATTAATGTTGAAAGGAAGTTGTAAACGCCAGCAAGCGAATGCAAGGTAAAGTGGAAGAGACAAGAAGTCAAAATACAAGCAAATTAAAAAAGCAAAAGGCCGGACAGCATTAAATCCAATTTAAGTAAGGAAAAACAAAGTAAATATACATAAATATACGTTTGTATGTGTATGTGCCTAAGCGGGGTCCAAGTAAATATATATGTATAAGGAAAATAAATTTCAAAATCCAGCAAAAATATCAGCAACAAAAAAATTAATAAAACTGTACAGACTGCGGCATAAAAACGTCGTCACATGTGCTTTTTTATAGCTTGTGTACATTGTTGTTGTATATCTTATTTTTTCACATTTTGCAGACCGAAACATAAACATTACGGCGATGAGTTGTGTATGAGTGTAGTGACAAAAATTTCGGTGTTGCTTCTTTTGTAGTTCCCCCTTCAATAGGCTACTTGACTTTAGCGT
Source organism: Bactrocera correcta (assembly GCA_027475135.1). Classification (NCBI taxonomy): domain Eukaryota; kingdom Metazoa; phylum Arthropoda; class Insecta; order Diptera; family Tephritidae; genus Bactrocera; species Bactrocera correcta. Next base: position 92,121,681 of record CM050325.1, read on the forward strand.
TTTTAGAATTTTTGGCTTTTCAAGCGCTTAGAGTTAGTCGCTGATATGTCTGAACATATACTAAGTATACCTAAGTTCTTCATACACTATGCAGATTTTTTTAAGCTTAATGCAATATATTTATTTATATATTTGATGGTATTAGAGGTTAACTTTCGTTTATACTAAGAGATATGGGTCAAGAACCTTAAGACCTCGCCTCTGTTGAAAATACCCAATTGGCGTAAAACTGCGAAAAAAAGAACGAGTCATCGAAAAAAAAAATTTCCAATATGGAACTCAGACTAACAGTTAGCATCAAAAATACCCGGAGAATTCGGATTCTTGTAAAGAAAATTTCAAAGTTTAACCGAAAAATTAGCAGTAAATTGTTTATAATATCGGTTTTAGTTCGTAAGTGCTGTAATGTCCGGTTGATTTTGAAAATATAGTTTCGAGGAAAAAACTTGTATAGTTTTAACTGTAGAAAATCGAACACGGTTTAAGTTTTTAGAGAAAAATAATTTTTGGGGAAAACTACGCCGGTTTAACCCTTGAGGCATAATCTCTTGGGAAAATAGTATCAAATTAATAAAAAAAATACAAAAAGTGTATTTTGTTGAATATTTGTAAAAAAAAAGTGTTTGGGATAAGCCAACATTTTTTGGAAAATTCTACAAAATATTACCAAATTAACAAAAGTGTATGTTTCACAATTAATTAGAAAAATAGTGCGCCAATTATCTTGCCTCTCAGAGTTCTATCATTTTTTAAGCTTATTATATACAAATATTATCAGTGGAGAATTACTTCAACATTATTATGCATACAAATAAAATAATTTCTGTTTATTTTCAAATATTTAACGCATGCATTGAAATTCAAAACTTCGGTTTAGCTCTTGTATCAGGGTCTCAAAGTCAGAATGTAAAACATATCACAGTCTAGGTGTCATGTTTTGTATAAATTTTTATTGTTTATAGTATTTTTGTGTATATGTGAAAGTGAAGAGCAATGCAAGTGCATATGCTGTGGTACGACAGGGCGTATGAGTGACTTGCGGGCGAAGTCATTTTCGAATATACATATGAATGACAGCAGTAAATAGAAGCCTTTAGGGATTTTAATTACAAGCATTATATTTATATCATATTACATTATTTGTTTGACCGTTATAGTGATATAGACATAATCATTTTATTTGTGCCTCGAAGTATTTTGCATAGTAGTACATATGAGAAATTTTTATAAAAATATTTTAATTGATATGAAAATAAAAATTAAAAAAAAATTATGTAAAAATAAAATTATTGCATTGAAAATATGTTATCTGTTTGTTTTGTTTTTTTTTTTTGCGTTTGGTTGATGTGAAATATTTTAAGCTATTATACCTTAACACGTTGACGGACACTTGCGTCTATAGCCGTCAAAGCGAAGTTCACTATGTGGCATGACGGCGATAGCCGTCTAAAACGAAACGGTCGTATACAGACACTGACACATAGTGTCAATTTTCGAACTTTACTTGTTCCTACTGTCCGTCAATGTGTTAATTTATTAATTAAACTTAGTATCTTTATTTTTTTTTTTGTAATTTTTATTGCATTTTTATTTGTTTTTTTTTCTCATTCTGACATTTTTAATTTTTTTATATTTTTATTTATAATATAATATAATTTTTACCATACAATTTTTATAAATTGAATTATTTTTCTTGTATATTATATATTATAATTTGCATCTTTTATTGTTTTTTTTTTTAATTTTATTTATTTATTTATTTTTTTTTTTTTTTTTGTTCAATGCGACATTTAAATTTTTGTATATTTTTATTTATAATATAATATAATATAATAGTTTTATAAATTTAATTATTTTTCTTATATTTTATAGGTTATATTTTTTATCTTTTATTGTTTTTTATTTCATTTATATTTGTTTTATTTTTCTCATTCCGACATTTTTAATTTTTTTATATATCTATACATAAATTATAATATTTTTTAATTTTTACCATACAAGTTTTATAAATTTAATTATTTTTCTTATTATTAATATTTTTTTTAATTAAATAAAATATATTATAATATTAAGACTATTTTAATTTTATAATTTTTCAATTTTTTTCGCTAAAATTCCACTTCATGCCATATTTAACTAATTAATTTCCATCACCTCTCTTCCTTAGATGCATGTGTCCTGGCGGTTATACCGGCAAAAATTGCGAATCCAAATACATTCCGTGTGCGCCATCGCCGTGTCAGAATGGCGGCACTTGTCGTCAGTCGAATGGTCTAATGTACGAGTGCAAATGCCCACCTGGTGAGTGCCTTTTGAATTAACTAACACACGTCTATACAAACATACATATATTATGTGGCAGCTACGCACTTATTGCGTTGCATGCTGCAGCCCTCACCGCATGTATAGCGCAACAACACGCATATTTTTCATATAATTGCCACAATTAAGTTGATGCCATTGCATTAAATTGAGCCATGCAACATGAAAGCGCGCATGCAACGGCTTGGCAGCTCGACAGCTCACCTAAGTGGCAATGCGCAACGAGTTGCACAATTTTAAGCGACTAATTGCCGCTAATCTCCGCCTCAAAAGTGCCACTGCGCCGTGCGGCAAGCAAAAACAAAGTGCATTTAGTATTAATATGTATATATGCGTGTATAAATGAATATGTTTATGTTTGTAGTCTCGGTTTTTTTAACGAGCAAAAGCAAAGCTGACGCGTAGCAGGCAAATTGCCAAGTTCGTTGTTGTTTGTTGCGCTAGCATTGTTGTTGTTGCTGCTGGCAACATTTGTTGCAGCTTTTTGTTGGCATATCAAAGCCACCCATCCACGAGCGATTAGTTGCATTGTGCCCCCCTGCACACTTTACAAGTGCACATACATTCATAACTCGCTTCTTCTCTCCTTCCCACCACCCGCTTTTATGCGTACATTAATTGAGATAACGCCAAAAAACCCAAAGCCGTAGCGGTGCATCAGTGCTGATGGTGGCCGCCTGACTTCAGTTACCTTCAGCGACTTCTTGTTTAGGGGCCCTTAGTGCTGGTGTTGCTCCCTGCCGCAAACGCTTAAGCAAGCAATTGTACTTAGGCAATCAAAACATTATGCACCTGGCCGTTGAGTTACTGGCCGCCGCCGCCGCGCTTGCCACGACGAGTCATCGTAACTTGTGCTAAATAGAATTTACAATGTTCAAACCAGTTTCGAAATAAATTTTCTCATTTTTCCTTCGCTCTCTGTGCGCATACCATAGAATTGCATTTTTACTTAATATCTAGCATACATGCAACAACAATGCAACGAATTGACGGGATTGTTAGGGTAATTGCTCGCAATGTTGTTAGATAACTCTGCTTATGCCGGAATGGTTGTTTTGAAATGACGCTGATATTTTGTCTTTGAAGATCCACGAACACGCTTAATCCGAATTGTTGTGGATCAGCAGTTTCTAAGAGAAGAGTCAAGGGCATCGGTGTATATATATATATATATATTTAATTTTTTTTTTTCTGATATTTTCGTTAAGTTCCCTGTTGTTGCTGTGGTAGTGGGAATTTTGCGGAATACTACCGAGGTGACAGTCCTTGGACTTATTAACATGAGAGTCGGATCCAGTTACATAGACCCGACTATCGTGTGAACTTGCTTTAAGCATCCCTTTCGAGTTCAGTGCTGGCACTAAGCGGTAAGAGCCGCCTCAAAATCAACAAAACTGAAGGCAATACAATTCTTAAGATTTTCGAAATTCGTTTGTTCAATAGTATCTCTTAAGACTTTCTATAAGGTCTAGTAAAAAGAAGTTCACTTTCATTTACACAGTTAAAATGATTCAATTTAAATCGAATATGCAACGTTTTGTGCGATAATTTGATGTTTTCTCATAGAAATCCTCATCAGAATTGGCAGAAAACTGGAGGAATCGATTTTTACAAACATCTCTTGAGACAAATATTTCAACAACAAAATTATTTGCCATAGGCAGGAACAGCTAATAAGCACTTAGTGCCGGGTCCGCTATATAAGATGGATGCATAACAACTGCTTGGGTATAACTGGTTCGAAAGTTCTTATACATCCACCTTATATTGCTGATCCGCCACTAAGTGCTAAACCTCTCAGCGCCTCTGATTAATCGCTGTCTTTATGTGTCGGCTTTCGTTGTCCCGACGGAGCACACTCCCTTTCCCATGGACCAAAACTGGTCAATTCTGACCGATTGTTCTTTGAAATGGTTGAAATGTTGATAGTTTACATTCGAATTAAAGTTTAGCCATAGAGGAGCAACTCATATGGGTGCTTCCCTGCCAATGCAATCAAGCATATAACAAGACCTTCCACCTTCCAGAGTATGAGCTCTCGTTTGAGATGGCTCAGCACTATTTAACAAGGAGCAATTTGCTTGACGTTCTCGTAAATAAACTCCTTTTTAATACCAGTAACCATCCGATTCAGAAATGGATCGATTTTTTGTGATTCGGCAGCGATTTACCTATGGAAATGCGGTTCTTTTTGTTAACTTTAGTGGCACTTGTACTACCAGCATCTGCTTTTTGTATCCAGCCTTATTTGAATAGCACTTTGACTCGCCGACATCTATTATTTTAACGATATTTTCGATAATTGTTCCTCCAGAAAGTGGGGCATCTTCACATCAAGTCTTATTCTCAGAATATTCTGTGTCTTTGGTGGATGATGGATAGTAATCAATGGATGGAAATTTGGTTTAAAGTTATATATGTATGTACACTATATTTTCGATTTAAGCACTTCGGCGAATACATAAAAATTGTAATGACTCATGTATCTTGTAATTTCTTTGGAACATTTAAGCCTACGCACCACTCTTTAGTTACTTCTTCCAAAATTTTTTTGAGTGCGGCTTAAAGCTGACTAATTAAATAAATACTGGAAGGTATGAAATTTGGTGACAACTTTTCTCGTAGCTTTGGGGCTTTTAAATGGACATTACGCTATTGACGTCCACGCAGTAAAGCTGGAAATCCTACCAGACGCCATCTGCAGCAGCTGTATGGAAGCAGATGAAGTGGAAATAATAGTCATCCAACCTTTCTCCTTTCAATTCCACTGCCGAAGTCTGTGCTAAGCCTTTATTCGTGGTAGTCTTGATCCATTTTTGACGAAAGTGTTAAAATTTTAACCCCCAAACTCAGATCGTCAGATTGTTCGACTAAACATCGGCTAAGCAACATTTATTGCTTAGTCAAACACTCTCTAACTAATCTTCACACATTTACTCCGGCTAATCATGAACAGCATATCTTAACATCTTGCAATTATTGCGATTACAATTATCATTATCGTTGCGCCACTTCAATTACTTAATTGTCAGCATCCTTTTGAGTGGCAGCCAGAAGCGCCATCAATTAACCACAATACTTACTAAATAATTGCGCAATGGAAGTGTGAAAATGTGACAGCACAGCATTGAAATAACTGCTAAACAGAAATTAAATGAACTAAACAATTACAACAACAAAGCGCATACACAAGTTACGCTTACGCTCACAAGCTACATATTATACATATGTATGTGTGGATATATGTATGCATGTATGTCAGTGTACAACGCAATCATTAACGTTTTCTTCACGCCAGCCGACCATCTCACCAGCTGCGGCAAGTAAATTCTGCGACTAATTGAGTTATTATTGTAAATTGAATTTATATTAATAATTGCGTACACTTGAGAATTTGCGATGGTCAATATGCGCCGCGAACGCTGATGACCACTGGTTATTTAAACAATGTGTAACTGTCAACGGTGCCGTACAATACGTTTGTGGTGCACAGTCTCAAGCCTCAAGCATCGTTCAGTTTATATTTGTGGTCGAATATGGTGACCATGATCTCCAATCTCCAGACACTGACGCCGAGTGCAAAGTGGTTTGAAGTTTTTTCAATTGAAAATGGAAGACAAATTGTTGTTCGATGCATGCATACACATAAACATATGTACATATGAATACCTGTAGATAATTGTAGTTATAAATATACGATATACATATCTACAGTCTCGTTTGACATTCACTTAACCGCCAGCTGTCTGGCTAATGCGTTCAGCATCAGTTCTACATATGTTCATATGTATGTATATCCGTCAGTTTCGTTCTGCTTGGCGCTTCGGCTTTGGTTTTACCAACATGATCTGTCTGATCTAGCTTTACTCGTATTTTTCCACCTCCATTTGCTACGCTTGCTTTTTGCCCCATTTGGTGGTGGTTGTTGGTGGTTAATCAATAAATGCGCCGCCTGCTACTATTGAGCGCATTAAATGATTATTGAGTTGAAGGTGTGGCGGCTATAAATCCTGTTTTAGTGCGAATTAAGCGCTAGTTTTATTGTGAATATGATCGCACGATCGCACGCCAGTGGACTAGAGCACACGCGATCATGCCTCACCCTCGAACGAATCGCCTTGAAGGCGAAGGGTGCACTCTGCGTTATTCGAAAGTACATAGTTAGCATATGTGTATATATTTATGTATGAGAGTATACAGATATGCAGTCATGCTAAATTTTCTTTAGTGTTAAACTTTTACGCTTTAATTCGACTTGATCTTTATTGAATCAATGGCGATGCCGATGCCTGCAAAATGTCTTAGATAATTTTGTAATAAAAAAAACCATAAATTAGTTTTATTTTTTTTAGTGTCATGGATTTTTGAAGCGACTAAAAATATTAAAAAAAACATTTTTAAATATTTTTTGAATTAAAAATTTTTTTTTTTGATTTTTTTTTTTTTTTTGAAAAATGTTTTTGATTTTTTTTTTAATTTAATGATTTTTTTTGCATTTAATGTTTAAGTTTAAACTATGTGTATTTGTTATGTAGCGATAAATCAATTTTTAAAAATATTTCAACAAAATTTTCTATCCAAATTTTTTTTCAAAACGGTTATATTCAAATATCCCAACGATTTCGCAGTGCTTTGAATAATTTTCCAATCCAAAAAAAAAACCATATACATATGAGCTTTAGTTTTTCAGTTTCAAGGATTTTTGAAGCGACTAAAAATATTGGAATTTAAAAATATTTTTGGAAATTTTTTCAAATTTTGTTTTTGAAAATTTTTTTCGAATTTTTTTTTTTTTTTTTGAAAAATTTGTTTGAAATATTTTTTTGAACATTTTGATTTTTTTTTGAATTTAATATGTCTCCAACATGTATGTGGATTTAGTTCTAAAAATTGTTCGACGCCAGCGCCACCTATGGCTTAACTAGTTTTTGTACTCACATAACTTCAAAGCCGGCTGTACTAGTAAGCTTTGCATTTAAAAATAATTTTTATACAGTGTGAATAATAAAAAAAAAATAAAAATTTACCAAAAAAAAATCCCAAAAATTATTTTTCGTGATTTTTTTTCGGCCCTAAATCAAAACTCTGGTAAAATAAAAAATCTGCGCTAAATTCAAAAGTTGAACGCTACCTTCCATATCATAGCTTACACTGCAACAATCAAAATTACTCCAAATTAGCTAATAGTTTGCTTAAACCAAAAAAAAATAATACAACAAAAATATATTTATTCCCAAAAGCTTTTGCCTTCACATTCCATTCGCAAACGCCACAAAGTTAGAAGCACAGTGTCCGCAGTAACGGCACATAATAATTCTATTCTAATCTCGAGCTCGGTTAGCCCAAGTGCTGACAAAAATATAAACGTTTGTATTAGAACGATTTGACGTTGAATGAATGAGCCGAAGTGGCTGGCGCGCCAACATTCAGCGTACAACAACGTCGCCGCTATCATGCCATCATTGCTTGAGTCAATTTCAAAATGATTATTTTTGAACCCATTCAGTGACTCAACGGCACATAGCTGCCGCGCCGCGCAACGCCTCCCACAGTGCATTCGACAGCGCGACCGCGCAACCACGTGAAATCGTGATGCACGCGCCAAGCTCAAGACTTTTAAACTCACCCAACTGCCACCCAAAAAAAAGCCAAGACCAAATACCACATCCGCACTGGTAGACTCTGCATGCCGTTAAAACCGCAAGGCGCTCAACAGCAGCGGCGTTCGGCCCACTCAAACAAACAGCATGCCTTACGCTCCCACACTCTCTCGCGATCGGTAATCAGTATTGCCTACTTTACATTTCACTCCGCGTGTCTAAGTTGCAAATGAATGCCGTCATTGGTTGAAACCTGCTCGCCACATTTCAACAGCAACCGCTTTCGAGCTATTAAGTGCTCATCTTCCTCATTTTGCGGCTCGGAAAGCCGCTGGTATGCCAATTTCATTTTTCCATGCCATTTGCAATTGTAATTCCAGCGATTTCTGCAACTAAGCAAATACTGTTGCTAATGTATAAGGACTACTATCGTCGCTGTCATCGTAGGAGGCGTTGACGGGAAGTCAAGTCAGTCAACGAGTTCTAGACTTCACCTTGATTTGAATGTAACCTTTTGCCTTTATTACTTTACTGTTTTCTTATTTGCATATTTGTGTTGTTTTTGTTGCATTTTTCCTCCTAAAGTTTTGCCTTAACCTGAACTGATTTTATGTTTTTAAGCTCGGAGGTATTTTTTAGCTTTAGAAAGTGGTTTAAGATAGAACACTTTCGCTAAAAATCAGCCGAAAGATTTCTCTCCAACGCACGCGTCTACGAAATTTATCCCGTTTTAGATTCATCTCTCTATACGTACGCGTACAGATTGTCTTTTTGGTGTTTGTCGAAAAGAATTTGGGGAATGTTTTCTAATGGTAAAAAACAACAGGCTTTAAGGCAAGATTTCAAGCTACAGTTTTCTTGAAGGTTTTTCTGTCGTCTTCTTAAAATTCTTCGAACTGGACTTTAAGGTAAGACTTTAAGTTACAGTTCTCTTGAAAGTTTTACTGTTGTCTTCTAATAATAAGTCGTAGCTAAAAAGCTAGCTATATAAGTCCCGGAAATACAATGTCTTAAGTTACAGCGATCTTGAAGATTCCAGTGTTATCTTTACAAAATTCTTATCTATGATTCGAATTGAAATTAAGAATCTTAACCACAAAAAGTGGATACAAATGTAACGCCAGAAAAACGAAATAATAGTAATGGTCATAATGCTGATAATTGGTTCATCAGATAACTTCTTAATGGTCTATATCTGACCCCGGTTCATCATATACAGAGACAGAGACAGACCCGTTCCCACGACAGACGAGCCTACATAACCGGAACGGACCCTAATTTTTTATTCGGTCAAAGACTTTCAACTCGGCAGATCTCTGCCGTTTCAACAACAACAACAGAAAATAGGTTTAGAGTCATGAACGAACATTCTCTTCATAACAGTCCATCAAGATCAATCGATCCTCGTTTTTGTTTCCTCTCAATAAAGCCCCTTTTTGATCTCTTACGTATTATAACGAATAAATAATAATTATAACGGAATTATATAACGAAACAACAACAAATAAAACAAAATAACCTTCGATTTCCTGTATCCATTTTTACAAAAGAAAAAGAAAGAGCAGACAACAAAAACAGATAACTTCACACTTTCAACGGCCTTACCGCCACCGCTGCCAATCACGAATCAACATCCAAGCTGAGCCCAAGCAATCAACGAGCTAACAGCTAAATTCCGGCAGACACTCATCAGCATTCATCATCGGCGCAGCAGCGCCGAAACGAAAAACAAACTGCCTAGGCGCAAGCCAAAGGTGCCGAACGCCAAAGAAATGCCATGTCGAGCTTGCATGAGCCATGCAGGCCCGCGAAATGCGGCGGGCGGTAATGAGTAGAGAAAGGTGATCAATCCAAACGACGATTGCAGTTCACTTCGTTTAATTTCACGACAGCGCACTGCATAGACTTCGGCTGGGTATCGGCTGCCGCTCACTGTTCGGCCGCCAGCTTACGAACCGAAGGCGCGCTCGCTGTGACCACTGGCATGGTTGCCATTGCTGCTGTTGCTGACCAAGCGCTGTGTCGTGGTGGCGATACTGTGCCACAACGCCGATGGTGGCACGTTGCATGGCCACAGCGGCGGTATGCATTTGCTGCATGACCTCCTTAGGGCGTAACTGTAGTGGGAGCGTCGATTGTTTCCTTGCGCCAACTCGCTGTCAGTCCGCGCCGCCACCACCAGCAACATTCATTATGAATTGTGCATGCACAAACACACACACTTACATATTTTGCTTGCAGCACTTAATGAGTGGACATGATTTTATTTATTTGTAATTTACTCGTTTTCTGCTTTTGCAACTCGTTTGTTTGTCGGCGCTGATGAGCAAACGCTGTTGCAACTATTGTTTTTGTTGTTTTGTTTTTCTTGTCAATATTGCAGCGAAATGCGCGCGCGCGTCTACCCAAACTAATTTGCTGCCGATGTTGTTGACCACCAATGCTTTTGTTGCAACATGCATATGCAACAGCTTTGCATTTCATTTATTGCTTTGACGCTTTGTGTGTGTGTGTGTGTTTGTGTATATTTTTTTTGATTTTCTAGCGCTCATCAGCTATCAAAGAGAATGTGAAGTCCCCGAGGTAACTGGGATACACAAATTTTACAATCGGGATTATGACTTTTCTACTTTTCTTCTTCTTCCTCTGCCTGCGCCAACGAAATGTGGCAGCAATGGTTGGTAGTGTGGCATGCATCACTGATCGGTGTGATTGGTTCCCATGATTATTGGTCATTTGCTGCTGCTACTTTGCTACTCGCCTCTTACTTGCAGCAACCTTCTTTTATTTCTGCTTTGTTATTGTTTTATTATTTGCCATCACCGTGTCTTCGTCGGTCCAAAACATACACCACACACACATACAATTATATATGCAATATTTTAACCTACTCACCCAGCGTGGTTAAGTGTAAGCTGTGACTTTCACAAGATTAGCCGCATTGAAGCTGCTTTTTATTGGCAAATTAGAATACCATTGCATCCTTTCTTTGTTGTTGTTGTTTTTGTTGTTTTTGTGTTAAACTATTAGTACTCTAATACAAATTTGTTTGTTGTAGTTGTTGGTTTTAAGTAAATTACTGCCTCAAACTGATTTATTTTGCTTTGGCTTTTTTTTTATTTACAACCCAAGCCTCGGACTTTTTTTCCCGAACCTGGGTCCCATAATTCTTACCGTAATTCGCTTCTAGTCCGCCAATTTTCATTCCAAGCACAAATTACTTGATCTTAACCGCAAAATACAATTTAAATAAATTGCTAGGATCTTAGCTGCATATTTAAAATAAAATGCAATTTTTTCCCTTAAGGGGAAATATAAATCCATTTCAATTAAAAAAACCTTTTTTGTTTTTTTTTTTTTTTGAAAGTTTTTTTTAAAAAATAAATAAAATAATAAAAATTTACAGAATTAATGTTTTTTTAAAATTTATTTTTTTAAAATTTTTTTATTCCTTAAGTTTGTAGTCGATCTAAGAGCCCCTCAAAAATGGTGTCTGGGTGAGGCTTTTTCTGCTTAAAAAATCAAAAATTTCAAATCAAAAAAAATTTTATTACTTTAGCAGAATGCGGTTAAGATAAAGCATTTGTCAAAAAAAAGGGTTTCCCAAAAATATCATTTTTTATTAATAAAATTGAATGTTTTAAAAAATCGAAATTATTATCAAAAATCTTATTCCTTCACCTAACAAATATATCTAAAAGGTTATGTGTACATTGTATATCTGTTTCAGAGAAATTTTCTTCACCGTCTCTAAAAACACGGTTACGAGAAAAACGTCCTTTAAGTTTTGAGAGCATTTTCTCGATTTTTCCCACTATTAGCGAATTCTAAATGATGCTTTGGTCCATTTAAGTAGCTCAAAAAGCGACCTGTTTGTGAACAGTAAAATATGTAAGAATCGAGAGGCTTTTAGCTCTTCTTGTGGATAGAAGAATAGACGATAAATATGACGTCGTTTGTACTCGTTTATTATGTTTTTTATGTTTATTTTTAATTTCGATTTTGAGTGCCACACGGATTCCTAAAATGTGATAAAAGGGGGATTATAAAAACCCTCACAGAATTGAAACCTCAAAAATTATTTTTAGAAAAGATCTGATTTTGTTTAACAAGTTTCCCATATTGAACATCCCCATTACCGCAAATTACTATGGGGTGTTGTTGTTATTGTAACGCTTATTACCTGTTAGAAATGATAAAATTAATTTTAAGTATCACGAGGTATCCAAGGTAACCCAGAAAAAGTGCTTTTCGACGTTTCGGACCGTAGGGAAAGGGTGCAATGTTAGGGTTAGCAGGGCATCAAAGGGGGGGTTTAAATTACATTGGGGACTTGTTACACGTTTAACAAAAAATTATGTATTTTAATACAGGGTCGATTTGGGTAATTTAGAAAACATTTCTAGATGTTTTATCTGAAAAGAAAAGCTGGATTCTGGGGGGGGGTCACCTCGAGTTGTCGTTATATTCGTGGTGGCTTGATCCAAGACCCTTTTAAATTTTAGGGATGGTGAATTTTTATTTCCACTTAATGGCATCAGTGGCATAATTAGGCGTCCCGAATTTTTGGGGGCGTTTTGAATCTTCAACCTTTTGGGGAAAAAGGATTTTATGTTTGGGAAAATGTAATAGATGCTGCGGGAGCAAAAACCCACTCTCATGTTCGGGGAGATATGAAACAAATTTGAGTAAACAGTTTTAAAAGACACGGCTTCGAAATACAAAAATTTAGGGTTATTAAAAATGGGTTTTTAACCCCATGACACAATAAAAAACAAGTGTGTATTTGTCCATTATGAATATGGTCCTGTTTTTTTAAAGGGGGGAGATTTGGGGTTATGCGCGAGAACGGAAAGGGCCAAGATAGCGGTTCGTTTAGACTGCCTTTATTCCATTCCGGATATTTCGTAATCATCAAAAAAATTTTTTTTCCCTGGTATTAGGGACAAGGGATATCTATGTATTTCTTTAAAAAACTTTACTTATCTTCTTGGTTCTTCTCTGATCCCCCTGAAACAACTTTTTTTGAAAAAATATTTCACAATATTCTAATTTACATTTTTTATTAAAAAATTTTGTATTTTTTTATACTTTTAATAATCCAAATTTTCTTACTTCCTTTCTTATTCATTTTTGTAGACAATTGTTTTTTTTTTTAAATAACTTTATTTCTTACATATACTTTTGTATTATAACCAATTTTGCCAGCACATCGCCGGCAGCTAAAATCGTGATGCCCTTTTCACGTGCCACCAACAACACTTCAAAATCATTTCCTACATTTCCTATACAATTGCGCTTAGCCAACCCGCCTGGTTGTCATATTCTCTTGTTAATATTTCTACCACACTTATTTTTAGCTTTGCTATTGTTGTTGGCACGTATATTAACAAAAAATACTTTCGACATAAAATTCAAATTTTTCGCAATTTCGCATAAAAATGATAATGACATGCAGCGCCGGCCACAGCGTCGCGCAGAGCAACTGCCCAGAGTTGCCCGTGTGGCAGCTGCAACAATTGTTACCGAGCCAAACGCAGACCAGCACATATACATTTGCATACATAGTATTTATTTTATGACTACACGCACACACACACAAGCTGAGCTTAATTCATAAGCTCCACGCGAACAATGGGGGCAAGCCAGCTGAGGCGGCGTTGGACAATCAATGCGCCTATTTACGGCAATATTTTAGAAATCCTTCTTTTTCGGTATTCTTTTTTTCTAAATACTTCTGCTTGACTTGGCGCGCGTGATGTCCAGCGGGTGATTCCACTCGAAATTGACTTGACTTGTCTGACGTAGAGTGAATTTGGAAGTTGGAGTTCGCGCTGAAGTTGAAGTGGTACACGAATTGACATGCCACGGTTGTTGCCGCAACAGCAACGACGGCATTGCGTGGCACAAACGCCTCGATTACAAAAGGAAAAAAAACACGAAAAGTTGTACGCAAATCAAGGCGCACAACTCGGCACAACTCGTAACTGTCCCAACCTCTTTTGCTCCCCTTGTTCCTTTCAGATACTCAGATTAGATGTGATTTCGGCCGTGTGATATATGTACACGCGTACTTTTATTACTGGACAGACAAGCTTGTATCGATTTAAGTGCTGTTGCTGATATCATTCATTTTTGTTTTTGCTGTTTTTGTTGTCTAAAACAATAATAAATAAAATATTAATAGAGCGAGTCCATAAAATGTTAATTGACTCGATTTGACAATCATTTGACAATCAGCTGGTCGGCGCTCAGCATGCTTGCCACCAATTGGTTGGTTATTTTCGATTTTATGTTTGTTGCTTGAGTAAAAAGTTCTTTTGCTTTTTCCAAATAAACCGCTTAAGGCATTTTTGAATTTTCTAAAAATATTCGAATTGATGTCATAGGTGCGGAAATAGAAATTTCACATGAAATATTGAATATTTATAGGGAAAGCGTCACAAAAAAATTGGGATTTGATGGAAGGTTCAACGGACAGAAAATTTAGTAAAAGTAAGGGAAATCGGGTCTTAATACGTTTGCAGTGGTTATAAAAAGGGGGTTCTCTTTCGAGGTGCTTCTTCTTTTCAATTTTTGGGGGTTTTGGTGTTTTTTTTAATTTTTTTTTGGCCCGGGTTTTTCAAAAACCCTTTTTTAAAAAATTTTTGGAAAAATTTTTTCACCAAACTTTTTTTTTTTAAAAAAAAAAACTTTTTTTAAAAAAAAATTTTTTGGGTCAAAATTTTAATTCCCCTTTTTTTTTTAAAATTTCAAGGGAAAAGGTAGCTTTTTTCTTGAAATAATGTTTGGATCCCTTTTAAAAAAAATTAAAAAAAAAAAATTTTTTTATCCGAAATAAATAGAGGTTTATTTGATTGTTTTTGAAAGGGGGGGAAATTTCCCATTTAAAATCAAAGGGTTTATTTAATTAGAATTTTGAAAGTAAATTTTAAATTTTCTCGCCATTTAAGCGGGGCATTTCCCCAATTAATGCATTTTTCTAAAATAAAAAAACCAAAATATTAAGAAATAAATTAATTATTTAAATTTATATGAAACCCCGGATTATTTGTTTTTATGTAAAAAAGCAAAAGCATTAACAATAAAAAAGTTATTTAATTAAAAACGAACAAAAAAAACAAAAATTTGCAATTTACATATTAAATTACACAATTTCATTTCTTTCATACAAAAAACATACACAAAATGGTATATTTATTTTATATAACAATTTGGGATGTGTGTGTTAAAAACTGAAAAGTGAAATTTTTCAAAAAAAAACAAAAACAAATATTTAAAGTGTTAAATTTTACACTTTTCATTGGCTTTGAAGAATATTTAATATTTGGATTTAAAAGAAAAATTTTTTTAAAACCATATTATTTTAAATTTTAAACTAAAAAAAAAGTTTATAATTTTAAAATTTAAATATTAAAAATTTGGGGAATTTTAAGCCCCTAGGTAGGGGATAAATAATGTTGATTACGAAAAAAATTAGTACACATTTCCATTTTTTCGCTAATAAAAGAGAATTTTTAAAAATGTCATAGTATATTTAATTTAGATAATGAAGGGGAGATTAAATTTCTGTGCACACAACGCAAGAACAATATTTTAAAACTTCTGTTTTTAAAACAAATAAAGGGAATTTTTAAAACGCTCATTAAAAAACCGAAAAAAGGAATTTTTAAAAAATTTTTTAAAAAAAAACAAAAAAATTTTTATTTATTTTTTTTATTTAAAAAAAATTTTCATTTTTATTTATTTTTTTTTTTAAGGTTATTTTTGTTTTAAGTTACACAGAAAACTTAAACATAAAATCAATCCAATTTTTGGGTTAACGCGATTTCCAAGGGCCTAAAAATGGTCCTCCACTGCCGCAGCGATTCCACCTTTAGTAGATAAACCTAAAACTCTCTCCCCGTAAAATGATCTAGGGTCAAATATTTTGATGTGTTTGACCTTTTTGTTCAGATAGAAAAACTAAGTAGGTCACTGTTTGGAAAAATATAACCAGAACATGCAGAAATATGTTGATAGTGATCCAATTACTTGTCCCAAGTAAATCATTGAACCAAAACGAAAAATAATTTTTCTCGAAAAGCGCTTTAAAGATAACTATTTAGGTGATTGAATAAACGATTCATTTTTGCGGGCTGTAATAAAAACTATTTAGTTTTTAAAATTCCTTTTTTTATTTTTAAAGTTCCTTTCTTAAAAAAATTATTGTCGATTTTTTGCCATTAAATAAACCCCCAATTAATAACATGAACAATTTTTCATTGAAAACTTTTCATTGACTTTTATCCCTTTACCCTTGGAAGTTTTTTTTTCAGCAAAAAGTATTCCGAGATTGTTAACTTTTTGCATTCAAAAATCAAAACTTAATCAAGGTCATGAATTACTTTAAAAATAATTCCGTAATGAAACATTAAAAAAAGGGTTTCCCGAAAAAAATTCAGTTTATCGGAACTAGCAATAGGTTTTTTTCCAAATATCCCCCAAAAAAATTGAATTTTTTTCGCACCATAACCTTCCCTTTTTTAATAAATTTATCATTTTAAAAGGGCGAAAGGGTAAAAAACAGGCATGTCCTCAACGATCTTTCGACTGCCCTTTTAAGGCTTTGTACCACTCGTAGGCTTATGTTGTTTGTAAAAATGAAAAATCGATAAAAATATTTCTTTTTTACCCACCCTAATATATACTAAACCCCTCTACAAGAGATATGCCTTTTGGTGGTGTTCGGTCTCGTCGTTACCAAAACGATGAAGCCATCATAAAGTCGTTCCCTTAGAATCGCAATAGACTTTTAATATCTCTTATTGCTCTGAATTGTTTAATTGAGAAAATTAGATATTAGAATGATAATTGCAAGTAAATTTAAAATTTTAAATTATACTTTCGAAAATAGTTTACTTAAATTAATTAATAAATGTGAACGTCGCGCAAAAGCTTTCACACACTACTCGCCTTACCGCCAACTGAAGGCGCATAGTGCAACAAACTAAAAGTATAAACAACAATAACAACAACAACAACACATGCCTTAATTATACAACACTTGCGAGTTAAACAACATTAAAGTCGCACATTAACAACTTAAACACAGCATTCTAAACTATATAATTAAGCTCCATATGCGCATGCGCACAAACACATTTATGCTAATGCACATACACGCACATGGCGGCATACATATGCAGAATATTTCAATGTTTTAATTTAAATAGGAGTGTACTGCTGGCTGTTGCAAGTGCAGTACTTGCGAAATACGCAACAACAACAAAACAGAAACAAGTGTGCCTGCAGCCGCACCCGATTCTCAGGCAAAGCTGCCATGCAATGCCACGAACAAGCGAATAACAACAACTACAAGAAATGCACCATTGAAAGCCACTTTGCATGCGTTGCATGTATGTATGTATATGCATTGGTCTACTTGTGTGCGGTGTGTGCAAGGCAAACACTTTTCTAATTAATTCAGCGCCCACGACAGTGTCACGTCCTTACACCCGCGTCACGCGGTCAGCGGCAGCACAACTGCACTGCTGGCTGGTGCATGTAGTTGCATAGTGATTTGTTGTTGTTGCGGGTAGCTGTTATTCTAATGTCGCTGCTGCGGCGGTCGCCAATTGGCTTTTGAGTTCATTTCATTCAATTCGTTTCAATTCAATTAATTAAACAAAATTGCATGAAATTTGCGAAAAATGCACTCACTGCAATGCACAGGCCGCCAACAACAATAACAACAACATGCATATATAATAATGTATAATATATAAATGTATTCATCACGGCAATAAAGGCAACGCGCGTGCACAGCGAAAGATGACAATTGCCGGCCAGATTCTAGTTGTGGAGGACAGCGCAACAACGACAACAACAGCAACACACCCCCCTCCCCCACCAACGCCCTGCCATTATGGTTGTAGTCGCCGTAAATGTTCGGCTGACTGTTATTGCTGTTGTTGTTTGGCTTGTCGCGCATGCTGATGCCATAAACCGACGCAACAACAATAACAACAACCCAAAAACCCTTTTAAATTTTTTCTGTGACAATAATAAAATTGCATAAACTGCCAACAACAACAACAACAGTAACAATAATAAATGCATTGTGCGGCAAAAACAGCAACAACCATTGGTCATTGCAATACAATTGCATATTGTCGCACTCACACTAACGCAATTCACATTTCAATAAAGTCCAATGAAGAATGTAGAAACGCATCGACACTAAGCCAGGCTTGAAGGTCTAAAGTTGCTCTTGCAATTTATTTATTCCTTTTTATTTGTGATGCATGCTTGTAGGCAATTTTTCATAAACAGAAAACAAAAACCATTTTTGACATTTCACATTTTTTCTCGATTGTTGTTCTTATTTTATTTCTTTTTTTATGCTTCCGCTGAACTTGCAACAAATCTTTTAAAGGGGTGCGAACGTAAGCGCATGCTAGCGATTCCAGGTGTTTGATAGGTTATAAATGATTCTGATATAGATAAGTGGTTTGGTTAGTCTAGAGATGGTTAACTTTCAGAATTTATTTTTGTCCCTAGTTCCTCGTTTTTGAGTAACAAACGAAATTTTTACTAACCCTTTTTTACCCAAAAAGCTGCAATTTGTCGAGTTCCCGATAAAGGACCTTTCGATGATTTGATAAAGCAATTCAGAAATTTACAAGAATATTATCTTGGGGCTTAGGTGTGGGATGGACCTATCGATGGAGCGAAACAATGCTGCTTAAGGGCGGATTGCCCCCGGTTTTGGGGTTTTCCGGGGGAAAGGGGTCAGCATCAGGTATGTGACACTTCAGATGTGGGGGAGATGTAGGTGGCAAACCGTTGGTTGTTTTTGTGGAGGGGGGGGGCGTAAATTGGAACGGACTGGTTGCATGTTAATTGAAGAATGAAACCCCGGGAATGGGTTATCGGACAATTTTTAGGGAGAAATTTTAAAAAGAGTTTGTTTTTTGGTTTTAACTGAATTTTATGGACCCCGGTTTGCTTGGAACCTTCCAAAGGTTTACCGGCCCAAAGGGCCTTTTTAAGATGGGCCCCTCCGGGGGGGGGGCCTAAAAAAAGGGTGGTTTTTAAAGGGGGGGTCCCCAATTTTTCCCAACCCAAAAAGGGGGAATTGGTTTTAAATTGGAAAAAGCCTGGGAAAATGGGGTTTTTTATCCGCTTCTCTTGAGTAGTAGGGGGGCTAGCTGTCGACGCAGTTAAACACCGGACTTTGTCCCTAACCTTAAGGCATTTTAAATTTTCTTTTAATTGGCTTAATTAGCTTCCAAAAAAAAAATTTTTTTTCTTTTTTAAAAAAGGTTGTCCAATTTACTATCAGTTTCGTCCCACTGTGCGCACCTAGTTTACTATCTTGCACATTTTAATAAAATCTTTTATCGGCGCGTTCTGCTATTTCACGTTTTTCCACGCCATTTGCTGCCAACTTGCACACATATTCTATTTTCGTTGCAATTCCGCTATAAATATACATGCATGCGCTTGTTGTTGCTGACCACTACGCTGCAATCGGCGCTGTTTTGTTGTTGTTGACAAAATGCAAAGCAGCGTAGGAGCGGCGAAAGCAGTGTGCAGACGACACGAAGCTTCGGCTGCATTGTCTGTGCCATTTTACTTTGTCATTGTGCAGCTGTAGCACTGCTTATTGTTGTTGTTGGTTTTTTGTTTTTTTTTGTTGTTGTTTTTGATTTTTGCCTGGACTTTCTAATTAAACCAGTGGCAAAAAAAGTAGCAAATTGATGTTACAACAACAAAATCGCGTTTGTTGTTGTTGTTATTGCTCACGGCCGGCTACTGTTGCTACTCCTACAAATTGTTAATCGTCGTCGAACAACAGCAGCTGTTGCTATAATTGTTTGATAAATGTTGTTAGTGTTGTTGTGCTGGCTGTAAACTACTTGTGTTACAGCTTGCCGCTTCATTTGGCTGCCGTTTGTTTGGGAAATTTGTTGCGTACATCATACATATGTATGTATTTTTGCGGTGTGTCTATGTGCATAACGGTTATAACTGTGCTTTGTGCACTTTCTTCTCCGCTATTAACCGTTTTTTTATGGGCCAAATTATTTTTCTCTTATTTTTAGCAACAACAACTGCTTGACGACCTTTGCGGCTGCGGCAAATTGCCCTCGTCCAATTGATTTTAATTTCTCTCAGTCTTTTACAGGCCATAAATTAAAAATTACAAACGAGTGCAACATGTCGCTGATTGGCTGTGCACAATTTTTTTGTGTTTTTTTTTTTTATTTTTTTTTTTTTTGGCATAATTTGTATGCATTTTTTTTGTTTTTGTTTTTGCCGAGCCACTCATTTGTGCTGGCAATTAAAAAATTTGTTCAGCGAACTTTTGCATTTTTTTTTTTAATTTTTTTTTTTTTTGTTTATGTTTGCATATTTTTTTGCATTTTTTTTTTTTTATAACGCTCAAGTAACTGTAAATGCCACAACTGCTACTCAATTAATCAAGCCAATAACGGCTTAGCTTCCGTTTGAGTGTGAGTCATCTAAATAAATATGAGCGTAATTGAGTATTTTACTGTTACGCCATGAAATCACGCATTTGCCTGCTGTCGGCGTTAATTGCTGCAATGATTATTTAAAAAAAGTGATGCATTGTAAGCTTCATGCATGACAAAGCGCAAAATGCAAACTTGTTGCAACTGTTTTTATATGTGGCGCCTATGACACTGTTATGTTGGTAAGAACTGTAGCGACTTCAACCTTTACTTCTTGTACTTAAAATCGATAAATATATTTTATTCTGGCTTCAACCCATAGCAAACAACTTCAAATTAAATATAAACCTTTCCACCCCCAATAAAAAGTTTTCTTGCCACATTCCTTCATACAGTCCGTGCATCACATAACGAAGTGCAAATAATTGCATTCGATTTGCCAGATTTGGTGGTTGGTTGTTGGAGGCCTTGACTTAAAGGGAATTTTTATTTCATGTAAATATATGGACACAACACACAAAATTCCAGCCACTTTGCGCAGAATTTTATCAGCAAGTAAGCGACATGTGCTCGTAATTGCCCAAAACAACAACAACTTTATAGGAGTACAGCGTAATGGGAGATGATAAATGGGAGTTTGGTATGCACCAGTTTCCTTCTAGGTAGCATAGCTTGGCAAAGCATGAAGGAGCTTTCCTTTTTGAAGACTTCCTCATGCCCTATTTAGACTGTAACTGCTTATTTGCCACATTTGGTGCAAATTCCGTTTATTTCACATTTCTTTGCGGCAATCAAAAACTTGATGCGCGAGATTAGAACGGTAATTTAGGTTGGTATATGGTGCACTCCTCTTTGGCCGCTCAATTAGGTGTTTAGGCCAATATGTAACGGTAATTGAAGCTTTAGCTGAGGTGGGTTTTATTTTGGGCTGAACTTTCATTCTTGTATAAAATACAAAAGATGCTGCAAAGTAAAGAATCAAAATAGCTCAAAAGGGTTTAACTTACTGAACTATTCCCCATTAACCCCCAAAACCCAAACCCAAACCCTTTTTGCTACCAGGATGTAATGGTAGCTCTTGAAACTCTTCGGTTGCTCTTCATCCCCAAAAACGGCAATTTTTGCTTGTTTACAACCCCAAAAAAATGGGCCCCATCGCTGGAAAAATTTGGCTCGAAAACGGCGAAATTTTTTTGGAAAGGGCCCTAGAGCGACGCCGTGTCGCTTGGGAAGGTCGAGCGGCTTCGTTCTTGAAAGCTGTATTTTGTACACTTTCAATTTAAGATCTCGACGTAAATGCGCAGGTCTTCCATAGTCAGTCCGAGTTGTGGGAAGGCGCGAATCGACTTCTACGGCCTTCTTGCAGCCACGGCTGCTTTTTTTTCTTCACTGTGGCTGGACGTGGTCTATTCGTCAAAAGTTATAATAAATGTTGGGTCTCAAGATTGAAGGAATATCCCAGCAAGGTCTCTACGATTTGTAAGAGCTCGAAATCAAAAAAAGTAAAAATTATATCCTTTCTTCCAACATTTTTATACCCAGGACAGGCTACATTAAACTTGCCCCGACGATTGGAACACCTAAGCGGAACCTTCGGAGACCCGATTTGGGATTTTTAGGTAAAAATCGGGAATAGTCCCTCAGTTTTTGAGATATCGATCTGAAATTTTGCACAATGCCTTTTCTGGTTGTTTGTCGGGAACGCCGAAATCGGAAATCAGAATACCTTATGTTACTTAAGTGGACTTAAACTACTTTATCATATTGGCCTTGCCTTGTAGGGCTACTATACATATTAAATATTAATCGTTCCACGCATTTATCATCCAACTACTTATCACACATAGTCCACCACATACGCCAAAAAAAGCAGCAACAACCACAAACGCAACAATATTTTAATTAAACGCCAAACTTGCTTCTAAACATGCCGCTATGACCAACACTTTGCCACCAACACTACATTGTTGTTGCTACACATGTGCTCACATACATAGTCTAAGCTGTGGCTACAGGCCCCAGCTGCTGGTGGTTCCACTATCTAGCAAAAGGTGAAGGTCACTGTGTGACTGGGTTTTACGTTCTCACAGCCGCGCATTTGCATTTAGATTAGCCGCCACATTACATACTAGCTACATACTCTTATGTACCTATGTACATACGTATGTGCGTACGTATGGGCATGCGCATAGGCTCGTTGAAAAATTTGTTGTTGCAAAAAAAGTGCTTCTACAAATTTGCTTACGAGAATGCGCCGAGCCGCACCGCCAAACAAGCCTGTTAAGCTGGTAAACACCACTTGCACTTGGCAGCTAAATATTTGTCTTGCCACATGTGCTATGCGCCGCCGCGCGACTATTTTAAAATCACTCCTAGGCAAGCGCGGCTCCGAATATTATTCCCATAGCGGCGGTGGTGGCGGCGGACCGGCGTGTCTCAAACGCCATTCACTTCAACATATCGGGAGCAGATGTTGAATGTGCGTACGAAAATAGCTGCCACATACTTGCTTAAACACTTCGCACACTTACTACAAGGGTTCGTAGTCATACAAACATAGTTGTTGTGGCGTTGAGTGCCTTCGCCGCTGGCTTCTTGTGTTGCTAAGTTGTACTTCAACGCTGTGCTGTTGCATGATCGGTTCGTATTTTGGATTTTTTTGTTGTTCTATACTTTTCTATCGACCTGACACTTGGTTTCGCTTAGCTCTCACACTTCATTCGTTCGCCTCACACTCCATTTTGTACAAATTATATAAATGCGACAGCTGGAAGCAGTTTCTTCCGCTCGAGAGTTGATCTAAGATCACAGCTTGAAACTATTCTCTCCAGGGAGATATTAAAAAATTAATTAAGTGAAATATTGAAACCATTCCCGGATGTGGAATCTAAATTCTTAAAGGAAGTAGATTATAATAAAAATAGCAATTATGAATTTAACTCCCTATCAAGTTGATATATTTTTCAGTTTCTTGAGCTTACCTAAAACAGCTTCAAGTTCGGAGAAAATAATTTTCCATTCTAGTCCAGTAACGCCTTAGGTTCCATCTACGTGGACAGGGATC
>CM050325.1:92145627-92190438 GCA_027475135.1 Bactrocera correcta
GTGTTTGGACCCCACAAAGCACTTAAAATTATGCAAAAAGCAGCGAGCCATAGAATATGGGTATGTGTTATAAATGGCGATGCCGATGACGCTAGCGATTTTGCCGAATTTGGTCATGGTTGCGAAAGTTTGATTTTCCTCAAATAAATATATGGTGCATTAAGTTATGGCTGGAAATGGCTAAATAAGTGAAGTATGCCAAAGCAACTATCTCGAGCTAGATTTAAAGAATTCAATTATTACAAAACTACATACGTTTATGGAGTATGCCCTTCCTGAGTTCGAATTCTTTACCGACCAACATAAAGTAAATTAATTTTTTAAATAAATGATGTCCCTCTGCAGGCTATTTTTTGGTTTTTTTTTTCGATTGGTACTCGGAAAAATAGGTTCCTAGACACCTCTAAGAAAGCCTCTCCAAATATGAGTTTTTAATTTTTTTAAACAACCTAGTGCCCGCATTGTATACTCTCAAACCTGAGCCGAGCGTGAATGGGAAAATGCGTTAGGCTAGGCTTTAGGCGTCCACTCTGTGGGTATCCTAATCTATTAGCCGTTCACAGTTGCGTTAAATCTTGTTCTATCGTCTATTTCACAGAAATACAACAATACAATACAAATAGGAGAACAAAAGGAGAAGCTCAATCATGTTTAAGGTCTAGTAAAAAGAAATCCTTTATTTATTTCTGCATTAGATTGAAGATGTCAGAAAATCTTCACACTTTTGGCATTATTACACTTGGCAAGAAAATTACTTTTGTGAATACATTATTTGAAAACAATAAAACTCGTTAACGTCGACTGCATCGATACTATACTATAATACTCTTCACAGGAGCATTTCCTATATCAACTAAAAGATGATCCATTTCGTGGTTCCCTACTTTTCTTTAAAACACAAAAACTTCAAATTTGTTGGGTAATGTTTATTATCATTCGAAAAGACATTCTTTGGCATTTATTTTTTGAATATTATCTTTTTCAATTGTTGCCCGCGGCTACTTCTCAGATGGTCCATCAAGAAGTCCAATTTCGATGACTCGTTCGAGCATTTCGACTGGTAACTGGCGAATGACACGCGGGATGTTTTGCTCCAAGGCTTGAATAGAAGCGGGATTTTCAACATAAACTTTAGACTTTACATATCCCCACAGCAAAAAGCCTAACGGTATGATATCACACGATCTTGGTGGCCAACCGATCGGCCCAAAACGTGAAATTATCTAATGTTTTTTCAGTAAATCCATTGATGCTATGTGTGGAAAGTGGCGCCGTCTTGTTGCCGAGACCACGAGCTTCAAATTCACGCCCCAAATAGTTGGTTGCCTTGGCACGATAACGGTCGTCATTGACGGTTGCGTTCTCACCGGCATCAGTTTTGATTCTAAAGACCCACAAACCACACCAAACCGTTGTTTTTTATGGATCAAATGGCAGCTCTTGAATCTCTTCAGCCACAAGCTACATTTTGTATGCTTTCAATTTAAGATCTCAACGTAAAATGCGCCAAGTCGTTCAATACGTCTGAGGCAAAGATGACGCTACTAGAAATCACATGCGTTTTTATTAGCCCTTACCTTCAAAAGGCGCGTGTACTATAAATTTGGCAGCAGTCGAATTTTACTTTGTGAATTACATCAAAAAACTTTTGCCATTGTAAAAAGAAAATGGATAAAAGGAATTCCACTTTTTGATAAAATATTGCTTTTTGAAGGGGAAAAATACAGTTGAAGCTAAAAATTGGTTTTGACGAGTTTCTGGGCACTACCCCAGTAAAATCAACCAACAACGATTGGTATGAGCACCGAATACGGTAAACACAGTGGATGTGCAAACGAGATCGTTAGTGACGAAAACACCCAAAAAGTCCATAAAAGAATTTTGGATGACCGTAAAGTGAAGTTGTGCGAAATAGCAGACACTCTATCATCATATCATTCAATAATATTAGGGTATTAGAAAGCCATGTGCAAAATGGGTGCCACGTGCGTTCACTTTTGACCAAAAACAACGACGAGTTGTATCTGTTCAAAAGCGTGGAAAAACACGCTAACTGTTCCTGGTGGCGCCACCTATTGGTGGGTATATGAAATAAAAAGTTTGATCTCTTGTTGACATTTCGTAAAAATTTTAAGACAATTGGACAACTACAATCGATGCTATCGATCAAAAAGTGACAGCAGCTTTTGGTCATAGGTCGTAAAATGCATTTTGAACGAAGAGCAAATATTAAATTTTGTTTGAAACTTGGGAAAACGTTTACTGAAACAATTTAAATGATGAAAAAAGTTTATGGTGATCAGTGCCTATCCCGTAGTAATGTGTATAAGTGGTTTAAGCGATTCCAAGAAGGTCGTGAGGACCTCTGTGACGATCAGAAGTCACCGAAAAAAGTCGTCTTCAGAAGTCAAAAATAAAGACAATGCTGATTTGTTTTTACGATTCCGAGGGTTTTGTACACCGAGAGTTCATCCCACCTGGCCAAATGATTAATGCTGTGTTTTACCTTGGTGTTATGAAGCGTCTTTTGTCACGCATTCGTCGTGCTCGACCACAATACCGTGAGGCAGGGTCCTGGCGCCTGTTGCACGATAATGCGCCGTGTTATCGGTCGACGCTTGTCACTGATTTTTTGACAAAAAACTCCATATTAACCATTAATAACTCACCCTACTCACCTGATCTGGCACCCTGTGATTTTTACCTATTTGGAAAACTTCATTTGCCCATGAAAGGACACTGGTTTCAGGACATTTCAGCTATCCAAAAGGCGACGACCGATATTCTCAAGAGCATTCCGAAAAATGACCTTAAACACTCATTTGAAATGCTAATTGACCGGGCTAAACGCTGTATCGAAGCACAAAGAAACTACTTTGAATAGAAAAATATAACTTTTGAAAAATATTAATTTTTTGTTTTTTTTTTAACAGTCCGGTTTCTTTTGCGACAGACCTTGTTTATACCTATACAGAGGGACGGACGGACATGGCTAAATCGACTCATATTTTATTGGGTCTTCGAGGTTTCCTCCTGGCAACATCAATACACCTTGTTCAGGGTATAAAAATCATTACACAGTGTTACCTCCCTCCATGATTTACAGTCTCTTAATCATGAATCGCATAAGAAAATGTGTAAAAATTTCGAAACACGTATGTACATATAAACATTTATCGTATACTCTTAACTTTTACCAGTTTAAAAATCCAAATCCACAATCACGCTCCAAATAAAATTGTTTATGTGAAAAATGCTACGAACAACAAACACTAAAACAAAACCTGGAACTCAAACCAAACATTTGCTTTAGTATTATATTACAATAGATACCACCAACGGCTTCACGAAAGCTTTGTAAGCGCCACAAAGCCGATGATGACATTGTGTGACGACGAGCAATAGGCGAACCGGCGTGTTTGTGGGGGTGCACTGAAGCGGCATTGCCAAATTTGTTAGACGCACACCAACAAGAATAGTCAGCACAGCACGCATTTGTTATGTTATTAAACTAACAAGCAACAACAAAATCAAATAAATAATAATAAAAAATGTATACAAAATAACCGCATAGAATGGCGAATGTCGAAAAGAAAAGAAAAAAGTCCATGGGTGCAGTGAGTAACAGAGACGAGTGAGTGAGTGAGTCAAAAGAAACAGCGGTTTAGCACGCGAAGGTAAAAACTTTGCAATGAGGTCATCGGCAAAGACGCGCAACCACACACACACACACATGCATATAGTGTAGAGTTACCTTTGTATAATCACACGCGTTTATTATTATTTTAACGAGTAAAACTTGTGTATATTTTGAACCAGCAATTGGCAGCTAGACGAAAATAAGTAACGCAGCGAAGTGCGTAATAGCCACGAGCCGGAAGCCACTTTCATGTGGAACTATAAGTGCTCCGGCGCTAAGTAGCAAAGGAAAGTGCTAAAAAGTGATAATGTTGAACGAAATCCAGTCGTTAAGGCGCAAGTTTGCTCCATCGTGCTGCTAGTATATACATATGTATGTATGTACATAATTATATAGTGATATACTCGAATACACTTACATATATGTAAATATGTATGGTATGTAGTACATAGAAAAGCATTTTGCCTTGATTTCAATAAAGCGCGTGTTGAACTTGAAATTTCTTTCATATCAATTTGTATACGCATACATACATACATACATACATATGTACGTACATACAAGCTTAAACTTGCAACTCAGTGTGAATTTGTCAGCTTACTTTGTTAATTTGTATATCTGATTTTCTTTTTTTATATCGAAATAATGGAAAGTGACAAAAGTAGCGACGGGTCCAAAGAGCTATAAACTGAAAGCGGTGGAATGGCAGCGTAATAATAAAAGCTTTACGAGCTCGCTTTATGAATACATAACACACACAAAAAATACATCAGTATGTATGTATAATCATGTTTGTATTGTAAAAGTGTTAACCATTGGAGCAAATTATAAAAGAAAATTTTGTGTGGACTTGAGAAAAAACTCTCTCTTGCACAACATGCAGTGTATTTTGGGGGCACCTTTCACAGCTGATTTTGTAGCTTGAAGCACATGGTATGTATTCGTCATTTATGTGCATACATACATATGTACATATGTATATAATGGGTTGTCAAAAAAGTCTTGCGGTATTTTTATTGAATCAATTTGTGTGGCACCCCATACATCGAGCTTCTTAGTGACTCCAAGCTTCTTCAAATGGTTTATAACGGTTTGATGACTACTATGCCGGTCTCCTTCGACCAATTCAGCGATTTTATCGCAATTTTCGACAACAGTCTTTCCGGAGCGTGGCACATCTTCGACCACCTCTACACCAGAACGAAAACGTTGAAACCATCGTTGTGCGGTGGAAACTTCACGAATTTTATTGGCGGCTTGAGATGCATTTTTGCCTTTATCGTAGTAGTACTGTGAAATAAGCCGTATTTTCTCTTTTTTTTGCTTCATGCTTGCGACGCTATAACTCACGAGCGACTTAAAAGAAACGACAATCAATAAAACACATGTTAGCGAGTGAAATGAGCTTTCCAAAAAGGTATAGCATGACCCGATGCGACAAATAAAACTAGAACTATGCCCTTTCAGCGCCAACTAGCGAAAACACCCCAAAGACTTTTTTGACAAACTAATATTATACCCTGAATATACTATATTTGGGTTGCCACGATGTTTGTAACATCCAAAAGGAATCGTCGGGACGAGACTAGCAGAGTCCACTTTGTCATGAGGTATTGAACCTCATTAGTTTGCAGTCTTTTTCAACAAGAAGCTGCGCATTTGTCGGAACCGCGCATATGAGGCCACTATAGGATATAGTGCCATACAAACTGATCAATCAAAACTAAAAACTCCTTGTATGGACAACATTTGGGCGTTTTTGGTAATGCAAACTACGAAGTTTGTTTGAGGCAACCAGCTGAGAACGACCTCGTACAGTAATCATTGCAAGATAATGACGGGGGACAGTGGAAACGATGTCATGTGCTCAAAAGTAAACGGCTATCTCTCTAAACTTTCTCGCTTCCTCGCTGCACGGAACCTAATACGCCCCCCCACTAAATCCTCTTGATGTCTTCCATCGAACACCTCTACAGTGAGGCAGTTTTTTCTGAGGTGCTTTCACAGAAATCATTCGCCACCTACAAGCATCAAGAGGTCCTTCCTTAACTATGAACGACAACATAGACTTCGGACGCATTTAACTTTAGACATGCAGTGACGCCCATTCACAGTGAAGCCGTTAACACCTTCACCGACTCTTTCTCAGTGAATG
This sequence comes from Bactrocera correcta, assembly GCA_027475135.1. Taxonomy (NCBI): domain Eukaryota; kingdom Metazoa; phylum Arthropoda; class Insecta; order Diptera; family Tephritidae; genus Bactrocera; species Bactrocera correcta. Next base: position 92,151,423 of record CM050325.1, read on the forward strand.
GCGGCTTGGAGTTAAACCGCCACCCATTGCAGACGAAAAGCTCGAGTTGTCGCGAGGATCGAGATTGACCCCTACCCAGCTTCGTTCTGGAACGAGTCTTTACATGACACTAACGACCTCTTTGCATGCCCTGCTAACCCTACAAATGTGACACTCTTCTTCCTATGGTCCAACCCCGTCGAAACAGCACGTTTCCTGGGCCTTCCATTGGATGATCTCGATGACAATTTATCTAATCCTTACCATCCTAATGGGGACTAGGTAACCGTTACAACAACAACAACGATATATCTGCACGAAATTCGGCATAAGTTATACCATGGAGTAATTTCCGCAGTAATTGTTCACATCGGACCACCATATTATATAGCTACCATACAAACTGACCGATTAAACGTTTCCGAAGTAGAATTGATTAAAATGAAAACGGATAGTTGGTCGCCTTACATTTTTAGTTTACGTTACTAAGGCCGAGTTTTTTTTTCTAACAAACGGCTGTAAACTCGGTATAATTCCTCGAAAGGCAACTATATCATAATCAAACTTTGGAATACTCTTGGAAAGTTTTTTTGGAAAATGGCGGAATCAGCTTCAGTAATATGAGCATATACATATCTCTACATCTTATAAAATAAAGCCTTAAAATGTGTATGTTACCTCATAGCTCAGCTAAATCTTAACCGATTTTATTCCGGTTTTTTGCAAAACATACCTTGAGCCCTCCTCTCCAACGTAGGATACCTTAAAAAATATTTTGCATTATAAAGGCGCGACAATAAGCAAAAAAACCTCAAAAATATACTAATTTTATCTTCACACTCCAATATCTTTAAAACTACTGCATCAATTTAGAAAAGAAAAAAACGATGAAATGAGTTGAACATTTCTTAAGCAAATTGCATCAGTTATTGTATTGTTCATATTAATATTAATACGAAAAAAAATTAAAATATAAACCCCTTTTAACATTTTTTATTCTGTTTTATGCGAGCTTCGTTATTATTGTCGCCTGTTGCGCATGCAGGAGAAGCGCAAAGCATAAATGAAAAAAAGAGTTGAATTGAAACATGTGTATATATGTATGTATCAATTAATGTTCTAAGCATCCGCGGCAAGGCGAACAATTTTGCGCAACCTGCTCGCTAGAAATGAAATTTGTTTGATTACAACATGTTCGCGCAAAGCCCCATACGTATTAGTGGTATTGAAACATTTGTATATACCAACGTAGAGATTTCCATATAATTGTGTGTATATATGTGCATGCGCGGCAAGACATGGAATGGAATGCTGGATATGGGCATTGTCGCGGAAAACACCATATGTATGTATTTGTATGCTGAACGACAGTTTGCAAGCATGTTCGATACTTCATAAAAGAATAAATTCTCACTCCGTTCCTCTGCGAGGCAACATGAGTGGCATATTTGTAACATGTGGTCAGCTGCTGGAAATTATTAATCATTCTCGAATTAGCAAGCGAATAGAACTGAACGTTTTTCGTGTTTTCTCAAAATTGCGAGAATTTTGACTACTAAATCTAAAAATTTAATTAAAAGCATGCCCCGACGTCGTACTGATAACGACGTACTATCTGTACGTGCGAAGAGACAGCGCAATGCGCGTACTATTGAAACAGAAAGTCAGCGGGAGGCGCGCCTGATGCAAAATAGGGTTAGAAACCATGCGCGCCGGCTTGAAGCCAGCCAACATTTGTGGCGTGAAAAAAAGCTTTCGGGTATGCGCTACGATGCTGCGATTGATTATGCAAATGACCAATATATTTCAATTGGAAATATGTCAATTGTTTGTAGTTTTTGTTCTGCCAAAAGATATCCAGGTGAATCAGTTGGCATGTGCTGCCTTGGTGGAAAAGTCTATTTAGAAGAAATCCCTCCTCCACCCGAACCACTAAAGTCCTTATTAACAGGTAATCATCCAAAATCGACTCATTTTTTGCAAAATATACGGAGCTACAACAATGCATTCCAATTTACTTCATTTCGGAGTAATCAAATTGTCGAGCGTGGTTACATGCCTACGTTTAAGATACAAGGGCAAGTTTACCACTTAGCAGGTAGTTTGTTTCCGGAATTAGACCAAGGGCATCAATTCCTTCAGATTTATTTTATTTCAGACTCTGAAGCACAAGCGTCCGTAAGATGTAGTAGAGCAGCGCAAGTAGTTGACAAAGGAGTTGTAAGGGTTTTGCAAGACATGTTGCATGAACATAACGCGTATATTTCGTCATTTAAAACTGCATTAGAAAGTGTTCCACCAAATACTCCAGATTTCCAAGTAATTATTCATGCAAATAAAGTGCCTGTCGGAAGTCATCCTGGTCGATACAATGCACCATGTACCAGTGAAGTTGCGGTCATGATAACTGGTCAAGAATTTAATAAAAGGGACATAATTTTAAAACGTCGGTGCAACAATTTAGTTCGAATTTCTGAACTTCATCGTAGTTATGATAGTCTCCAATACCCACTAATATTTTGTCGCGGTGAAAACGGTTACTACACAAATATTCCACAAATTGATCCTATTTCGAAAGAGCCTATCTCAAAAACAGTTTCCTGTATGAGCTTTTATTGCTATCGTTTAATGGTAAGGGAAAATTTGTTCAACCCGATTCATAAGTATGGAATGTTAATGAATCAGTACATAGTTGATCAATACGCTAAAATTGAGACAGAGCGTCTGGCGTATTTACGAAATAACCAAAAACAGTTACGTGCAGAGAACTATATTCATTTGAAGGATGCTTTAAAATCAAATGAAGAACCAAATCAAATTGGTCAATTAGTTATTCTCCCTGCAACGTTCACAGGCGGCCCTAGATATCTTCATGAAAAAACGCAAGATGCTATGACTTATGTCAGGAATTATGGGAAGCCTGATTTGTTCATAACAATTACATGCAACCCTAACTGGGAAGAAATTAAAACCAATTTAGATTCAAACACTGTTGTTCAACAGCGCTATGATATTATCAATAGAGTTTTTAACTTAAAAATTAAAAAGCTGTTAAAATTAATTAACAAAGCTCATATATTTGGCCCGCCTCAGTGTCATATGTATACTGTGGAATGGCAAAAGCGTGGACTTCCACATGTGCATCTATTGCTTTGGTTAAAAAATAAGATAACAGCAAATCAAGTTGATAGTGTTATTTCCGCCGAATTACCGAATAAGCAATGCGACCCAATTTTGCACGATTTGGTAGTGAAGCACATGATACATGGACCATGCGGTGCTTTAAACCCTAACGCTCCATGTATGAAAGAGAACCGTTGTATAAAAAAATATCCAAAAGCTTTTCAAGATACCACATCCTGTGGGGATGATGGATATCCAAAATATCGCCGTTTATCCCCAGCAGAAGGAGGTCAAACAGCATCGTTGCGCAACTACACTGTTGATAATAGCTGGGTGGTACCATATAACCCTGTGTTATTAAAAGCTTTTAATGCCCATATCAATGTCGAGCTCTGCAGTTCTATAAAATCTATTAAATACGTATGTAAATACATAAATAAGGGTAGCGACCAAGCAACCTTTACAATAAATTCGAAAGATGAAATTCAAGAATTTCAGTCTGGAAGATACATATGCACGTCGGAAGCTCTGTGGAGAATTTTTTCTTTTGATATCCATGATCGCTATCCTACTATTACTCATCTATCAGTTCATTTAGAAAACGGCCAAAGGATATATTTCAACGAAAATAACGTGCGTGATATTGTTAAAAATCCAACAGATACGACTTTAACGGCTTTTTTTAAGTTATGTGCAAATGATGATTTCGCCAAAACTATAACCTACGACAAAGTTCCTGCTTATTACACGTGGAATGGATCTACAAAAAAGTTCCAACGTAGGAAAATAGGCTCTCCTGTTGAGGGTTACGAAAACTTAAAAAAAGGAGACGCTTTGGGAAGAGTTTATGTTGTTCATCCCAATAATAGTGAATGCTTTTACCTAAGGATGCTTTTACATAAAGTCGAAGGCCCAACTTCTTTCCAATTTTTAAAAACTGTTCAAGGTAGGGCTTTTAGTTCCTATCAAGCAGCCTGCAAAGCTTTGGGTTTGTTGGAAGATGATTCACTTTGGGAACAAACGCTACTGGAAGCAGAAATTAGTGCTTCGTCTGTTTCGATGCGATATTTATTTGGTATAATTTTGTCTTTTTGTCAAGTTTCGGATTCTGTTGAACTTTGGAATAAATTTAAAGAAAGTATGTCAGAAGACATATTGCAAAGAAAAAAACGAGAAGCTGGTAATCAAAATTTAGGTTACAATCAATTAATTTTTGATGAGGCTTTGTGTGACCTTAACAAAATTTTAATTTCTCTTTGTGGTAAAACAGTTACCGATTTTTCCCTTCCACTGATAACTGACGTTAACACTGTCAATAATAGACTATACGAGAAAGAAAAATCATATGATCAACATCAACTACTTGAAATTGTTAGACGTAATGAAGATAAGCTTAATTCAGAACAAAAAAGTATATATAATTTAGTTTTGAGTTCTGCTTCTAATTGTGAGGGTAAAATATTCTTTCTTGATGCCCCTGGGGGTACTGGGAAAACATTTCTTATTAATTTACTATTGGCAAAAGTTCGATCTTTAGGGAAAATCGCGTTAGCTGTTGCATCCTCAGGCATAGCAGCAACTCTTCTCGATGGAGGAAGAACTGCTCATTCAATGTTTAAAATTCCACTTAAGGTAACTGAGGAAATAAGCAAAATTTGCAACATTCCTAAACAAAGCAGTACTGCTAAGGTTATGCAAGACTGCTCGCTTATAGTTTGGGATGAAGCTACAATGGCACACAAATCAGGAGTAGAGGCTTTAGATAAAACATTGCAAGACCTACGCAACAAAGTTTCACCTATGGGTGGATGCACAGTACTATTTTCTGGAGACTTTCGTCAAATTTTGCCCGTGGTTCCTAGGGGTACAAGGGCAGATGAGGTAAATGCGTGCTTGAAAAGATCAAAGTTGTGGAAACATATCTATAATGTCCAATTAAAAAAGAACATGAGGCTGACCCCAGGTCTAGAAAATGAAATTTTCGGTAAGACACTACTGCAAATTGGTCATGGGAAAATGACAGACAAAAACGGTAAAGTAGACATAAATCAAAGTCTTTGTGTACCTGTTAAAAACCTTGAAGAACTTATAGAAAAGGTCTATCCAGATATTTCAAATGTAAGTGGGAAAACATTGGATTGGTTTAAGGAGAGAGCTATTTTAACTCCAACAAATGACGAATGTTATGTAATTAATGACATGGTTCAATGCAAATTTGACGCCCCTAATAAGACTTACTATTCAGTCGACACAGTTGTCGATTCTGAGCAAATAGTTCATTTTCCAACCGAATTTCTTAATTCATTAAATCCGTCTGGCGCACCTCCGCACAAACTTAATCTTAAACTAGGCTCACCAGTTATTTTGTTAAGAAACCTAAATCCTCCAAAACTTTGTAACGGCACCCGCTTGGTCATAGTATCTTTCAAAAATTATTTAATAGAGTGTAAGATTGTAACTGGATGTGGCGCTGGAGATATTGTATTAATACCCAGAATACCTATTATTCCGACAGACTTGCCTTTTCAGTTCAAACGCCTCCAATTTCCTTTAAAACTTTGTTTCGCTATGACAATAAACAAATCTCAAGGCCAAACATTAGAAGTCGCTGGACTGGACCTAAGTATCAATTGTTTCTCTCATGGCCAGCTTTACGTAGCTTTGTCGCGAGTCACTAATAAAAATAATCTTTTTATTTTATCTCCTGAGAAAAAAGTTCTAAATATTGTTTACAGAGAAATAATTTAATATACCGGTGCACCGGTTTCAGTTTTTTTTCCTTATTTTAAAGAGAATTTAATTTTAGTTTTTATGCAACTTTTCACTTAAGAATTCTTTTCTTTGCAGTCAAGCCAGTTCATAAAAACTGAGAAATTTTAAAATTAACGCTTTAATTGTCATAAAACAAATAAAGAATTAAAATAAAATCTCTCCTAAAAATATTTTGCTTACTGATGAACAATAAAAATCTACGAGATTACTTAAGTTTTTTATTTAACTTATTTAGCTTTAGGCATAACTGAAATTAAAAATATAACTATTCCGTTAAATTGCTTTGTTGGAATCAGTTGTAAATGTTAAAGATTAAGTTGAACTAAAGAACAGTCTAAAGATTTAAGTTAATTTTTTATTTTATTAATATTTTTTTTACTTTGCATATTTTGACGGGCGTGGCGAAGCCTCGCGCAACCATTGCCAGCTAGTGTAAGTATATAACAGCAAATATAGGGGAGAAATGCGAAATTACGACGATCTTTTTAAATTAGAAAAAGTAATCTTATCATTAATTTTTTTGTTTTATTGACAGGACGCTGAGTACTATCTAAGAGATTCAAAAAATATAAAGCTAATGAAATACACTAAAATTTTGAAAATCTTTTAAGGTTTTGGTGGTAACATTTCTGTTTATATTTTGTAAGAGGATTTATTGGAATAAATTATTTATTGTAGGAGGAGATTGAAGCAATGAAATCTATGAACGATCAGATCATCTACATAGTTATCCTCTGAGACGCTGCAAATTAATATGGTTTGGCATTCCATTCCTGCCTCCCTTTTCAATTATTGCTTTAACCATTATCTTTAATGATAATATTATCTTTGCTTAAATTTTTTTTTTTTTTATCTGAAATGCGTGCTTTAGGAATAATCTTATTCACTCTTGTTTTATTGTTGGACTTTTTTACATTTTTTTCTTTTCATTTCAACCACAAGTTAATTTGTTTAAATTATATTTAAATATGAGATAAGATAGATTATCTTAAGAGAGATCCTCATCTTCTGTAAATCCACTTTTCATAAAAATATTTATATTTACTAAAAGCAATAAGAGCAGTGATGTACTTTGGCAGTCACAAAAGAGGCTTGTATTTCAATTTGCATAGCATACATATACTAGTTACATACATATGCATTAGGGTGAGTCTAAAATGTGGAAAAATATTCTAGCAAGTAAAAATATTTAGCTCAATATTAAAAGGTAGGTGTAGAAACGATTTCATTAAAAATACCATAACTTTTGAAGGTTTTAGAATAAAAAAATTTACAAGGGTTACCCCTTTGTAATTGAAAGCTTTTAAATATAAGATTTTTTCAAATATAAAGCAATAGATTTAAACAAAATTTTGTGCTCTAGTAGAAGTCGAGATGTAAACGATTGTATCTTAAATTGGTTTGAGGGATCGTCTCAGAATGACCCTCCGAAAAATCACTGATTTTCGTATAGTTAAATAAATTGTTGAAATGACACGTAAAAAAGGTAATTTTTTTGGTTGCAATTTGACAAAATGGCGGCGGTTTGAACAAAAAGCATCGCATTTTGTCATTTTTTCCGACAGTTTTTCGGAGAAAAAATTGGGAAGAAAATGGTCTCTCAAAATTGGAACTAGATATCTTCGAAACTTTTCCTTTGAGAGTGGAAACCGTTTTGAAAAACAACATTCAGAGAAAAACGTGTTAAAAGATTGGAGTCGCTTCGTTCCACACTCCGTTACCTTTCACAAGAAACGCCGTAGCGACTGTAATAATTTGAATTTCGATTTCACAATTTAGGAAAATGTTTATTACACTGTATGGTATACTGTCCGATAAGGCAACACAAAAATAGAATTTTCGATATTTCTCACTGAGATGATACCTCAAAATTATTGTACTTTTAATACGTTACTTTGTGTGCTTTCTATATGAGGAACTTTAAATACTCACAAATTATACCCCCTTAAGTCTAGAAATTTAAAAAATCGAGTTTTTTTATAGGATTTTTCAAAATTCAAAATTATTTTCGGAGATATAGGCATTTTTCTGACACGGCATCTAAACTGATTCGGCCGAAACGCGAAACTTTAAACGCCTTTTTCTCAAAACTGACTTTTTCGGAATGATACCCACGATTTCTCAGGTTCTACCGGACCGATTTACTTGAAGTTTTTACAGTCTTCTTTATAGGCTCGTCTATGGTTGGAACTAGCCCCATCCCCAAATTTTTATTTTTATTATTTTTAAAAAATTCTAAATAGTCAGAAAAAGTGATCAAAAAAATAATTTTGGCAGTCGCCATTTTGTGAAAAAAAATTTTCCCACTTTTGCGTAGTTCCGGTCATTGCGATATTATTCTAGATTAATAACCTTTTTTTCTTTTTGGTTTCAGATAACGAGGAGGGTTGAAATCATGTGTATGGTCACGTGGGAATTTTTAGAGACCCCTCACTTCGTCAGCTTATAATTTTTGAAATTTTTTACTTTTTAATTTTTTTCTTTACTCTTCTAAAATTAACAAATAACTAATAAAAAAAATGAGTAGTAAAAATATTAATTGCCGTTTTTTACGACACTTTAAAAATTACCTAAAATTCGTGCTTCTAGACTAGAATACCCCTTAAGCAAACAATTCTTCCTTACAGGGAAATTTTTTATACGTATTTATTTTGTATACATAGAGGTACAGTTGTCCACAAAATAATAGGAGTGCCACTATGAAAAACTTGTTTAGCTGCATAACTTTTTTAATTCACAAGTAAAGGACGCGAAACTATAGCGGTACACATAACGGGATACTAGCATTAAAATTCAAAACAAATTTTTATTCTGATGATTGCTGTTCTACTTTTGCTTTGCTAGTTCTCGGAGACACTTGTTATTGCTTTCCACAAAATAATAGGAGTGTTAGATATTTCGTTTTCAAAATAGTCCTTAACATAAAAAATACTCCCAAATTTAGAATAATAAGTATACTTCCATAATCTAGCAGCAATTTAAATTAGTTATTATTTTATTTAATCGTTGGGTTTTTCTCCAGTGGGTAGAGGAAATAATTGTACAGAGGAAAAGCGGAAAACGACAAAAAGAAAATGAGAAAATGAGAAAACTAGGAAAAACTTATAAAGGATCCAAAAAAATTGTAAAATGTTCTTCTCAAATGATAGCAAATGCCTTAAATTATATAAATAAAAATTAAACTCGTAGACAAAAGCGCAAAACATCCACTGCAGACGATCGCAATATAGTACTGGCGGTAGCGTTAATCCTTTTGCTTCAGCCAGTAGTATCCATGACGAACTAAATTTGTCAGTTAATACTGAAACTGTTCGTATACATTTGGAGCAGATCAAATTATTTACTAGAAGTCCACGAAAAAGACCCCATTAAAAAAGAAATACAAGGAAGCCCGCATAGAATTTTCAAATGAGCATGGCTCCTGACCCGCGTCTATATGGCGAAACATATTGTGGTCAGACGAATCCAAAGTTGAGTTATTTGGTAGTATAGAATCTAGGAACTTTGTTCGACGTCCCCCTAACACAGAATATAATCCCCGGTGTGCCACAAAAACCGTTATACTTGACGATGCCAAATCATGGTATGCGGTTGTTTTTCAACATTGTGGTGTTGGTCCAATACACTTAATTGAAGGCATCATGGACCAAAGGGTATATGTCAAAATATTCGATGAGGTAATGGTTTGTGGTATCTCACGAAATATGTCATTGATATAGGTATATTAATAGAATAATGACCCTGAACGTAACAGCAAGTGCGCAAAAAAAATGGTTTAGGGCCAATGAGTTGAGATTATATGGTGACCTACTCAGTCTCCTGACCTCAACCGCATTGAAAACCTATGGACAGATATCAACAAGAAAGTAGCTGAACAGAAACCAACCAATTCGAGAGATTTATGGCAAGTAGTGAAAGAGGCTTGGAAAAGAATACCAATAAAACTTTGCCAGGATCTCATAGACTCCATGCCTCGGAGATGTGATGCTGAATTAAAAAAATCGAGGTTATTCAACGAAATATTAATTTTTTTAATATTCTGTGAAACTTTGGAAGCAATATATATTAAAATTTTAGAACGGCCTCTTATTATATAAAATACTCCTATTTTTTTGTGGAACTAGTTTTTTAGTTTACTTGATATAAACTGCGATATAAATTTTTGCTTATGTTAAATTGAAATAAATGGAATCTGGAAATATTAATAGGTTTTTAGCAAATTACATTACGCAAAAATTTTGAAAAAATAAAACATTTTTGTTAATGAAAATTAACAATTCGTTTTTCCAATGGGGTCACTCCTATTTTTTTGTGGACAACTGTATATATAACAAGGTCAGTTTTTGGCTCACCCTAATACCAATTCATTATCTACACTTCACATGCAAACTAGTTTAGCAAATGACTGCACCTTTTTAATTAAATACATACACATATATTTTTTATGGTCGCATTTCGCACGAAAAATTGCAAAAAATTACAATAAAAAGGCAACATGCGAAAAATGGCTAACTAAATATTGTAATATCAATGTCTCACAGACGCGACAGACACCCTACCATTTGGCCTGGATGACATTTTGGCCTTTTGGCGAGGTCAGCAAGTGGGTTAATTAATTTAAATGAAAGCATTTTGGGGCGCCCCAACAGCAACAACAACAAAAACAGACACGAAGCGCTGTGTGGCCGAGATAAAAATCTGGGGACATACCTAAATACATTTGACAATGCTTGCACAGCTCATTTTCACTTGATTCTTTTGCACTCGCCATTTATGGAGCAAAAACAGAAACAACAAGAAAAGCAAGAATTGAATTTAGCTCAAACAAATTTACGCTGTGCGCGCTTTGCACAAATGCACTTCACAAAGCAGATGTCAACATTGTGTAAACGTCGCGCCGAAAGTCTGTTGACATTACATCATCAGCAATTACAATTACAATTACAATTACCATTGCGCTTAAGCATGAATGTAATTACACACACAGATAAAAAAAAGTAAATAGATATCTGATCGTGTGCGAGAAAACGGACGGATGTTTAATGTGGGTTGCAAAAGCATGCCACCAAACGTGGCAAATACAACAACAAAAACGCTTACTAATGAAAAACAACTGAAACATCTGTTTCACAAATGCTCATTTTGAATTTGTAACGCTTTCATTGCGAAGTACATAAGTACATATTTATATATACTTGTATATATAACTCAACAAAATGATTGCGAGTTCGATAATTGACGGCCAATTCAACCACGCCATTGACAATATGCAGCCATCAACGTCAACAACAAATGGCGCTAATGCCACTAGAAATCGTATAATTACTTTCGTTTAAGCTAAAAAGTTGTGGGGGTTTTCACACTCAACCGTTTGAGGAAATTTCACCAGAGTGGGCTGTAAGCAATCAAATCACGTCATTTGAAAGTGAAAATGCGACGCTGTTTCGAAACATAAATTACCGACATTTTCTGCGTTTCCAAATGAAGACATTGTCAAGATTTATGGCTGATGAGCGGTGGTAAATATTTGCATAATTAACGCCGATAAATGTCGGCAGCACCGCAAAAGAGAAATAAACATTAATTTTTATAGGAAAATATAACATTAAATACTTATTTTATCCATCGGATGCGAATGCAATTACAGTTAAACATCTTATTTATGATTGTTATAATAAAATAATAATACTAATAGAGTGATAAAATGAGCTAAGTGGCTATACATTTAGGTAAATGTACTATACTTGTGTCCAAAAAATAAGGTGATCATTTGAATTTAAACTGCGCGCGTCGAAGGATTTGGAGAATTATTTTTTTTTAGGTTGGTAGTACTGTCAGTCACATTTATGTCAAATTTCATGTCAAAATATTCATTAGTGTATGAGATACTCATTAGTGTTTGAGATACGTAGCTGTTTTGTGAGCTGCTAAAAGTGAGTTTTCCGTTTTTTGCGATGTCGAAATTTGTTGAGCAAAGAATTTGCATTAAATTTTGTTTACAGAATCAATTTTCTGCTGCGGATACGTTGAGGATGGTGCAGAAAGCCTTTGGTGATGAGGCTATGTCTAAAAAAATATTTACAAGCGGTATAGCCGGCCGTGAACGTGTTGAAGACGAAGAGCGTCCAGGGCGACTATCAACCTCAACCGACGAAGCCCACGTTTAACAAATCAAAGATTTGGTGTTGAAAAACCGTCGATTAACAATTAGAGACCTTGATGATGAAGTTGGCATATCGAAAGGTTCAGCCAATACCATTTTGAAGGATGTTTTGGGCCTCAAGCACGTCAAATCTCTACTGGTGCCGAAAACATTGAATATTTTGAAAAACAGGCGTCGCATTGACGTGAGTGAAACGATGCCTTTCGACTACCAGGGTGTCATGAAACGCATTAGAACTGGCGATGAGACTTGGATCTATGCTTACGACCGCGAAACAACCGATCAATCGAGCGAATATCGTGCCAAAAGAGAGCCGAGACTAAAAAAATCGCGCAAAAGTCGCTCAAAGATCAAAGTCATGTTGACTGTTTTCTTCGATTATTGTGGTGTAGTGCATTATGAATTCCTTCCAACCGGTCAAACAGTCAACAAGGAATATTATATGAACGTTATGCGTCATTTGTGTAACGCTTTCCGCCTAAAAAGGCCGGAATTGTCGAAAAACAATTCTTGGTTTTTACACCACGATAATGCACCATCCCTTACTGCCCTCGTAGTTCGTGATGATTTCGCCAAAAACTCAACCCATATCGAACCGCAACCACCGTATTCACCTGATCTGGCGTCGTGCGACTTCTGGCTGTTCACCAAGCTCAAAAGACCGCTCTGGGGACACTGTTTTTATACGTTAGAGGAGATTCAAGCCGCAGCGAAGACGAAACTGAAGGCCATCCCGGAAAGTGACTACAACTAGTGATTCGAAGATTGGAAAATCCGTTGGCATAAGTGATGAAAATGATTTGGAAGAATAAATAAAGAATTTTCGAAATAAATACAATGTCACCTTATTTTTTGGGCACAGTATGTACTGTATACTCGCATATTAAGATGTATTTTTCTCGCATCTAACATGTTTCGTCATCTAACATTTAAAAACTTAACATTAGAAAAATATCTTCCTCGTTATTTAATAATTATTTAATTAAATGGCTATATGAAGATTAAACAGACGAAAAATTTTAAATGTTTTAGAGAGGAAAAAATCAAACTGATCGGAAGTGACTTAAAATTGAAGGCCGATCAAACAGCTATCATGTAAAGTACAGTAAATATGCATGGAGGATGGAATCATGTATAGAAATTCACGCAAGTGAGAAAAGTTGTCCGATTGCCATTAACTTGGGAGTGACGAGAAACGATTCTTTTACATATTACTCAAGCAGCTCAAGCCTTTCGGTCTTAGACCAAGTATCCAATGCGTAGCCAAAGAGCATCCGTTTGAAGGCGAGCTAAAGCGAGAAGGCGAGCCATCCCTCCTCAGCATTGTGCGCCTCGTAAAAAACGCCCCCAATTAAAAGAAGAAAACAGACTCAGGCGAGAGACCTTCCTTTTGATGACGACTATGTTAAGGATTACGATTAAATATCCGGTTTATTAATCGGGAAGGTGCCGCTGCCCAGCTGGTTGATGTCCTCGTAAAAATAAAGGCTGAAATCACCGCTGTCCAAGAAGTACGATGGACGGGACCACGACTGAGACTAGTAAATACTTATTTACTACAGTATCAAGTCCTGGTTTTCACCACGGTGGATGAACGTCTATCGCTTATTTACTGCCTCCGCCACAATGTCAAAATCGTGCTTGGCGACTTTAATGCCAGGGTGAGCAAAGAAGTTATCTTTGGCACAAATTCAGCCTCCATGATGAAACATCCCCAAATGGGTTGAGGCTGATCGACTACTCTTGTAGAAAATAATTCCAACTGCAGAACTAAATAGAGAAAATACCATCTTCTATAAGAGTGTGTATAAAAAGCAGCCTACGTACAAATATTTCTAAATATTTATTATTATTTTCTTCTGATAGAATTTAAATTGTTTTCGAAATTCAAAATTATTCATTACTATTTTATTTAATTACGAGTTTAATCTGCCTCCTTAAAACTTAATTTCACATCTGAAAATTGTTTTGGAGCAGTTCAGTATATAAATTTCAAGTAAATCTTTAAACCTTTTCAGAAGCTCAAGCGAATTTCGCTCAACTTATGGTCAACATAATCGGCCTACTGAGCGTACTATTCGCAACACCATCACCCATCTTGAGATCCTGGATACATTATAAAGCCACTCGACCTTCCCAACCCACATCGCTTCTCTCTATTTGCTTTTGAAAACTTCCAAGAAGAACCGACGTTTTCGAGCTAAATTTTGTTCAGCAATGAGACCCATTTCTGGCTCAATGGGTATGTAAACCAACAAAAGTCGCATTTGAGACGAAGAGCAATCTAAAGAGATACAGGAGCTGCCATTTAATTCAGAAAAACAACGGTTTGGTGGGCCAGTGGAATCATCGGTCCACATTTCTTCAAAAATTATGACAGTGAATGGATTTATTGAAAGAAATCTTCGGTGAGAACGTTTTGGGCCGGTCGATTTGCCACCAAGATCATGTGATATCACACCGTTAGACTTTTTCCTGTGGGGATATGTGGACAATCCCGCTTCGATTCAGGCCTTGGATCAAAACATCGCGGGTGTCATTCGCCAGTTACGAAGCGAAATTCAACGATTGATCGAAAATTAGACTCAACGGATGGATCTAAGATGTAGACGCGAAACATTTGAAAGACATAATCTTCATAAAATAAATGCCAAAGAATGTTTTTTCGAATGATAATAAACATTCCCCATTAAAATTGAAGTTTCTGTGTTTTTTCTTTAAAAAAAAGTAGGGAACCTCGAAATGGATTACTCTTTATATGACAAGTATGGTTAGCAAAAATGCAATAGGCGAGAGTTTCAAGGCTAGAATTTTTACTCTGATTGTATTAATGCAATCGAAATACCGTGAAGTATGAACAGAATTTTTTAGCGTTTGATGGCATAATAAAACTTCTTATACTCGAGAGAAGTAGCTACAAAAAAATTGAACCATTAAAATATACAAATATTTTTAAATGCTGTTTAGTCCTCCAACCATACCATATAAATTGTATATTATAATATTCTCCAATTTTTTTTTTCTCATTTTAGCTAATTTTAATATAATCTAAGTAATCATAAAAGAGAAACACCTCAATTTATGTAATTTCAGAAATTGACAGTCTTTAAGAGACACTTCCAAATCGCCACAGCTTATCAACTTATTATCTTCGAATAATAATTTACAGCCAGAGTGATGTTAAGGGGTTAGGCATAGTTAGAATTAAAAAAAAAAAATTTTTGCATTTTCGTTAAGTGTAATATCTTAAAAATATTCCCTGAAAATTTCACGTTGATCCGATATTTAGTTTTTGAGTTATTCGACAAATAAAAAAGAGAGCTCAGGCACTTCAAAGCAAAAAGGCAAACTTTAAACGCGTTTTTCTCAAAACTATGTTTTTTGAACTGATGACAGTAGATTTCAATGAAACTTGTATAGCTTTTAGAATACATAATAAACTCGTGCTTGATCGAAGGATATTTTTTTTCAAAAATTTCGATTTTTAATACCAAATAACTGTTGATTTTTCCCCCAAAAATTAAAAAAAAAAATTCCTGAGGCCGCCATTTTGTTATTATTTGAAAAAAAATAAAATCCTTCGATCAGGGCCAGGATTATCTAATTATAATACTAATTGTTTTGTCCGATTGATTTTAGATGACTCTCCAAGGACTTATGGTTGTCACCGCAAGTACCTTTTTTGGAACTGGGTCAACACAAACAACTTAACTTTAGAAATATTTTTTTTTTTTTAATTTTCGTGACTTCAAGTCAACACATTCTATAATAATCTACTACATTTGTAAAATAATATGATTTAATAGCAAAAAAATACTGAAAATTCTAATTTTTTCGTGCCTCTGACTACCCCTAAACCCCTTAAGCAAGCACATTAAATTATTTCATCTAGAAAGTTCAAGTGCCTCAACTCAGAATTGAAAATTTAAATCAAAAGCAAAAAATGTGTTTTCATTACAGCTGTACAAATAGTACAATTCAGACTTTCCTCATAAAAATACTAGTGCGTGTTGAGGTGAAGGAAATTCCAGCGAAGCAACAAATGCATTGACCCCAACATTCAGACTGCAGCTACTGAAATGCACACGTACGAATGTGCAACTTTATTTATACGCATTTTCGCAATTGTTTGCAAATGGGGAAAAATAAGACAACTGAGAAAAAAAATACTACTTTATCATATGGAGACACAACTCTAACGAAGCAAGTTGCAATAAAAGACAAAAACTTGACAGACAACTGAACAAAACCACACAACAACAAATTACACTTAATGAGCGCTTCAAGTGTGCCACAATTGCAACAACGGCAACAGCAACGTGCAACGTGCACCTTGTGCGTGAAGGCATTTCTGTTTTGCACGATTGTTGCAATTCGAGAGCCATCAACTCAACCCAACTATAATAGCAGAAACAGTAGCAATTTTTTCCTAAAAGCATTAGGAACAAAAATAAACGAGCAATTGCTTGCGAGCTGCAATGTTACCAGCAACAAAAAGTTCACACAAGGTGAATTCCACAGTAAGGAGTGCTTGGCAAAATTTATTTTTGAACAGATCTGTTATAAGCAAAAAGTGATTTTCAAATCACATACATATGTATATTGTGTTTGGAATTATATTCTTTAAGATATATGTATATATTTTTTTTAATTGAGAAGTTTAAGGTCCTAATGAAAATAAATAGTTTACTAAGTAAATACTGAGATTACTAATTGGTAATTCGTTAAAGTGAGTTTTGTCCTTCTTTAAATTATTCTCCGAAAAAAGCATTTTATCCGAAGGAGTAACACTGTGCCTTGTACTCCCTACACAACTTATATCCGCTGATATTGAACAGAACTAAGCTTGTATTTGGAGCGATTGCGACCACAATATCCACCATCGAAACTCAGCAGAGTTTATTTAAGATTTGCGAACTCAAAATAATGAGATAATACGTAATCTATACAGATCAATCAGGTAAGACTTATACTATGTTCAGACCGAAAATTTAAAAGATTAGATTACATTTAAGCATTTCATAATCTAAAAGTGTTCTCACTGCCGTTAGAAAAATCAAAGAACAGCTGTTATTGTCATTCATAAAGTCACATCGATTAATATTTATCAAAAGAAAAGATTGTCATATAGTATTTTGAAATAAAAGCCGTCTTCTTTTTATATTTTCCATATAATAGAAATGGGAGATGCATTTTTTCGTTTATTAAGTCGATTTTCAGGTAAAATTCGATTCATTGCTTAAAAAAAACTGGTTTGTTTAGATTTTTTCCCTTTGTAGTGTCTACATCAGCTGTGATAATGTAACAGATTTCCAGTGCTGCCAAGAAGATTGCGCAAAATCAGAGTCGCGCGGAGAGATTTCATTTTTGTATGGCGAAATATTGATAAATTTTTAAGATTAGTGGGATAATCCATTCAACAGCCGAAATTGTGCGATTAAGTGTCGGTCTGAACATAGTATTAGTAGCGCAATGACCGAAACCCATAAATGTATGTGTTTTAGTTTCTCTGTCGATTAAAGTTCTTGTTACAGTTTATTTTCACTGAAAACTCCACATTAGAGCATAGTGCCTCTAAAAGGTTCCACTCTCTCACATGGTTCAGCCCTGTATATAAGAATATTATTCCTAATACCGAATATAGGTGAATCGAATTTTCAAATGAACAATACATGAGCAGATTAGATTTAATCCCGTTCAGATTAAATTGAAGAAGTCACAGTTTCGCACAGTTTCCAGTATGAAAGTCAGAAATTTTAGTTGCTCATAAGATCAAAGTTCTTAATTTAATTTTCAAAAACTATGTTGTCTACCACAAATTCCCCATGACTTCAATACATTGTTCCAGGTCGTATGCATAGATCCAAGTCTCAATGTCAGTAACAATACTTTTCATGACATCCCGGTGGTCGCAAAGCCTAGGGGGTTATATACAGTTAGGATTTTCAAAAAATCGATTTTTTTTTTGGGTTTCTTAATATATATATATCTGAGTATACACACATAAAATTTCAAGTCGATCCGACGAATATTTTCGAAGTTATAGACACATTAGTGAAGGCGCGCCGACTACATGTAAAGTGCTTTCAAAACTTTAAACTCGTTTTTCTCGAAATGGTGTTTTCAAAGTCGGTGAGCAAGATTTCTCAGAAACGGCTGAACCGATCGATCCGATTTTTACACGACTTACTCAGATATATTTTTCAGGTAATGATCGAAGGAATAAGGTTTTGGACAATAATTTCGATTTTTTAAGCCACTTTGAAGTGAAAATTTTCATGAAAAACTGAATTTTATTTTTTGAACTACCGCCATTTTGTCAAAAATCAAAATTTTGACTAGACCTTCGACCATTACCTGTATTTATTTATCACAAAACTAAATATTTTTGGTTTTTGGTTTTCAGATAATTTGAACCAGAGATATCTTGCTCACCGCCAAGCATTTTTTTTGAACGTCTCTCCGCAGATCATCTACAGGAGCTAGGGGATCCAATATTGTTTTAAATAAACCGCTGATTGTTAAAGTACATTAAATTCTGTTTAAGTACATTTTTTCCATTAATGTATAAAATAAAATGCTTTTTTGGAAAAAATTCACAAAGAAACGCGTTTTTTCTGCCTCGCAAGTGGATATAACCCCTTAACAACTCTACTTACTTCGGAACACACGATCAGCTTGCTAGTCAAGTTAATGGGAGTTTCATTTTAATGCCGTTTAAAATTGACTTGCCCTGCTTTTATTCAGCGCGAAGTTTTTGTAATAGTATAATGGGATGTGAAGTTAAAATAATGACAATTTACAACTTAGAGGCCAAAGGCACCATGCGGACTCAATTACACATTTGATGCATTTTAAATTCTCATTATGGTAACTGGTAGGCTTACTTTATTTATCCTATAAAACATGTGACTTCGCAGACATAAAAAATATTTTCAAGCAAGTGTATGATGCTTTGGGGTTCGCTTGATATTTCGCAACGAATAAACATAATGAGGAAATGGGTATTTACGAGAGTGGTTTCAGATAACGACAGTATACTGATTTTTTTCGCAATATTTTTGTAGACTAACGAGGAGTTTCTATGGCTATTTATAATACTCGCAAAGAAGTGTTGAGTTTTTCGATATTGAAAGGGATGGAAATACTTTCTAAACAATCGATACTCGACTCCGAGTTTATTATCACATTTTGATAATCGATTAATTGAGCTAAATTATCGATTATTTTGGTTTTTATCGATTTTAAATAAAAGGTCGTACTGAATTAATAAGCTATTCTTTCTTAAAGCTAATTGGGTTCCGTAGTGTTAGGAGACTGTACGGAATTTTTTCTCAATTTATATGAAGTTTTACAATAAAATTAGATATACTACTGATAAGATAAGGTAAATAAACAAGTATTGCACCGCGACCTTAGGGTCTATTGTACCCTCTCCTAAAGTACAAAGACTCACCTAGCAGATTGATAAAGACCAATATAGTGCTAGGTGCTAGTAAGACGATGTGATCCCTATTTAAAAAATGAATCCCAGGGCCTTTATCCTGCGTCTGCAGACTGCTGTGCAGTCAATTAGCAGGTGTTCTGGAGTTTCAGGCTCCTTGACGCATAATTGACAACTTGAGCAAGAAGCTAGGCCCTTGTAATATATGTAAGTTCTTCTTGAGCTTACAATTGCCAGTGTAGAAGGCGACAAATAACCTGAGTTTGTCACTAGGGAAGTTGATTACATATTCAAACCTGCTTAGGTTATAACCTCCGATTGGCAACTTGACATGGCTCATGCTTTAGAGTTGTTGCCAATACCTCATTCTATATACTCCTTCTTCCTTGCAAAGCAACTCCTTTATGGTATGAGGATTTACTTATTAGTGGTTTCTGCGGAACGGGTGAACTCAGCAGCCAGTTTATTCCTAGAGGAACACTTGCTAAGCTAGCGATAGATATACTAAATCCGTTCAGAATTAAAAGACAGAGACTTAAGTGTTTAAGCACTGTAAGCTCAGGAAGCACCTGTCCAACTTGGACATGGTCTCCTGTGCTAACTGCCGGTTCTGCGACCTGGAATGGGAAACACCAGCACACCTAATCCTAGATTGCACAGTAATCTGTGGAAAAAGGCTTAAGGCCCTGGATTCCGTTTATATCAGCAGGGATCACATCACCTCACTAGCGCCCGGCAAATTACTGGAACTGTTCAGGCTGCTGGGGCTCTGGGAGGTCATGTGATATAGGAGAGGGCACAATAGACTCTAGGTCGCGGTGCAGAACCTCAATATTCTAATCTACACTCTAAGTGTTTAATCGAACTCCTATAGAGCATTCAGAGCGATTAGAGAGTCTGAGTTAGGCCAATTCAGCTTCCAAAACTTTTTGAGCATGCTAAAAATTAATCTGTGTGTAAATGTGGTACTCCCCGTGAACGTCTCTTTCTCAACCTAATTTTATATGTGTATGGAAAACAAATAGTCAGATCTGCAAGCGCCCAAGAAACAGTCTAAAATACAGGTGCAATACTGTACAGGTTGAATACGACCGACTCGAAAATATCAAAGCAACGAATCAATAACAACAGAGAGGATGTGAACTGCGCATAAACACAATTTTCTGGAAAAATAATGATTATTCGAACGTGAATAAAATAAGGGGGCGCACAGACAGCAGCGATGCAACAAAGCTGGGGGAGCAAATGAAACGTAACTGTTGCGCATAAATGCACACTCTCAATGCTGATGAGCAGCAGAGTAAGAAGTCAACAAAATAATTTAAGGCAAAGCAGCAGTTCGGAGCATCAAAGCAACAAATCAGCACCGGTTGATCGGCTACATGTGGTCAATATCACAGCAGCACATGGCAATAAGCCAAAATGTAATAAAAAGCCAGGAGTAGGGGAGTGTAGAGAGCAGTAAACTTGACTGCAAGTGGAAGCGCTGTTACACTGCATCATTGACCGACTCGGTGTGGCACGGCAAGTTGCCATTTTCAAAGTGGAAATTTAGGTTGACTGCAGTGCAGCAAAATTCAGCCGGTGGACGAGGTGCTGAAAGATGATTTGTAAATGAAAAGAACGAAAATAAAACAAAATTAATCTGCAATTGAGATAAGCAAAGTGAGCAGAAAGCGGAATGCGAGTGGCAGCAAATAAACTAAAAAAACGGCGAATGCGAAATAATGATTAAAAAACCGGGTTTACATATTTGAACAAGTTGTTAGCGCAGTTCGGTGAGTACATAATCGCTGAAGTAATATTGACAGACGGCGAAGTTTGTGTTGTTGCTTGCCTACTCATTTGGTAAGGCGCTGACGCATTCGCACAGAACTCGGATGACTTGTCGGACGCGCTTCTAGCAAAAAAGCTATAAATTACAACTGTATATGAGTATAGATAAAAAACTTCAGTATTAGAATTTCTTTCTTTTTTTGCAGTTGTCGCGTTTGCACGATCAGCGGTGATGCAATTTCTTTGATTGAGTCGTTGTCAGCGCGTTAAACGTGAAATTTTTTATTCAAGTAAAAATTTCTAATTGAAACTCTACAGTTGAGGTGAATGCGCTGACAGCACGGCAATTATTCGCAAAACCACATAAACAAATACTGGCAAATGAGTGTAAGAAGACCCCCTAACAGCGCGCCCCTAAAGTTATGGAATTGTTATGGCAATTGAGAATCAATAATGTGACATTCCAAGCGTTAAGGTGGAGGCGCAAAAATACATATATATGTACATGCATACATATGTACACACCTCATTGCGCCCGCTGTGTTTGCTTGAAAAATTAGCATTCACTCAAGGCCCGTAAAATATGCGACCGAAACCGAGTAGGAAAACTACAAAGAAGGGCGGTAAATAAGCAAAAGCGAACAACAAAACAAAAACAAAAAGATGTCTTAACTGCGGCTATAAGGAAGCTATAATACCATTCACAGGTTCATTTCTTATAGCATGAAATATCTTTGACTTGATTTTGTGCGAACACTTGGTATGTCAGTGGCTCGATCTGAACAAAATGTTCAGAACTTGCAACGACAATCTTCGATTGGGTTCTCGGACGTCTTGACCTGATTATCATACAGCGTTCTATTGCATTCAGGTTAAAAAGGCGCTTGAGTGTTTCATTGCTGTGGAATGACTTGATTTCCGATGTTTGTGTGGAGAAGGAGAGATATCTAGGGAGCAGGATTCTAGGTGATAGGGTCAGCTGTAGGTGGCAAGACTGCTGGGTCAATAGTCCAAACGGTCGAGTGACTTATGAGTACATTCGGGACCCGGGGTTTGTTGAGGGTAACCCAGACTTCAGATTTAGTCTGAATTTTCTGCTTACGGAGAATAGGCATCTGAATGCATTTTTGCATCAGAAGCACCTATCCTATCGGTCGATTTGGTTTTGTGGGGCGGGAGTAGAGGACTGGGTGCATGTAATTGAAGAATGCCTGATGTAGTCGAGCATTAGAGATCTGGGTAATATGGGGGTAACTGGACTAATAGATGTTTAGATGTTAGCGGTGTGATTTCCAATATTCGGAATGCCAAACAGTTAATGTCGTTTGCACGTGAATTATTTATGCGACGAAGGCGTTTAACTAGGAATTAGGGTTAGCTTCTTATTTGAATGGTGTGTGCGTATTGGATCCAACCCCTGGTCAACAGTGCAGAGCAGTATGGAAGCTCAACTGGTAATAGTTTCGGCTACGAGGTCTGACTGGGGACTTAATTCTGGTACCACGGCAAGCAGGAGCCCTTGGAGTTCGCTCTGAGCTGCTCATGCGGACTGGCCCCGCGGGGAGTATCGTGGGGGTTGTGTTTAAAACTCAAAAGAGAGAAAACTGACTATTTGTCAGTTGAATGCGGAGTTGCATTGCAACCGGGTGCCGGGATCGGGTTTTAGATGGGCCTCGAACCCTACCAAGCTGGTTAGTACGTCCATTTCACAATGTCATCTGAATAATGCATTGATTTTTTTTGTTTCAATATATTTTTTATTTATTGAATCTGCTTTTTGATTTGAAAGCCTGCATTGATTTGACCCGCTGTAATTTTGAGCGCCGTGGAATTATACCGGATTCAAATAGCTCAAAATTCTAAAACTCGAAGTTCTCCAAAACTCGAACTCTTAATTGGCAATGGAAGTCAAATTTCATAGAAACAAAAATAAATATTCCGTGTTCAGGGTATAATTGAGACAGCGAAGCAAGAAGGTAACGAAATAAACAAGAAAAAGCAATATCAAAAATTTTTGTATTAACAAATAAGTCTGAATTTGTAAGTACATATATATGTATGTATGTAAATACATGCATCAGCAAAGTAGTAAGTACACCAGCGCGCTTACTAAACGCTCGACTAACTAAAAATGGGCAATGGAATGCGAATACAGTACTTATATACTGTAGGTATATATTAACTTAAGCGACTTACTACACTTATTTTTAGGTATGCACATAATTATACATTTTTAATTGTTTTTCGCCAACTACTATATTATCAATGCCATATTTTGTATTTGTTGTTGCTTTTTGTAGATAAAATGCTTATTTTTGGTTTATGGAATTTTTAGTTGGGATATTGCTAACCCCGAGCACGAAATGCATTTCTCACTAATTCTATTATTCACACCTCAAACCAAAAACGAAAATGTGAATTAGAAACAAAGAGAAAATGGTTGAGAAAAAGAGTAGAAATCAAAAAGTTGTCAATCATTGAGGCAACTGCTGTTGCAAAGCAGTTTCGAAAGCTTGGCAATCTAATGCACAATAAAAATCACATGTAATTTTGAAGAGGTATGACCTCAAGAAAATTAAAAATAAGTTTAAAAAAAATTAAAAATAAATTTAAAAAAAATTAAAAATAATTTTTTTTTTTAAGTTAAAAGGATTGTTTTTTTATTAATAAAAATACAGTAATAAAAAATGTACTGTTTATTTAAAATTAATTATGACTTAAGAAAATTAAGAACAAAATTTTTTAAATTAAGAAATATGTTTTTTTTTCGTTTGAAATTTAATAAAAATATATAGAATAAAATAAAAAACAAAAAAACAAAAAAATAAATACAAAAAAAAAACAAAAAAAAAATAAATAAATAAATAAAACTAAAAAAAAATATTAAAAAAAAAAACAAAAAAAAAAAAATAAAAAAAATATAAAAAAAAAATAAATAAATAAATAAAAAAATAAAAACTAAAATAAATATTTTTAAATTGGAAAAAAAGTATTTTCGAATATATTAATATAATATATATTTTATATACACAAATGATAAATTTTAAAATTTTTCACATATTAATTAAAACTTTTAACTTAATTATATGTATGTATGTCTCAACACTTTTAAACATTTCAGCGATGCATTGTAAGTAAGTTTCTCAAGAACATTTTAAGTATCAGAAATAGGCAGCCAGATGACTTAAGTTATGCGACAGTTATACCCCTAATACGCTTCTACTTATACAGTACAGAGATCAGCACGACTCTATGAAGTAAAAACGATTTCGATAAAATATTAACCGCAGTAATATTTGCTTGTGAAATAAAAACGTGGTTATTATGGTAATGTGCGCAACGTTTTTATTGTTGTTTGGTTGTTTGGAATTCACAATAAAAATAATGGAAAGGAGAACTGTAGAGTGGCAAGTGTTTTTCAAAATGATAAGGCTTATATGATTCAACGTATGCAAAATAAGATATTGTATTTTATTGCCCCAAAGGGATGAAAAAAAAAATATTTAAAATAAAAAATTGTAAAATAAGCTTTGGTTTCTTGAAAATACTAATACATTTTTTAATGAATTACAGGGTGTTAGTGCTAATAAGCAATAAAGGTTCTAAGAATCTTTCGCCAACATACATATCTGACTTGAAATAACTGCATTTATTATGCCCAGTCTCTAAAAATATTCTAGAAAAGATAATTAATTTTTCTGTATTTTTTTAATGCCGAAAATTTTTACTTGTGTTAATTAAGTAAGTCGGCTATAATCGCGTAAGCGGTGCCAATGCCAATTAAGAAGAAGTTAATTAAGTAAAAAAAATATAGAAATACGTTACTAACACTTATCCTAATCCACTTGTGAATTCCAAAAGGTCGTTTTTTTTTATCTATAATCGACCAGATTTTTATCATGCGCCAAATCTTCGAAAAGACCCGAGAAAGCGACATCACGTAAAGGAACTGCCTCTATATCGCTATGTCTGAACTTGGTTTTTCCGAAAAGGCTAATACGGCTGTGTAAGCTGACGTTGAGCAATCGTCAGGATCAGGAATGACCTCTCCGAGCCGTTTGATACCAAGTGAGGTTTCAGAAAAGGAGACTCCCTATTGTGTGACTTCTTAAATCTATCGCTGGAGAAAATAATACGATCTGAGTTGAATAGAGACGGTACCATCTTCTAAAGGAGTGTACAGCTGCGTCGTACCCCGAAGATATTGATATCATTGACTTCAACGACAGCGCCGTTAGTTCTGTTTCTACAGATTGGATAAGGAAGGTCTGTTTGTGAACGAGGACAAGACGAAACATCTCTTGAGCATTAATACTATTACTTGTAAAAAAAACACAAACTGCGCTTATCCCCTCGAGATCCACGATAAGCAACTTCATTTTCACAGTGAGTATTTGGTTCGGTTAGAAGCTCGTACGCCGGTCCATTGAGATGCCAATAAACACCTACTTGCTCTGAGCCTGTCACAAATTTGTTGAAACGGCTAACATCAGTTACAGCTATGCCTTCTGGTTCACCGAAGTTAATTTTACGGATACGTATGTATGATTCAACCACAGTCTTGCTTAGCTGCTTTGCTAAGAGCAAGTAGTTCAGCAAATCTCTTGTGTTCTATTGTAGGTTTGAAAGACCTGGCAATTACGCAGGAACCGGTCGTCGACCAGCGCCTGGTAAGATCACACGAGCACTAGTGCTAGAAATAGAACAATAAATGAAAATCGATCTGTCTTTGTGTGACGCCAAAAAGAGCACTGACCCTTTGTATTTATATTTCACTTTCTATGGCATGTTCTTTTAAAGTTATTTGAAGAGTAAAAAATACGTCAACAATCGACGAACAACAGAAGAATTCGAAACAAACGTTCGTGCCAATATTGTATACGACCAAAAATATTGAAAGTTTTAATGAAAAGCGGATCAAAACGTTAAATGAC
The DNA here is from genome assembly GCA_027475135.1 of Bactrocera correcta. Classification (NCBI taxonomy): domain Eukaryota; kingdom Metazoa; phylum Arthropoda; class Insecta; order Diptera; family Tephritidae; genus Bactrocera; species Bactrocera correcta. Next base: position 92,177,614 of record CM050325.1, read on the forward strand.
AGAATGTTACGATCTAAATGATCGATAATGAAAGGAACGATACTTGGCAATATTTATTGAATCGAAGCAACTTTTTCCATTGTAACTGCACAATTTTTTATATCAAAATTATCAACGACTGCTATGTAAAAACATCTTCCAGTAGTTATAACTTCATTTTTTTATAATGTTCTAAAATTGTTTAAGAAGCAAGTATAAGCTTCTATATATTACTAATTTTCCTAACTATTCTCCCCGTTGCTGATTTCACTTTAGATACAAAATATAAAGACTATTTAAATACAAAAGCTATCTGAAATACAAACAAAATCTTGTAGAACACTCAAAGTAGACTTGGAAAAATAAATGATACTAGGCAAATATTTGCTAAAAATAAAAGCACAGAGGCCAATAGCCCACAGCGCCCACATAAAAACGCACAAATGTAAACAAAACGTGGGCGAACAAAGAGAAAAGCAACAAATTTGCTTACAGAAATATTAACGAAAGCTAAACACACTACAAGTTTTCTTTCTTCAGCCCTCTTTTTCTAAGTACTTGGGTATAATGAGAAACCATAGCGTAAGGGGCCATTAAGCAATTTAAATATGTAGCAAATTTGTAGGACCTGAAAAAGCAGGCAGCAGAAAAACAGCAAAAAAAAAAAAAAACAAGACAAAAACAGAAGCACAAGCAAACATTCCCAAGTGCTGGCAATGCGGAAATTTTACGCTTACTGAAATGAGCACCGTAAAAATCGCATTTATAGCAAACAGTAGCTGGTGAGCTGGTCAGCTAAGCGCTATCTAACAGTATGCGGTAACAGCATATGGCTTTAATCAAGCGCATCGTTTTGATATTGATGGCCACTGGTTGTTCGGTTAAGCGATTGGTTGTTTGCAGACAACTGTGCATCGATTGTTTATAAACACAAAAACGGTAAATGAAATGCGAACTGATTGCAGTTGAATCAATGTTTATTTGCACTTTGAGAAACAAGAAAAACTACTGTTGTTTGTATGAGAAAGCTTCCGAAGAAATGAGGAAAGTAATCACATCAATATCTATGCAGTCATTCAGTGCATGCCACAGCAAATCGAGTTTAGTGATGGTGTTAATTTTCTTATACAACTGTATATATGTAAGTATTTTAAGCATTTTTCTTTGGTCTAGAGCTTGTCTAGCAAGAGTATAATTAGGAGAGTAACAGTGTACAAGCAAGCGTCTACGAATTAACTTACAGTTACTTGACAGCTGTTTTACCGCTGCTACGGAATGCTTGGCAGTCAGAACCATTAGCCATTTTACCAGATTAAGATCGAAGGATGGAGTCATGTGTAGAAGTTCACGCAAGTGAGGAAAGTTCTCTGATCGCCATTCACTTGGGAGTGGCCAGAAACGATTCTTTTACATATGACTCAAGCAGCTCACGACTTCCGGTCTTTGACCAAGTATCCTCTGGGTAGCCTAAGAACATCCGTTTGAAGGCGAGCTAAAGTGAGAAGGCGAAACACCCCTGCATAGGGTTGTGCGCTGGGTTTGGGACCCGCCACGTAAAAAAACACCCCCAATGAAAGACAACAACAAGCCTCGGATGAGTGACCCCCCTTTTGATGACGACCATGGCAAACGAAATAAGGACTATGATTTGAGGGCATGCACCTGGAATGTCCGGTCCCTTAATTGGGAAGGTGCCGCTGCCCAGCTGGTAGATGTCCTCGTAAAGATAAAGGCTGACATCACCGCCGTCCAAGAAATGCGATGGACGGGACAAGGACAGAGACGAGTAGGTCCTTGTGACATTTACTACAGTGGCCATATAAAGGAGCGCAAGTTTGGTGTTGGATTCGTGGTGGGAGAGAGACTCCGTCGCCGAGTACTAACATTCACTCCGGAGAATGAACGTCTAGCCACAATCCGCATCAAAGCGAGGTTCTTCAACATATCGCTGATTTGCGCCCACGCCCCGACGGAAGAGAAGGACGATGTGACCAAAGATGCCTTTTATGAGTGCTTGGAGCGCACTTATGAGAGATGCCCCCGCCACGATGTCAAAATCGTGCTTGGCGACTTCAATGCCAGGGTGGGCAAAGAAGGTATCTTTGGCACTACGGTCGGTAAATTCAGCCTCCACGCGGAAACATCCCCAAATGGGCTGAGGCTGATCGACTTCGCCGGGGCCCGAAATATGGTTATCTGTAGCACTAGATTCCAGCATAAGAAGATACATCAAGCTACCTGGCTGTCTCCAGATCGAAAAACCACCAACCAGATCGATCATGTTGTGATAGACGGAAGACACGTCTCCAGTGTTTTAGATGTGCGTGCGCTCCGAGGTCCTAACATCGACTCGGACCACTATATTGTTGCAGCCAAAATTCGCACCCGCCTCTGTGCAGCAAAAAACGCACGCCAACAAACACAAGGATGGTTCGACGTCGAGAAGCTGCAATCACAACAGACAGCCGAACGTTTTTCTACTCGGCTTGCACTCCTGCTCTCTGAGAGCACTCGTCAACAACTCGGTATAAGGGAACTGTGGGACGGCATTTCAAACTCCTTACGTACAGCTGCAACCGAAACCATTGGTTTTCGGAAAGTGCAGAAGAACAGCTGGTACGACGAGGAGTGCCGTGTCGCAGCGGAGAGAAAACAGGCTGCCTACCTCGCAACGTTACGATCGACCACAACACGTGCGGGATGGGATAGATACCGAGAGTTGAAGAGGGAAGCGAGACGCATTTGTAGACAGAAAAAGAAAGAGGCCGAAATGCGTGAGTACGAAGAGCTTGATAAGCTGGCCGACAGGGGTAATGCTCGAAAATTCTACGAAAAGATGCGGCGGCTTACAGAAGGTTTCAAGACCGGAGCATACTCTTGTAGAACCCCCAAAGGTGATCTAGTTACCGATGCCCAGAGCATACTTAAATTATGGAGGGAACACTTCTCCAGCCTGCTGAATGGCAGTGAACGCACAACACCAGGAGAAAGCGAACCCGATACCCCAATCGATGACGATGGAGCAGACGTTCCATTGCCCGACCATGAAGAAGTTCGAATAGCAATTGCCCGCCTGAAAAACAACAAAGCGGCAGGGGCCGATGGATTGCCGGCCGAGCTATTCAAACACGGCGGCGAAGAGCTGATAAGGTGCATGCATCAGCTTCTTTGCAAAATATGGTCGGACGAAAGTATGCCCAACGATTGGAATTTAAGTGTGCTATGCCCAATCCACAAAAAAGGAGACCCCACAATCTGCGCCAACTACCGTGGGATTAGCCTCCTCAATATCGCATATAAGGTTCTGTCGAGCGTATTGTGTGAAAGATTAAAGCCCACCGTCAACAAACTGATTGGACCTTATCAGTGTGGCTTTAGACCTGGTAAATCAACAACCGACCAGATATTCACGATGCGGCAAATCTTGGAAAAGACCCGTGAAAGGAGAATCGACACACACCACCTCTTCGTCGATTTCAAAGCTGCTTTCGACAGCACGAAAAGGAGCTGCCTTTATGCCGCGATGTCTGAATTTGGTATCCCCGCAAAACTAATACGGCTGTGTAAACTGACGTTGAGCAACACAAAAAGCTCCGTCAGAATCGGGAAGGACCTCTCCGAGCCGTTCGATACCAAACGAGGTTTCAGACAAGGCGATTCCCTATCGTGCGACTTTTTCAACCTGCTTCTGGAGAAAATAGTTCGAGCTGCAGAACTTAACAGAGAGGGTACTATCTTTTATAAGAGTGTACAACTGCTGGCGTATGCCGATGATATTGATATCATCGGCCTCAACACCCGCGCCGTTAGTTCTGCTTTCTCCAGACTGGACAAGGAAGCAAAAGAAATGGGTCTGGCAGTGAACGAGGGCAAGACGAAATATCTCCTGTCATCAAACAAACAGTCGTCGCACTCGCGACTTGGCACTCACGTCACTGTTGACAGTCATAACTTTGAAGTTGTAGATAATTTCGTCTATCTTGGAACCAGCGTAAACACCACCAACAATGTCAGCCTAGAAATCCAACGCAGGATAACTCTTGCCAACAGGTGCTACTTCGGACTAAGTAGGCAATTGAGAAGCAAAGTCCTCTCTCGACAAACAAAAACCAAACTCTATAAGTCTCTCATAATTCCCGTCCTCCTATATGGTGCAGAGGCTTGGACGATGACAACAACCGATGAGTTGACGTTGCGAGTTTTCGAGAGAAAGGTTCTGCGAAAGATTTATGGTCCTTTGCGCGTTGGCCACGGCGAATATCGCATTCGATGGAACGATGAGCTGTACGAGATATACGACGACATTGACATAGTTCAGCGAATTAAAAGACAGCGGCTACGCTGGCTAGGTCATGTTGTCCGGATGGATGAAAACACTCCAGCTCTGAAAGTATTCGACGCAGTACCCGCCGCGGGAAGCAGAGGAAGAGGAAGACCTCCACTCCGTTGGAAGGACCAAGTAGAGAAGGACCTGGCCTCGCTTGGAATATCCAATTGGCGCCACGTAGCGAAGAGAAGAAACGACTGGCGCGCTGTTGTTGACTCGGCTATAATCGCGTAAGCGGTGTCTACGCCAGTAAAGAAGAAGAAGAAGATCGAAGTCATGCGCGTAGAGTACAACAATTAGAACTGTAACCATTATTTTTTTCGAAACATCAATTTCCAATATTTATATTTTATACTATATTAATAAAAAAAAGAACTGCATTGCCTTGAAATTTACTGACAGTGGACATAATAGTAGCTCAAGAGGATTTAATAGCAATATTAAGACTACGATAGCGTTGTTTTGATTTTAACGGAACCTATTTTGAAGAAATAATAGTAACTTTCAAAGACAACAAAATATGCAGTTTACTCCCAATTACAAAAACTTTAGATATTTTTAGAACACAACTTATATATGGAGTCGAAGAGTTATCAATAAATCCAAAATTAGACATAAACTCCTTGGGCTTGAATTAAATACCAATGAATGATTAAAAGTTGAAACAAAACAAAGCGAGCTAAGGTCTATTATGCCTTCTCTCAAGCCACAACGACACACCTAGCCCCAGCATATTGATAAGTTCCAATATATATACATATATACTCCGAGGCTTTATTAAGGCGATGTGATACCTATTTGCAAACATGAATCCAAGGGCCTGTATTCTGTGCAAACAGACCGCTGTGCAGTCAATTAGCTTGTGTTCTAGAATTTTAGGCGCCATGTCGCAGAACCGGTAATTTGCACAAGGAGCTAAGCCAAAACCAGTGGTATTTCGCCACTTAAGTCCTTCATTCGTTGGGAAGAGATTGCCCTATCTCCGCCAAACCCCCTTGCTATCATTCAGTGTGTGTTTGGTAACCGAACCGATTGTTGACTTCAAGTGCCGTCGATGTTTGGATGAGAGATTTGTGATAAATGAAGCAGTTATGTTTGAAACCTTTTGTCAGAACTGAACTAAGCCAGGAAAATAGTGAATATAATAATATACATACATACAGTACTTGTCCAAAAAATTACGAACGAGAGCAAAATTTAAAGCTTTTTAATATTTAATTCGATTGTGGCAACTCCATTCGCTTTTATTTCAAAAACTTAAGCAAACATGGTAAGCTACATATGTGTTTGTTTTTTGTTTTTTTTTTTTTGTAGATATGTCCAGAATGTGAAATACTGAGTAAGATTACCGTTATATTGCTCTTTTCGTCAGTGCTCTTTTTCAATGTTGATCATTCACTTTTTACCAAGTGGGGGAACGACTTACGCTGATTTTTCGTAAATTATAATTTTAAATAATTAAGAATAGTGTCGAAATTTATTGCTTGAAGAAAGATAAATATATTAAAAGAAAAGGTAAGTGCAAAAATAATAAATCTTTGTCAAAAACACGTTCGTTTCCTAATTGAAGTTCGTTACCCATTGAAGAAAATGGGTAGGAAAAGTGACATTTCATCAGAAAAGATAATGAAAGTTGTAGCTCTTTTGAAAGAAGAAGCTTCGAGCTACTCAGAAATTGCCAAAATTGTTGGTATTTCCAAAACATCAGTGGCTGAAATAAAAAAAGCTTATTGAAGTTCCTAACGAGTATAAGATTAGTAATAATAATCGCTCAAACTGCGGGAAAAAGAGAGTAACAAGTGGAAGTGAAGATCGCCTTATCGTAAGAAAAGCGCTAAAAAATAGAACTGCGTCAGCGCAAAGTATTTTACAAAACATTAGAAGCGCTGGCGTTAAGATATCTCTTCATACTCTACGCAGAAGATTTTACGAAAACGGCTTAAAATGCAGGAAACCAGCGAAGAAGCCAAAATTAACGGATTTGATGCGACGACGTCGAGTGATGTGGGCTCAGCTGCACAAAACTTATGATTCAAGATATTGGAGCAAGGTACGTTTCTAAAATATTTACATTATTTTATTTTTTTCCCTTTTTTATTTATTTTTTAACTAACAAAAGTAAGCATATTAAAATTGTATTTAACATTTTTTTAAAGGTTATTTTTAGCGATGAATGTCGTTCGGAAGCAGTGACTGAGAGGGCAAATTACGTTCGCAGAAGAAAGGAGGAACGATATTCTAGTTCTGTGCTCTGTGTTCTTTTCAGGGTAAAACACCCGCCTTCAGTGATGATTTGGGGCTGCATTTCTGCAGAAGATCTTGGTCCCCTACAATTCATTGAAGGCACAATGCGATCTGTTCAATACATATCTGTACTTAAAGATACGTTGATGCCTTATGTTAACCAACTTAACTTTCCGCCAGAAGAATATACCTTTATGCAGGATGGGGCCTCATACCATGCAGCTAGAAACAGCATGAATGTCCCAAATGAATTGCATTTGGAAGTCCTGCCTTGGCCTGGCAATTCTCCGGACCTAAATGCAATCGAGAACTGTTGGACATGTCTTAAACGACAGGTTTACGAACGAAGTAACACAACAATTGATATTTTAAAGCGAAACATTGAAGAGGTCTGGACAAATAACGTCGAATTGCACAGCATGACACAAAAATGCATTCAAAGCTTGCCTGATAGAATAAAGGCTGGTGTTAAAAAATTAGGGCGGGGCGACAAAATATTGAATATGATTCAATACAAAAATATAATAATTTAAGTTTAATGTATATAGCATATAAAAAATAATTTTTTTCTAAAATACGCCAAATATTTATGTTTCTATTAATGATTAAAGTTAGAACTCTGCATATTTTTTCTTCGCTCGTAATTTATTGGACTAGTACTGTATATACACAAAATTTAGAGTTGGACGACTAATCTGACGAATCATTTGGCCGTCATAACTTATTAGAACAAATGTTTACTACGCAAAATCATAAATAGACAATGGTACAATGCATCACACCAAAATAACTGACACACCAAGACTGCCATCGCTGATGCAATATGCCACCTTATGACAGTTGTCAAAAATACAAAAAAAAAATATAAATTAACGAAAGCACGTTTGTGACATTTAAAAGTTCACTGACATCCATCCATTTACCTCATCTCCATTCTTTTCACACATTAAACCTATTTATAGAGAAAATCAACTAGCAACAACAAAAAACATATTTAAAAACTTTCAAACCGAACGTACATACACTTTCTTCGTTTCCAAGCGAATAGCGAACCAGTAAAGAAGCCGTTGAAACGCACAAAAAGAAAAAAGTTGTTTTTGTGGAAATAGGTCAACAGAATAAATCAGTTACCAATAGCAGCGCTCACGAACTGAGATAAATTAAAGAAAAGTGTGAAATGCAAAGAGCAGCAACAACAAGCAGCTTTGACTTGCAGCGGCAAACATTGAAACGAGAACGCGTGCGCACAGGTCAACGGTGAACGTGTAAAAGCTGTTGCTATTATACAAGATTGCAATCGCATATGTATGTATGCATGTAAGTATGTGTACATGGATATTTTATGAGTAAACATTTTTCGAAGCTTAATTTTACAGTTACTTTTTTGGCTTAATTGGCGAAGATTGAGTATTTAAAGCACGATTACAATAGTCGTTTATTGTCTAGAATGCCTGCAAAACGGTTAAATAATTAAATGCCGGGTTGTAGAAGTTAACGGAGTTAAGCAAGTAAAAAGTCTACACAACCAGTTTGTAGACTTCATTAAAAGTGTGCTTGTGCTCTTTATGGTTAATTTGGAAGATTGTTTGGGCGCCATTGAGAATCTGTAAAAAATATTTTTCCATTATATTTTTTATATTTACAAGAGCAACACTATTGCTAGAGAGACTTTAGAATAAACTTGTGTTAGAAAGATAGACCCTAGATCAAGACAAATGGATCCTCATAACCGGCATGGACCCGATTATTTTTCACGATGAGAAACTTAGCCCCGCGATCTGAAATTTTGCAAGCATCCCTTTAGGGTGACTAAGAAGCCCCTTGTTGGAAAATATCAAAAGAATGTTCTCGTATGGAATTTTTTATTATTTGACAAGATATAAATATTCACGAAATTTCGCACAGATTACTGTCAATGCAACGCTACAATCTCCGCCAATATCGTGATATCGTTGAGATCGGACCACTATAGCGAATTGCTGCTACTCCAATCTGCTTTCCATACCAAAAGAAAAGAATCTAGAAAGCAGCAAGAGTAACACCCGTAGCTGAGAGTGTAAACGAACACCGTGGAGGGTCGATTCGGCGCCGTTCGCAGAGCAACCTGAAAATATAGAAGAGCTGCCGTCGCACATAGCAGCATTTTCATTTAAAAACCGGACAAAAGTGAAAAAAAAACGATCAGTGGCGGATCCACGGAGGTTTTGGTGTTAAAACACCCCCTAAACTCAGAGAAAAATATATGTTTGTTGATATGGGTCTGGAATAAGGTTATTGATCAAAAAATCACATTAAATTATAAACAATTATAATAGGTTACAAGATTTTTGTTGTTATTCATATAATTCGAACTTTCTCTACATTTGTGCAAGCAGTATCGCTGAAGCTCAGTGATTAATTGAGGATTACACGGGATCTCACATTCCATGTTATATTTTCCTTGATTTTTGAAAGAATTCTTCTAGTATTTCATCAACTGACAGATCAATATCCCTATCAATATTCATAGATGCTAGACCATTAAGCTTATCTTGACCTGTCGTATTTCGTAAATGGGTTTTAATTCTCTTGAAACTTGAAAAACTTCTTTCCGGTGATGCTATTGAAACAGGCAATAACGCCAATATGCGTAAAATCTTGAAAACATTCCCAAAAGACGTTTTGTTCACTGCTTCTAAAGCTTTGAGAGCATTCCGAAAGTGCTGAAGTTCGCTGTTTTCTTAAAAAATACGTTGAGTAATAAAACTTTTCGTAAAAATTTGTCCAAATCCAACCAAAAATGTTTAAGCCTACAGGTACCCAATATGTAGACTCCTGTACCTATAGTTAACTTTTGATCGAAAATATCGGTCATTATGTGAGATATACAATAGAAATTCAGACAGAATCCTTTCCTGACAATGTTATTTCTGCATATCGGGCCAATATTTCCCTGAGCTCTCATATACATAATATAAAGATTTTCGATTATAGTTGACTTTATGCTGGATTTATCCGCTAACATTCGGGCCAACTAAATGAAAATTTCAAAACATGTTCTATTCATAAAAGTATATTTTTGCGTCTAAAATAGATACAATTTGGCGAAAACTTGACCCGCCATATAGCTATTACCAAGATTTTCGAATGTTCACTTGACTTTGTTCCATGTGATTGGTGAAGGTACCTTAATTAAACCCACGAAACATTTTTGAGTATGTGGCATTAAGCAAAAATAGATAAAATCTGGTCGATACTAGCCCCTACTCAAATATATTCAATATAAAATGTTCGGTTGCACCCGAAATTAGTTCTTCCTTACATGTATTATTTTAATATATTGCATTATTATATTCAAACATGGATTTTTATTAAGGGCTTAGAGGTAGTTAGAATTTTCAAAAAATATTGCATTTTCGTTAAGTGTAATATCTTAAAAATATTCCCTGAAAATTTCGCGTTGATCCGACAATTAGTTTTTGAGTTATTCGAGAAATAAGAAAGAGAGCTCGGGCCCTTCAAAGCACTAGTGTGAAACTTTAAACGCGTTTTTCATAAAACTATGTTTTTTGAATCGGTGACAACTGCAACTCGAAAACCGTTCAGTAGATTTTAATGCAATTTATACAGCCTTAAGAATACATAATAAACTCGGGCCTGATCGAAGGATTTTTATTTTTTCGAAAATTTTGATTTTTTAAGATCAATTAACTGTTTATTTTTCCGCAAAAATTTAAATAAAATTCCTGAGGCCGCCAGTTTGTTAATTTTGAAAACAGGCCCGTGTTTATCTATTTATAAAACTAATTTTTTTGTCCGATTGTTTTTAGATGAATCTCCAAGGACTTATGCTTGTCACCGCAAGTACCTTTTTTTGGAACAGGGTCAAAAAACAACTATAACTTCGGAAATTATTCTTTTTTTTTTTTTTGAAATTTTCGTGACTTCAAGTCAACACATCCTAAAATAATGCCATATTACTGCTTTTATAAAATAACATGATTTAGTAGCAAAAAAAAAAAAAAATACTGAAAACTATCATTTTTCCGCTCTCTCCTCTCCTCTAACCCCTTAATTTTCACTCATAAAATCACTTTAAATAATTTTGTCCGGTTTATGAGACCAAATGCTCTTATATGCGTTGGTGCAGTCTAATGTTTCTTCTAGGATTTAAATACATTTTTCAACATCATGTCTCTATATGTGTGAAATATATAGTTTTATATCACATTGAGATGTGATGAAGTCATTATCACAAAACTTGATATTTAAAATCAAAGAATAAAATAAAATGCAATTATAGGAATTTTCATAGTATAATCAGCATTCAAATACAATATAAACAATGAAATTCAACTTTACAAGTAAAAACGTTACCCAATACAATCAATTTTCTTATTAAATGCAAAGGCAAGGCATAACAGATGACAATCAGTGTAAACAATATAACAAAAGCACTGATTCATCAAGTTCAACGCCATAGTTACAACAAAGAGGGATTACTTTGCTATTTTCATACAACTGTTCTTGGATAATTATTATTCACAAAAAAAAAATAATAATAATAACAAAATAGTGATTAACAAAGGGCCGTATCACGCCAAGTAATAAATAGCGAATACAAATGAATAATAATGAACTTGAATTACTTCGCTTGAGCTTATTAGCGGAACTTATGAGTTGAGCAAAAAATTATTGTTGATAAAAAGGCATTGTTTTATTAACTTATGCACACACACACATACATAGTCATACGGCGTGAAGTTTGTAATACCCAGTAGAAAACGACGGAGATCAGCGTGACGAGCTAAATCGATGTGGTTATGTCCCCCGTCTGTCTACTATGTACTAGTATGTATAAGCCCCCAGTTTTTGAAACATCTATCTGAAATTTTGCACAGCTCATTTTCTTCCCTTGAAGTTGCTTATTTGCCAGAGCTGCCCAGACAGGACCCATATAGCAAATAGCTGTCATACAAACTGATCGGTAAAAATACCCAGTAGCAAATCCATGTATGAAAAGCCTTTTTATTTGACAAGATATTTTCACAAAATTTGGTATAAAATGCATATAGTCCAAGCAACGTTATCTCATATAGCCGGTATACAAACTGACCGGTCAAAATCAAGATACAATTTTTTAATACCTTTTTGTACTATTAAAAAGGCACCTGTTAAGAGTATTGTAACTACTTGCAACCAAAATAAACGTTTGTTCTTGTTTTACACACATTTCAAGCGGAAAATAAAACAACAATCTTGAACAATGAACAACTTCTTGCAGACAAATTTGTTTGATTTTCACATGAAAATAAGTCAGTTGTTTAAATATTGATAACAACTGCGCTGACCAATTTAAAAATACTTGAAGATAAAGGCAATTGTTGATTTGAGGGGCCCAGATTTGTCAAATAGCATATTTACTCATACCAGCACACAAGAAAGAATGTCTACTTAGTCCACATATTGACTATTGATTTAAAAATCACGGTACTTATGGTATGGTAAATGTATGGCAAATGTATACCATCTGATCAAAATTGACCTAGTCTGGACGGAATCGATACAAATTTGTTTCCTAGAGAGGTATACCCAATTTTTTCGTTGAAAAAAATTTTTGGTGAGTCTACTTTATCACAAACATAAGTAATTGAGTGCCATGAAGAAAATTTATTATATTTATATTTAAAATTCGTGAAGTTATAAGAAACTTTCCTTATGCCAGTCATCAAACCATCTTTGCGAAAGACGATCACATCGAAAATGTTAAAGAAACAGTACATGAAAATCGTCATGTTGGCACGAGAGAGAGTCTTTTGGAAAAACATTTTCAATTAGAAGTCGCAAAAAATTGTTGACAACTTACGAGTAGCTGAGGACCCTACATTCATCAAATGCATCATTACTGGTGAGGAGATGTGGGTTTTATGAATATGACATAAAAACTGTTCAACAATCCATTGAATGGCGCTCCAGAAATGAGTCGAAACAGAAAAAAACCAAAATTCGCTGAACGCCAACCCAGCCGGGCATGCTTACAGTGGCTCAGGAGCCTATTTTTAAGGCGAAATATTTGTATTAAAATACATGAAAATGTATTTTTTTTTGTCAGTCTGTAATTACATTACATTTACAAATACAATAATACACTTATAAATATGAATACTTTCTCCGCCTTTCCGAAGTGTTCATTACTCATGCAACAGGCAATGTGGTTAACCAAACTTTAAGCGGCTTGAAATCTTATCAGCTGTAAAAATGACTAATACTTTATGACTACACCTAAATTTCTACAC
>CM050325.1:92190938-92235656 GCA_027475135.1 Bactrocera correcta
ATGTTGCTAAAGCGGCTACATAGATGGTCACTTTACTCAGCTTTTGAGTTTTTCTAGTGATTTCCTGTAGTGTACCGACCATTTTTGGATCGCCCTTGCGCTAATTTTGTATGCCAGAAATTAGAATTAGTATACCGCACTCACTTATGTATATCTTCCAAGACTTACCTCGATATCAGTGTACCACTGTTTTATGCATTGAAAGAAGCGTTCAAATTTTTCGGCTTTCTTCACCACGATCGTAAAACGAATTAGACAATGTGTCACCAGCAACAAACAGTAAAAATTCATGCTCGTATCGCCAATATCATCACTCCATGTCTTAAACAAATTTATCATTTGCCCTACCAACGATGTTATTAATATTAAACCATACAAGAATCGCTTGATCCAACCAGTCGAGTCGATGAGTCCCATTTTCACGAAAACTTTAACATTCATTAAGTATAACGGTAGATTTTCGTAGCTAGTCATGGCGCTGTTGTATTGCAAGCTCTTAAATGGAAAATATAATAAATTAGAATAAAACTCAAAAGTGGATGTTATCGGCGAAACATCAAAAAAGTTTATGTTAGAAAATAGTTTTGAATGACCGTAAAGTGAAGTTATTGGAGATGGCAGGTACTCTGAAGATATCGACTAAACCGACAAATATATATTATATAATTTACGAATATTTGGTTATGAGAAAGCTTTGTGTAAAATGGATGCCACGCGAGCTCACTTTTCATTAAAATTAGCGACGACTTGATGATCCGGAGCAGTGTTTGGAGTTGTTCAAGTATTATAAGCCCGAGTTTTTCAGACGATATGTGAAAATGGATGAAACATGGCTCCGTAATTTCACTCCGAAGTCCAATCGATAGCTATCCGAGTGGACTGTAGACGAGGAACCCGCTCCAAAACGCGGAAAAACGCAATTGCTCCTTCTTGCGTTAAATTTTTTTTTTGTATTATATATATCATTATCCAAACATTTTACACTCACTCTAAAATAAGTTGTCAACAAGCCTCGTTCACTTGCTTCTTCAATAAGGAAAACATAATTTTTTGGAGTTTTACGTTTTCTTCAAACTTTTATGATCTTTTTCGCATCTTTTGAAATATTTAGATATACATTTTTTAACAAAAATAACCTTTAATTTTTTAAGTGTGTCAGGCTCACAAGATTTTCGTCTTACCCTTTTTTTTAAGCGCTATGAGCTCTTTGGTCGGTACTGTTTCAAGTCCTTGCCAAGGACTGCCTTACAAAATGATCCACTTGCCATTAAGTAGGAAATAGATCCATTAAAATGTAACAAAAGATTTGAATAATTGTCTCTGCGGTGGGAACCAATCACATGTGTAAGTATTTACACTTTGGGCATAAGAAAAACGCTTTCCATCCGCAGCTGTTACCGTTGCAGTTGGAGATATAAGTATACCTGCCACGATTTGCAAAAATAAGTAAAACTTTTTAATTTAAAATTCGCGAGAAAACCCATTCGACGAAATATTTTTTTTTCTAGGTTTGCACGTCGGTCAGTGATATCTGCGCAAAATGTCACATCACAATAATCATTATTGTTTAGTAGATGCTTGGCTATGTGAAGTACTTGAAGTGTATTCGGCGATTTTTGCGTTGAGCGAAATTATTCAACGAAGAAGTTGCATTAAATTTTGTGTGCGGAATAAAATTTATGTTTAGAATATTGAAAAAGGCCTTCGCGGATAATTGTTTATCGCGAGCAAGTGCCGTTGATTAGTACAAATTATTCGAAGAGGGTCGAGAACGCGTTAACGACGAACCACGTTCAGGATGGCCATCAACATCAACTGATGATCCACACGTCAATAAAATAAAAGTACTGGTGCTTGAAAATCGACGACTAACAGTGAGATATCTTACTCGAATCGTTGGAATATCGGAAAGATCAGTGAAAACCATTTTGAAGGATCATTTAGGTATAAGAAAAGTAAAGGCATGATTGAATACAAAATCACTCTATTTTATTGAAAAACAGCATCACGTTAATGTCTGTGAAACAATACTTTCTGACTGCCAGGATGTAATGAAATGTATTACTGCCGATGAGTCTTGCTTGCCTATGCTTAAGACCCGAAAACAGACGATCAATCGACCGAATATCGTGAAAGAGGTGCCCCGAAGACGAAAAAATCATGTAAAAGCTGATTAAAAATCAAAGCTATGTTGACAGTTTTCGTCGATTATCGAAGTGTGGCGCACTCTGAAGTCCTTCTGACCGTCCAAACTATCAACACGGAATACATTTGAGTGTTATGCGTCGTTTGTGTGAAGCTATTTGCAAAAAGTGGCCGGAACTGTGCGCCGAAAACTTTTGGTTCTTACAAGGACCTCAAACTTTCAGATATCCCGTTGAGCTTGTGAAAAAAAAAAACAAAACTGCAGATCAGCCAAACCGAAACTAACTTATCTAAAATTTGAAAATTCGTGCGGAAGTATATATTTAAGTTAAGTGCGGTTTCTTACATATCAGGGCACAATTTTAGAATTAATTCACGTAATAAATTGAAATAACTTCCTCCTGTATACGTAAATAGCGCCTTTATTAGCCATCCAGTGTTGCCACTTTTCGCTTTGCAGCCACAAATGCAATAATTATGTAACCATTAATTGAATTAAATAGTGACTTTGTTTCGCCATTGCCCACAAGGCGAAAATTGCCTTACGACCGAGCACTCGTGCCATGCACGTAGTGTCCTTACTCGTTTTTCTAACGTTTATCGCTACAACGAGGCTGGTATGTCGCTGATGCTATCATTATGGCGCTTGTTAGCTTTAATTTCTTCCTCATTTTCGCTGCATTTTTTATGAAAATGTGCAAAAGAAGCTAAAGAAATGGCGAAATAATAATGTTGTGGCGCAATTTTTTTAAGGCTTTGTCTTTACACTGCCGTTAATTATGTTTTATTATGTACATAAATGACGGTGGCTTGGCGAGTTCTGTTTCACTTCCCTGGAAAATGAAATGAATGTAGAATCGTCGGATTGGTATGTATTGTTTGAGGCATAAATGTAGTGGTTAACTCTTTCACTAAAAATTTGAAAATCTTTTTAATTTAAAAAATGTTCAAGGGCATAAAATAATAATAACCATTAAAATAAACAGTTCTTTAAATTTTTTTCCGGTATAACAAGATAGTGGTCCGAGTCGATGTTAGGTTCTTGAACTGTAAGCACGTCAAGGACACTGGAAATCTGTCTTTCATTATCCCAATATGGTTTCGAACTTTTCAATCCAGACACAGCCGAATTGCTTGATGAATTATATTATTGTGCTAGAATCGTGTACTACAGATAACCATATTTCGGGCCCCTGTGAAATCGATCAGCTTTGGAAACGTTTAGACGTGGAGGCTGACGCCTTCTTTGCCCACCCTGGCGTTGAAATCACCAAGCACAAGTGTTACGTCTTCCGTCGGGGCGTGTGCGCAAATCAGTGTTAAGTTGGAAATTTTTGAGGGGATGCGGATTGTGGCTAGACGCTCTTCCGTCTTTGTGAATTCGATGATTAAGTCTTTCTCACACCAAAAATCCCACACCGATTTTGCGCTTTTTCATATGACCACTGCAATAAGTGTCACAAGGACTTACTCGTCTGCCTCCATTTCCCTGTCCATCACATTTCTTCGATGGCGGTGATGTCAGCCTTTCTTTTTACGAGGACGTCAACCAACTGCGCATCGGCACCTTCCCAATTAAGGAACCGGACATGACGGTTCCCTCATCTAAAGTCCTTCATTCGAGGCATTTTATTGGGGGTTGTTTCTGTGTGGCAGGTCATAAACCCAGCGCATAACTTCTCTAGACGAGTAATATAGGGTCTGATGCATATGAATATAGCGAGCCGCTTGCTTCAAGACCGACGCCCGCTTGCAACCGTGCCTCTAGTGAACAGACGCTGCAATTTGACTGCAGCGAAACCTTAAACCAAAAAGTGGCTCTGCTGAAGCTTCCTCCCTTTTAACAGTGACTCCAGGCTTCACACGTGTTGGCTACCGTATCTTACAAGGGTTACTGACGTTGCCAGCGTGGGTATTGCCGTACTATCGGACGATCGTTCGGCTGGTACCTTCAAAGGGACATCTGTAAAGCTAAAAACATATATTTTTTCAAAATTCAAAAATATGTATATGCGTTCCTCTTTTGAAAACAATTAAACAAAATTACTTTTCTTTTTCATTTCAGGTAATTTCTCGAAGGTGAGTGCATTTAACAAGAGTAATACTGTATACTTTCTTAGGTTAATATCAACTAATCGAAGCAGTGTTGATCTAAATTTGTAATAAGTTTGAAATCAAACTAAGAATAAAAACCTAAAATTATTCAAAAATCAGCACCAAAATTACGCCACTTACGTACACGCTGAGCAAACGCCGTTATTCCGCCGATATTCTACACGACCAATGAGTTAACTGCATCCCGCTGATATGCGCTGCTTTCGTTGTTCAACAAATATTTGCACAATTTAGTGCAAAAAGCTTAAAACACAGCGGCGGACATGAAAACTTGCGCTTTACTTAATCCAGCGCCATAGTAGAGCGATGAGCCACATTAAAGTGATGAGCACAGCAAGCACGGGAGCAAATCAAAAACTAATAAATTGGCTACTTCTTGTAAGATTGAAGGTCTTTTGTATAGAATAATATAGTGTTCTTGTTTTAGCGACAGAAATCTTCTTGAAAGATTGAAGGCCTTTTGTATAGAATAACATAGTGTTCTTGTTTTAGCGACAGAAATCTGCCAAGTTGACAGCCCTTGACCGCATAAAAATCCGGATGCGTTCCGGTTACGTAGACCTGACTGTTGTGGAAATGGATAGTATAGCATAGTTTACTCAAACTCTAAATAATCTAACTGCGTTAGGCGAACTTTTGCATTCTTTAAGTACTGAGCGGACCTGCTGCCTGTGGAATGTCTCTTCTAACTACTCTACATGGTGCACCACTATGTGCTTAGCCTTATTCAGTAGCTGAGGGAATGTTGCAGATTGTATGTGTGTTGCTCTAAGGTCCATTGGCCATCATTGAGGATAGTGGCTTGCTCACAAAATGAAGCATAAAATGGTGTGTTTGCAGACGCGCTGCAATTTCTACAGCAAGCAACGATGTGATGTAACCAAGATAAAGCATGGACGAAGCGTGAAATAATAAAGAATCGCCCTTAGCTGGCGCCACGCTTTTATACGCTGAACACATTTGACGAAGAGTTGAATAATTTTGTTGAAGTAATAAGATTTTTTATGTTTGACAGTGGGTATAATTGTGGGTATAAATATGGGTATAAATGTGGGTATAAGTGTGGATTTTCCTGTTACCGACCTGTAAATCGCTATAAACTCTCAGTTGGCGTAACTTCTGTTAAAATTTAAGACAGTTTTTCTTTCAGCTATAATTCAATCGCGTATTGATCACTTGATGCCACACTCTCATCGATTGTGTTAAGCATTCTTCTTCGTATATATCGTTTTACTGGACTCGCTGATTTTGATTTCGGTGATAGGCAACAGTACGCAGATATTGTAAACTACAACTCTGATGATCACTCTCATCAAGTGACTAAATGTAGTTGAAAATTCCTCTTACTTTGTGGCAGTGCTAATTGAGCATTGTTAATCGAAGTCGGCTTTCGACGATCGCTCTGTGACTGCTTTCTTCTTCTTCCTTATTGGAATGAACAGCGCGTAAATGGTAGCCAGCTTACAATAGCGCGTCAGGCGTTTCTCTTTTTCGCTGCTTGCCTCATCCGAGGCTGTTGCGTCTTTTTCATTGGGGAAGGGGTTTTATTTATGTGGCGGGTTCCAAAACGTAGTGCACAACCGTGGGAGTGATGATTCGCCTTCTGCCTTTAGCTCGAGTTCAAATGGATATCTTTTGAATACCCAGAGGATACTTGGACTAAGATCGGAAGTGGGGAGATGCTTGAGTCATATTTCGCCCAAGTGAATGGCGCTCAAAATACTTTCCTCACTTGCGTGAACTTCTATACATGGCTTCATCCTCCCGTACCTTAAATAAAATCACTATTTTTATTATTGTCCGTACTATTTTTATAGCGCTATTGAAACACCTATCCAAGTATTTCAGCACTTTTGTTATCTTACGATTCTGTTCCGCCAGCACCTAGTCCTTCCATAATAGTTTATAGATTAGTTTGCCGTTTTTCTTTGCCACAGTGTGATTATATTAAAACAAACGATTTTTTTATGGGCAAACAGTGTTGGAAAGTGTGATGTGCTGCGTGGTGAAGAAAGGCCACTGCTACTAGGTATGCTGAGCTTTAAGCTGTTGCGCTTACAAATAGTTCTTCATAAAACTTCTAGTTAGGCGCATACAAGATTACCTCGTTAGAGTTAATTTTTGTTGCTAATGATGCGCTGTATTAAAGCTATGATTTTAAATTTTTTGATTTGCTTAGAGTCTCTGAGCAGGTGTTTATACTTGGTGCGTTGCCTCAAGTATGCTTGTGGGCACAGTTTTTTTAAAGATTGTGGAAAATGATTTGATGCTTTGTAGGTTAATATTTTTTGTGTTCCGACAGATTAGTCTCTTAATTTAGTACTTTACTGTCCATTGAATGGCGATTGGATTTTCGAGAACAAGAAAATTTTGTCGAATATGTATTTTAATGGATATTTGATCTGTTTGATTTTACATTATTGTAACTAAAAATTTCAAAGTTTTTTCTGCCATTTTGTTTACATACTATCAGTGGAAATAAAGGGCGAGTACCAGCATTAATCAATACTAAAATCACTCATACGCACCAGGTGTATGCAGCACAGCTCAAGCTGAAACCTTAAACTTTCAATGCAATCATTAATCAAGAGTACCTGCGTCTGAAAGCAAGAGAAAATTTTGTTGGCATTGTAAGTAAATTAGTCAACTGATGCAACACAATAATTATAATTACTACATATATTGGTATTGATAGCAAATTACTTGTATAGAGAAAATTTTAGTTTAATTTTATTTAAATGAAAGTAATGAGGGAATATACTCGGAGCTGAATCTCAGACGACCCTGCAAGCTACCGAAAAACTGCGGTATCTTTCATACGGAAGTGTTTGCTCTCAGGAAAGTAACAGAGTTAAATAACAGAGCAGAAGAAAAAACATAAAGAAGATCAATTAAGGCAATCATTTCACATCGTATTACAT
The DNA here is from genome assembly GCA_027475135.1 of Bactrocera correcta. Classification (NCBI taxonomy): domain Eukaryota; kingdom Metazoa; phylum Arthropoda; class Insecta; order Diptera; family Tephritidae; genus Bactrocera; species Bactrocera correcta. The sequence goes on from CM050325.1 coordinate 92,198,120, forward strand.
CAGAGAATGTCCTTAGAAGCAGGAAGGCAGTAGATAAGCGAATATACATCTATACTGGGCTCCAGATCACTAAGAAATGGCAAAATAGCTGATGAGAGTACCAAAAGTGCGATCCGTCCAGCTACCGAACTAAGACGTGAAGTACGGAAGTCACTAAAAACGATATCCAATGAAATTTCCAAAAGAGCTGGCAGATGGATGAGGATGAATGCCGTAAGTACATGTAGTATCACCAAGATCATGTGCAGTGGCTCGAAGGAAAATAAGCATGCTTTTTACTAGCACGATTTCGAAAGATCTGCGGGACGGTGCTTGGCCTAAAGACAGGTCATAACGTATTGGCATCACACGCGAGCCAGATGGGCATAAGTAACGACGATGCATGCAAAATTGAGAGAGACGCGTCTGGCTGTCCATCCGCCTGTGTAAGCGATAACTTATAATAAAAATTAGGATATCTTAATGAGCTTAGCACCCCTGTTCCATGGCAAAAAAGTGAGGATGAGTTCGTAGCTGAGCATAATTGGACCACGGCCATGCCTATAAAGCGTCATTAAACGAAAATTGATATAGTGCCATAACTGACCATTTAATCAAGATATAAAACAGTAATTGGGCATAGAGGATCCCAGTGACAAGGGGTATAGGGGGCTGAAAAAGTGAGTTTGGCTTCGCTCTCTAACAGTTGAATTTACAAATATCATAAACCATTCAAGCTATAAACACTAAACTTAAACTCTTCAACCGCCATAGTAAAAATGGGTGATATCGACTGATAACTCCGCCCACTCCCCTTATAACGGTTCCATCATAAACTACTGAAAGGGTGATAAATAAATACCCCAGAGACCTTCAATTTTAGATATGTTCTTCATAAAATAGGACTTTATAGGAGCTGGTCAAAAAAATGGGGTTAGCATCCCGAATATGTGAATCAAAGTTCCCATCTCGAACTGTTTATCGAAAATATCGGTCAATCTGTATGATTTATTATGTATATGCGGAGGGAATCCTTTCCTAATAGAAAGAGTCTCGAGACCGGTTAATTGTATATCGGATATATCCTTTTTTTTATCACAAATCGTAGTGTTTGAGAAATAATGATTACAATAATCTATAAGTTCGTTTTGAAGAAGGCTTCAACTTTGGTTCAAATATTTATTTAGTTTTTGTATACTTGGAAAATTTTACAATACATCTTTAACAACATTTCGAAGTAAATTTTTTTTCAGTTTTCGTTAAATGTAGCAATTATGAGGTCGCTTCACTTGGTAGGTTCTTAATTTACTTAGGAAATTGATTAATTATAGAAACTACCACTTACTTATACAGAATGCATATACATTAGGGTGGCGGCAAAAAATTTCATAGAGTTAAGAAAAATAAAAAGCTTCTTAAAATGATCAAACTTAAGCCGTTGTCTTTTAAATGGTTAGGTTTGCGAAAATATTGTATGAGACCATTTGTAAAGCATTAAATTTTCTTCAAAATCTATGAAACAAGATATTCTTTCAAGTAGTTGGAAGCGACATTTGAATCTTTCTAGCTGATAACAAGAAAAATATATATATAAAACTACATATTTGGCGGTAGACCTTCCTGTTACAATTAAGAGCTTATATTTGAAGATACTTTTTAAGAGGTGATTAATTTTCAGACTACAATAAGAAAAAATATATTTTTTTTACTCACTCACTAAGATATAATAGTATTTATGTCTTCGCTAAATGCATAACTGCTTATTGTTTGCGAGGTCTTCTTAAAACTTATCCTTGCATTCACAACTGCTCATTAGCGCAGCACTTAATTAATAAGTGCAATAATACGTAAAAGTGATTGTTTTTCTACTTTTTTAATTAGCAGATGACTGCTGCAAAGTGAAATGAAAATTATAGGGGAGACGAAAAACGCTCTTCGGATAGTTCGGACGGTATGAAATGACAAGGCAACTACCAGTTAGACATAATTTAGTAAAGAAACAGTTAATAGTTCTTGGTTGGATAAAAATCCGTGTCCGTTCGGGTTTCGTAGACACGATTGGCGTGGGAATGGTGACAAAATGCTTTCGTATATTCTTGTCCATTATAATACTGATTCTTCGTCTCATTTCCAAACAAATAACAACCTTTTAAGTTTTAGTCTTTCATCTAGGCATTAGACAGTATTGAGTCAACTGAAAATTTAAATTAAGTGGTCTCTTTAAAACTAATCTCACATCGGATTACCCTCGCAAATATGTAAGCCGAATTATCGAGCTGTATGAAAAGCCGTGTGTAAAAAGTCAGAAACCTTACCGCATTCGCTAGTTAGCTTTAGCAATCTACCACCTTAAAGGTTACTGACCTCACTAAGGGTGGTTGACCTCGCTAAATGCAAACAAAATGGTCAATGCCCGCAATGAGGGTTGATGTCTTCGCTAAATGTAAACAAAAGGCTCGTGGACAGAGTGCCAGAAGTGATATCGCCATTACCGGACTAATAATATGAGAGTAATTAAGCCAACTGGAAATAGTTTTGGATAAAACGTTTTCATGGACACCAAACTTAGACGCTTGGGTTAAGAAAGCAACTACAGCGACATATATTTGCCAATGTATGGTGGAACCAATTGCTATCTGTGAGCAACTGGTAACGATGTCAGCTCTTAGACCGAAGGAGTCCAGCCTTTTAGACCTCTGTAATAAGGGGTCTTCTAAGATATTTAGAGTCAAAGGTTTATTGAACATGTCTCTGAGATTGCACAAATAAAACTTTTTGCATTGATGACCTTCATTAGAAGCACATGTAGGTTAAGAGAGGACAAAATAGTGTTATGGGATTCTAGTTGCGGTGTTTTCACAATGGGCTTCATATCATTCAATTAGTTTATCAAAAACACAAGCCTACGCGTGGTACAAAGTTTCCAAAAACGGTCGATAGATCACTGAAGATATGCCTAGTTTTGGACGACTTTCTTTGACCCCTTCAACTGACGAAAATATTAAGAAGAGAACGATAAGGTGCTTGAAAATCATCAGGCAAGTGTTAGAGAGATGGCAAGAGAGCGCGACATCTCTCGCGAGATTTTTGAGGGTATTTTGGATATGAAACACGTTCTTGCTCGACTCCTCGCATTGAGCCATAATTGTGACCGAATTTAAATGTGTAATCATATATATATAAAAGTATATACTCTCTTACCCACTAAAATGTTTTAATATGCAATCGTAAGCTACATTCGTACAGTTGTTAAACTTATATGGCACAGCTGTTCCGTCGCCCACAGTTTTCCGTTTAATATTTTTCGCGTTTTTCTCTCTTTTTTGAGTTAAGTGCGCAGTATTTAAATAAACTCATTTCGTTTTTATTTGCACAATTTTGGTTTTTAACTCCTTTTCATAAGACTTGCGGCGCGGCGTGGCTTTCTCGGTTGGCGGAAGGATGCTCGTTAACAGGTCACGTGTGCGTGTGTGTTTGCGGGCAGACCAACTCGACCAGCTGCTCATTCGTTTCCCCATTTATTTTATTACAAAAATATGTGTATTTATAAAAAAAAAGTATGTGCACATGTACATATGTATGTATGTGGTGGCTGCGTGTTTACATATGCTTCCTTTGAACTCACCACTTACGGTAAATGTGTATAAAAACGCACATAGCGGTTTTACAAATATTTAACAGCCTTGTTTGCGCTGCTTTAAAGTGCAAATTTTTGCATTTAAATTTTTTTACTCAAACAAAGTGTATTCTGTATAGTTGAATACAAGAGACTACACTTATATCATATACTATGTATGTATGTATATCATATATTTATGCATGAGTGTTGAGCAATTTGTTTAAAAGAGATTTCGCGCGCCTTTTTCCATATCCGTCTGTAATTTGCATAGCAGAGAGCTCTGTTAAGAGTTCAGTGGTACATTTTTAGCAAAAAAAAAAGAATATTTTTTATACATATGTATATTTATGAAAACCTTTATGCATATGTATATGTGTAAACAATGCTGTTGAATTTCAAAAGTGTTTAAAGTAAGAGTTTTGGCGATGGAAATAGTATATGACACGAATACATTGTGTGGTTATGTTGAAAAAGTTCCATTACAAAGATTTAATATTCAATTTGGTGGTAGAAATGCGATGCACGATATCAATGTGACACTTACGCCATCTAGCGGTGTGTTCTTTTGCTCATAGTCTTCCGCTATATGAAGACAATCAATTGATATTATCATTACTGCAAAACGATTTTATAACCGAGTTATCCAATTTTAAGAAATTCATAGTTTCGTATGTTGAAATCTTTACGCTTATTTTCACTGACATATTTTGCCTTATGACCAATATGAACATTTTATTTATCGTTCTTGCTTTCCGCTGTTTGGCGCCAATTGGAGTTTCTATGTGTAGCCAAGTCCTTTTCCAACTGGTTTTTCCAAAATAGTTGAGGTCTTCTTCTTCCTCTGTTTTCCTCGGCGGGTACTGCATCAAACACTCTCAAAGCTGGAGTATTTTCGTCACTTAGGACGACATGATCTATCCAGCGTAGCCGCTGTCTCTCAATTGGCTGAACTATGTCAATGTCGTCATATGTATTTCTCATACAGCTGATCGTTTAATCGACTGCAATATTCGACGTTCCTAATGAGCAAAGGACCATAAATCTTCCGCAGAACCTTTCTCTCGAAATCTCTTAACACCTATTCCTGAGATGTTGTCTTCGTCCATGGCTCTGCACCATATAGCGGGACAGGGATGATTTAAGTCTACGGAAAAATTTTAACTGATTTTCCAGTAAAGTTTTACGTATCATCAGCCATATTTCGAAGAAAGCTGGGCAATTTTATCCAAAACAAGAAAAACCTTGACTGTAGGTTGTGTTCCGCTCGAACCCGCTGATCCACCGTCCGCTGATCCACCGTCCGTGTCGCCGCTCAGCTTCCTTCTAGCCCACTCAAGTGTGCTGGCATGCCGATCGGATTTCACAACAGTCTGCTTGTCACAATAGCGAGCTGTTATCTTTGCTGTCATGCGTCGGTCCAACTGCAATTTGTCATGGCCTGCTTACTACTGGGGCTTTTGAAATCGACTATCGGCCCGAACTCACCATGAAGCTAGCAGAGGCTTCTCTGCTGTTGCTGGCGATTCCGTCTTGCATCTCAGCTGTATCTACGTTTCCACTTGGCAGACTTTTGCTGACTGGCTCTACCGTCGGTAAGCGTGCATTCAGAAGAAAAGTAATTTCGTTGCCTTTTGAGGAGGACGATTCCGTCGACCCTGGCAGCGATCCGCTCGGAATATTGCCCGATTTCAAGGTCGGCTTCAATCTACTCCACCCACATTATTTTCGATTTTGTCGTTTTTTGACGCCTTTAATGGCCCCAGGGTCATCCTTGTTAAGAAGCCAAGATGAGTATTGATACGCGTCCATTTGTATAAATACGTTCAGAGCCGATCAGCGCAAGGAGCGAGTTAACGTCAACATACTGGGTTTGTCTGGAAAGTAATAGGACTGAGTCGATTTAGAAAAATTTAGTGAAGCAATCGTTACAATTTTTTAAAAACTTTCAAAAAGGCTTCTTCTGCGTCGATGCAGAGCTGCCAGTCCAAGCATTGAAGGCGTCACGTAAGGCATTCTCTGGAATAGCCTTGAGAGCCGAGGTGCATGTTGTTTGGATCTCTGCTGTTGTTTCAAAACTCGGAAGACTGCCTCTTTGTCCCGGGATCATAATCAGACATCCATGACTTGTCACCTGTGATTACGTTATTCAAAAATTGGGGATCACTTTCACACAATGTCACGAACCACAGATTTTTATAAATTTAACATCTGTGCAATTCAACGAATACTTAGTCGACGGTCTGAGTTGAATATCTTGCGCACCCGAGTCACATTGTCGGTATTTGTCAAAATCGCAGGTCTCCCAGCACGGTCTTCATCAGTGACCTCTTCCCGGCCCTCCTAAAGACCTGAAACTACCAAAACCACTTATAGCCGCCGTGGAAGAAAATTAGTCTTATTACTCTCCGGACAAACCTTGTACTTCTCTCTAATCAACTGATGACGGGAGAGGAACGTAATTCAAGGCTTCCAAATGTTTTAACGGGATTCTGTCTGTCTCTGCATTAAGGCGCCAGCCATTTCTGCAGGGTGTCACATCACGTACTCCCAGTCTATGGTTCAACAAAGTCCAAGAGCACCAGTCCTGAAATGATAGTCCGAATCGGATTTGAGGTCAAGGAAACATACCTGACATCGCAAGGATGAGGAGAAAAGAACGGGTGCAAAATTTCAGAGCGAAAACTTAAAAACTGAGGGACTAGTTCGAGCATATATACAAATAGACCCACATGACTTAATCGTCTTAGTTCGTAACGTTGATCGTATGTATAGGTGTATCCTTTATAGGGTCGTCCATGCTTCCTTTTATATGTATGATACTAGGTATACAATTTTTCCCAGAAGAGGGAAGCAGACTTTGTCGATTTTTGGATTAAAACTAATTTTCCGACTAACCACCTCTGACATTGTGGTAAAATTCTGTAATGCTAAAGAGAAGAGAAAAAGTTCACTGTTAAACTAAACATATAGAGTTGTCCAGAGAGTCGAGTTCTTACATATTAAATCACACTTTCTTACTTTATCTTTACAAATCGCTTGGATTCATTTATAGCATTCTATTTTCGGAACTCAAATTTCTGCCGCTGCCTTGTTCACGAAAAGGCACTCGTGCAGAATTTTCGAACCATTGACGCTGTTGAGTCATCCTTCAAGCTTCAACTCCTTCATATGCGTCCAGGCAGCATGAGGTATTCCAACCACAATTGTACCGTTATAGCCGCGAGCATGCGAATGCGAGCGTTGAAATCGTAATTTGGTGCGACAGCAACCAACACTAACGAAGTATTGCATTAACACCGGTGAAAATCGGCAATTTTTTTCTACACAACACACGCCTCGCTGTGCACCCTCGCATCCAGCAGCGTCAGCCAATCTAATTAGGGCATGACAATTAAATTTCAACAACGCGGTCGCAGCATTAAATGTTCACATTTCAACAATGCAATTTGCGGGTCGGCAATAATTGCATTCCAACCGAAATGGTGCGGTGCGGGTGTATGTGTGGTGCCCAACGGTACACCTAATGCGGCGCACCAGCTCGCAAGTCATATGTACCGTGTGTGTATGTGTGTGTGCAACAAGCCAATTGGCACGTGTGACTGCAAAAATATTGCAGAGCGGCAAAAAGACAGCCAGCGCATGGCATGGCAGAGCATAGCCTGCGTTTAAGCAGTAAATATATGAGAGCATTCACATTTCCACAGATTGCTTTCATTTGCGAGCGATGAGCGGGCGGGGACGTGCATCAATACGGCGCTGCATATGCGGCATGTTGCATGCACCACTTGTGTTTGTATGCAGCCAACCGCAATGCAGGTCACGTATTTTTCGGCTTAGAGGCGTTTAAACGTTTTTCAATCTGCACTGCCGGCAGCCAGCCGACTAACCCGTGGATGACAGCGCGGCAGCGGGCTTGCTTGTGCAAGGCTGGCTGTTGCTGAGGGAGTGTGCTACTATGTCGTGTGGATGGAGCACATGTCTCTCTGATGCTTAACTGCATATTAGTTGCACTGCAAATGGCTGCAATAACAACAAACACGCACAGCAACAACAACAAAGGCGCAGCTGCAGCGATATCATCAACCGCGCGATCGTCGCGTGTGTGAAACCCTTCCATTAACAGGTGACAACACATTTGCCACAACAACGATAGCAACAACAACAACATATATAGCGTGTGCATCTGCATGCTATTTGCATGGCATAGGAAAAATCAGTGCACGCTCCCCGGAGTGCAGGTATTTTCTTGTATCTACACATCCTGCCGCGGCGCGAGTGCGCCACAACGTGTGCGGTTTGATGTTTCGGCAAACGTGCCTAGAATGCGTCGCAACTTTGCGTACTTCAGTGTGTGGAAGACTGCACACATGTTTTTTGTTTGGCAGTGCGGTGAAATGCGTTTAAATTTATTTGTATTTGAGAATATTTATTAAAATGTGTTGTTTTGGAATTTAAATGAGAGTACCGTTAGTTTGGTTTCTCTTGGAAACGAACCGAAATCTCCGCGGATTGAGGAGAGTGTTACCGACTGAATATTTGGTACAACAGGGCGTTCATTTTTCGCACGCCAGGTTAGATTAAGAGGTCGATCTGAACAAGGACACCCTCAGAGAGTCATAGACTTAATATTCGGTTCACATATCGCGCATTTTGCACACCAAGTTAGCTTAGCTTAAGTTAAGTGGTCGGTCCTAATGAGGGTCTACCTTGGACAACTTACAGCGCCGGTCCTAAAACTTCTATATTTTGGATCATAAGACCTTTAATGCCTTTCAAAAATTTGTTTAAGACCTCTAATGTTAGTTTCGGCTATTTCTCCTGTTTCGCGGAAGGTAAGAATACTCATTTGTTCCAGCCTCAGCTTTGCAAGGGCTGGACAATGGAGGAGAAAATTCCTGGATGTTCTCATCTAATCCTTCTCCATAAAACTTAGACACCTAGAGTCCTACAAGATTATTAGCCTTACCACTTGAATGCCTTTTGGACAGTGTTCAGTAAGAAACTTTACGTTTCCGGAAAGATGAACTATGTTTTCGAGCCAACGCTGATACTGCCGCTCTGCTGTCGGAGTGAATACTTGCCGCTCTGAAAGAGGAAGCACCTTAACCTAAGTCAGGTCCAGAATCCAAAGGTTTATATTGACAGAGAGATCCTTGTAGAAAACTCTCCTTCCAATCCTTAACATAGTTCTTACCTGCTTTCCTCGACCCACACGTGAAAATTGCGATCCAACTCGGTCACATTTCGATGTGTTTTCGAGCGCACAGTTACCGAGCTCAGCGCTGGTAATGCAGTATTGCTGTTAGAGTGAATGGTTACCTCCCAGAAAGAGAAAGTCGCTTAATATCAGCCAGGTCCAGAAGCTTAAAGTTCAGACTGACACAGAGCTCCTTACAGAAAACTCTGCCTACAATCCTTATCATAGTCCTTCCGTCCATGTTTCGACCCATTCATGCAAAAGCTCGTGACAAGTCTGTTGTAGAGTTTTGACATTTTTGTGGTCAATGAAAACATGTGTTGCTAGTATTTGTCTATGTATGTGTGCAAATATTCGATACGAGAATTATCATACAATATCGCATATTAAATATTGAGCCATGTGTAGAAACGCATGCAAGTGAGGAAAGTTTTCTGAACGCCGTTTACTTAGGAGTGGTCAGAAGCGATTCTTTTACATATGGCTCAAGCGGCTAACGCCTTCTGGTCCTAGATCAAGTATCCTCTGGGTAGCCAAAAATTATTTGCTTGAATGCGAGTTAAAGCGAATGTTCCCTCCCAAGGCTTATGTACTGGGTTTTGGACTCGCCACGTAGAAAAAAACACCTCAATAGAAAGGAACCAACATCCTTGGATGAGAGAGCCTCCCAAACGTATAAGGATTTCGATTTACGAGCATGCACCTGCAATGTCCGGTCCTCGTAAGAGTAAAGGATGATATCACCGCCGTCCAAGAAGTGCGGTAGACGGGACAAGGATGGAGGGGAGTGGGTTTTTGCGGCATTTACTACCCTAATAAGGAGCGCAAATTCGGTGTGGGATTCGTGGAAGGAGTGATACTCCGTCGCTATGTCCTGACATTCAACCCAGTGGATGAACGTCTAGCTACAATCCACAGCAAAGCGAAGTTCTTTAACATATCGCTTAATTGCGACCCCACCCCGATGGTAGAGAAGGACGATGTGACCAAGGTTGGTTTCCATAAGTGCTCGGAGCGCACCTATCAGAGTTGCCCCGTACCGAAGTCAAAATCGAGCTTGGCGACTTTAGCAGTAGTGTGGGCAAAGAACGTATCTTTAGCACAACGGCCGCTAAATTGAGTTTCTATGGTAAAACATTCCCAAATGGGTTGAGACTGATTGACTTCGCCGGTACAGGAAATATGGTTATCTGCAGTACTTGATTCCATCATAGGAAAATAAATTAAGTTACCAGGCTGTCTCTGGATCGAAAAGCCATCAACCAGATCATGTTATGATAGACGGAAGACACGTTTCCACTGTTTCAGACGTGCATACGCCCCGAGGCTCTAACATCGACTCGGATCACTATCTTATTGCGGGAATGGTATGCACTCGCCTCTGTGCAGTAAAAAACGCACGTCAACAAACACCAGGAAGGCCCGTCGTCAAGAAGCTGCTATCACAACAGACAACTGAACGATTTTCGACTCAACTTGCAATTCTGCTTTCTGAGAGCATTCGTCAAAAGCTCGGTAACTTTGGGACGGCATTACAAGCTTTCTACGTGCAGCTGCAAACAAAACTATTGGTTTTTGGAAAATGCAAAAGAACAGCTGGTACCACGATTAGTACCGAGAAAGTATCTCGCAACGTTACGATCGACCACAACACGTGCGGGATAGGATAGATACCGAAAGTTGAAGAGGGAAGCAAAACATATTTGTGCAGATAAAAAAGAAAAAGGCCGAAAAGCGTGAGTAAGACGAGCTGGCCAAACTGGCCGACAGTAGTATTGCTCGAAAATTCTACGAAAAGATGCGGCAACCAACAGATGGTTTCAAGACCGGAGCAAACTCTTGTAGAATCCCCAGAGGTGAGCTAATGACTGTTGCCCAGCGTATACTGAAATTAGGGAAGGAAATTTCTGCAGCCTGCTGAATGGCAGTGAAAGCATAACACTAGGAAATGCTGAACCCGATTCCCCAACTGATGAGGATGGGGCGGACTTTCTATTGTCCGCCTATGAAGAAGTACGAAAAGAGATTTGCCGCCTAAAGATTACAATATTCGATTTTTTTCTATTTGATTCTATTCCCGGCATATAAAAGGCAACCCTCGTAACCCCTCTAGAATTCATAACTCAAATCTGCTTACTATTTGCAACATTCTAAAAGCGCGTACATGACTGAACATGTATGGATTCATAAAAAAATTGCATTTTACACACTGAATTAGCCATTAGAAAATACTCGCTATGTAGTACTGCTTGTATTTGTTTGTGTACGCCACAAATTGTTGCAGTGTGAATGCGAACAAATACACAGGTGGCCGTTGGCTGTTGGCTGGTGGCTGGTGTTAAACCGCAATTCAGAGTTTTAACTACTGTATCTGTGGTCGTGAGTAAGTAAAACATATGCAAAGTGACACTAATATTACACCGAAATAATTTGCGTATTTATAATTTAGCAATTTATATGGAATTGCGGTTAACGCACAACACAAACACACACAAACAAAGCAATCGTGTATTGCATAAAAATAATTTAGAATACTTAATTTAATGCAGACTTTTTAATTTGTCAATTTCAAAATATTTTTTTCTTATATCTGCCGCTATGTGTAATTGCAATAACAACAAAAAATATAATTAAAATAAATTAAAATTATTATAGCAGTGACAGTCAGTAAGTGCTGTGCGCCGCCAGCGGAGTCGTCACAAAAAGCGGTTGCAACAAGCGTGTTGCGGTGTAATTAATTATGCTGTTTTGCGGTGCACCGAAGCGACAAAAAGGAATGCACGAAAAAAACTGGTGGAATATAGGCTAAAAATGCTGAAAGTGATAACTAATTGTTTTTAGCAGCGCGTTGAAGTGATTTCAGTTACAAATGTGTTTATAAATAGGAGCAAAAACAAGTATTTAAAACAAGAAAAAAAGCAACATTTAACACAGGAAGAGAAAAACCGTATTTAATTACCTATAATAAAAAGCAAAGCAGCGCTGAACTACAGCTACTCTCGTATATGGTGGAAAATTAAAGTGCTGAATATTTTTTTTTGTTTCGGAACTTTGGTTTCGATAAGCAGAATCGCACATTATGTGATTTTTTGGCATTAAGCATTTTTTGGAATTTTTGTTTTATCTCTTCGATGGTCTGAAAGCGGGTTCCACAGAGCGGCAATTTCAGTTTGGGGAACAAGAAAAAATCACATGCAGCCAAATCTGGTAAATGTGATGTATGATCGATGATATAAATTGCCTTTTTGGCTTGAAATTCGCTCACAATCGTACGCTTTTTGAAAAAAATCAGCTTTATCGGGCAATAGCACGTTGTATACCAAAAATATCCACCAAACTCATTCGAACGGACTCGCATGAGACGTCGAGCTCTTTTGACATTTCTCTAACATTTGTCTTGTCTGACCAACCATAGTCTTCACTTTCTTAAAAGATTTTTTTTAGTCCGTAAAATAATCAAATATTTCCTCTTTAAAATATTAGTATAGATGTCTTTGAAGCCACCTTTACGTATACGTAACTATTTGTGCGTATTTACAGAATAGAAATAAAATCGATAAAAACAAGAAAATATGTTAACTTCTGCTGCACCAAAGCTATAATGCCCAAATAGGTGCATTTTTTACAGTATAAAAGGGTATAAAATATGTTTATGTTGATTTCGTTAGGCCAGTTTGTATGGCAGCTATCTGCTATGGTGATCCGATCTGAACGGTTTTTTCGGAGACTACATTATTGCTTTACATAAAAATCAAATGAAAAGTTGGTCCATACAAATACTATATTCCGATCTTCAGTTTATATGAGTTAAATGCTATAGTAGTCCATTATCGGCATTTCCGACAAAGGAGTAGTTTTTGGGGAAAAATGCATATGAATATCTGAAAAATGGAGGAACTAGTTGGCTTATAACAGAGAGACAGTTAAGTGAGCAGACTGACAGGGCAAATTCGACTCAACTTTTCACGCTAATAGTTTACTTATGTACTTTTTAGGTACTCCGACGTTGCCTTCGGGGTATAACAAACTTGGTGGCTAACTCAATATACTCTTTTCACATTATAGTATATCAATTTAGTACAAAATTTATTGAAATATATGCCTGCAGTTGCGATAAAAAGAAAAATGTTTCTGTTATGTGCTTTGTTAATCGCTTGAAAAAATGTTTCAACTAATTTTTTCGTTCCTCTGGCTGCGTTTGTATGATTGGCAATTAATGCTAACTAAAAATTTAATATTATTTTCGCATTTATGAAACACATTTGTTTATGTAAAGAATATGAAAGTGCTGATTTAAAATAAAACTGAGTAAAAAATAAATAAAATAATATTTTTAGTTCGATAAGCAGCTGTTTTTAAAGCAATTTACTTTTTTATAAATAAGTTTATTGCTTAAAAAATATGCTAAATTTCATAAATTTAAATTTAATTTTTTAATATCTTGAAATAACTTTTTTTAATGGTAAAATATCCACATGTATGAATGTTATGCATAAATGTTAAATTATACAGCAGTGCGTATGAGTAACCTTAGTTTAGTTAATAAATTACTTTCGTATTTTCTACGTATGTATGTAAAATATATAGCATATGTGTGTAAATATATATAGCATATATATATATACATATGTACAAAACAGTGATTGTAATTTATTTAGTAAACTTTTGCTTGGCCTACCTGAGTGTGCGTATAAGGCAGGTTACTCATACGCACTGCTGATACATTAGTATTTATACATAACATATACACATACATATATTTAATTTAAGTTAATAAAACGCGCGAAAACATGCAATATTTATAGCCAAACATGTAAATAAAATAAAATATGTAAGCTCAACACGGCGCATTTAAGGCGACAACAAATGGAAAATCTCTACAAAATACATGGATACAGTGAGACGATAAACAGCTGTGCAACAACAATGACGTACTTATCAAATCAACTTATAGCACAAGAAATACACACATACGCGCTGAAGAGCTTAAAGTGTGGTAGCTTTCTGATGTGCTTTGCCGGCAATATAATAAAAAGCGAAGCAAAATCAAGTACATAAGCGAGAAGAAAAACAGCGACGAAGGAAGAATGGAGAAAAAAACAATATATACATATATGAATTGGCAACATATCTGCACCTTCTTCGTTTCATTGTTTACCTGCGCACTTTGACATATTTTATGCTACACCTACTTGGCGGTCGCTTGCCACAGCACAGCCGCAGGTGCCACAGTCAAGCGCAGCGCCAAAAGAAACTGCACCACGAAGTGTTTGTGTGCCGCAAGGTGGCCAATGCGGCGAGGCTGCGGGTGCTGCTGATTCTTGAAAGTATGTGTCTTTATCTCTGGGTACATGTGTATATGTGTGAGTGTTTCCTTTAATGCTATGACGGCAATTTTGTTCCCAAAGGCAATTGTTCTCACGCTGGTGTCACGAAAGACACGCAATCACACACTCGTACACGCAAACAACTATACAAAATGGCAAGTCAAGCAAAGCGTATATATGACTTTGGATACATGGATGTTTGCAGGTGCAGAAACGGATGAGCCGCCACATGCGGCAAAAATGAAGATAACTTGTATACGGAGCATATATACGCAAGTGTGTGTGTGTGTTGATGTGCTCATATATCTCTACTCACACTTGTCTACTTTTCAACACCACAAACAGCGTGTCGTGACATTCATATTTATGAGCGCATATCCTCTCAGCCGCGTGTTACTCACTTCGGTGCAGCGCATTAGCCGATTGTCTTTTTGAAGTGCCGCACATGCCTAAGCGGGGTCGCAGAAACATATCCTGTCGTAAAAGTTTTCGTTTGGAATCACTGTACTGGTCCGCAATCAGAGCTTTTTTTCTGGCTTGGAGAGTCGCTGGCCTCACTTAGCATATTTCTTCTATAGTCCCGATCTAGTACGAACTTGATACTATTTTCATTTCCTACCCCCCTCAGTACATCTTCTTTATAATTCCGAACTTATACGAAGTGTTACGAAGTTCCGCAGGGGAAAAGAGTACCTCTCGTTTATGATTCCGAGCTTGTACGAAGTGTTATGAAGTTCGGCAGGGTAAAAAAGTACCGCTCTTTTATAATTCCGAACTTATACGAAGTGTTACGAAGTTCGGCAGGGTAAAAGAGTACCGCTCCCTTATAATTCCGAGCTTGTACGAGGTGATACGAAGTTCCGCAGGGGAAAAGAGTACCTCTCCTTTATAATTCCGAACTTATACAAAGTGTTACGAAGTTCGGCAGACGAGAAAAAGAAGTTGTTTCATTTGAAATTTTAATTTTAGACTGTCTGATTTTTTTATTCGACCTAATGTTCTTTTTCCACTGGGTAACAAATATTTTTATTTCTTCGTACATTTGTTATCTTTGCCGCCTAGTTATGTTGTTTATGTCGAGAGTTGCTTGCTCACACGCTTAGCCGAAGATTATCTGCGACAATGTTTATTTAAAAATTTTAATTTATTTCTTCTTCTGCACTTGTCTAAGCTGTGAATATATTTCGTTGGGAAATATTGCAGGCTTAACGGTGCTTAGCATACTTAAAAAATTGTCGTGCTTAAAGTTATGAACATAACCATTATTTTCTCTCATTCATTCGAGTTGGCGTAAAGCTAGCGGGAGTTAAAGTAATGAATTTCCATGGCTGTGTGACAGAGAAAGGTGCTTTTAGAATACTGAACATATCTATGCTAGTTCAAAGTGTGAAGTACGAAGAATAAATGTTAGACTAATGGCGGATTCACTATTTTAAGAAACAAGAAGAGACGTTAACCTCGGTTTCACTGAAGCTATAATATTCTTGTCAAAATAAAAATGTTTCCACCTCAGTACATGGTTTCGAAAAATTTGAAATTTTTTCGAAATTGTACCGTTGTTTTCGAAAACCCATATGGCAAATTTCATGAAGATATCTCGTCAAATGAAAGAGTTTTCCATACAGGAACTTAATTTTGGACGTTAAGTTTGTATGACAGCTATATGCTATAGCAATCCGATGTCAGTGGAGCTGACAAATGAGCAGCTTCTTGGAGAGAAACTGACGTTTGGCAAAATTTAAGATCGAGATCTCTAAAATTAAGGGATTAGTGCGTGTGTATAGGCGGTCACATGACTAAGCTCGTTCTGCTGCTTCATAGGTTATCTGAGGTTTTTTAATGGATGATCTGAGCTTCATCTAATGCTCGAAAATTGCTTATGGCCTCTCGTTTATTTTACGAAGGTTCAATAAACCATAATAAATAGTATTATCCTAGTATCTCTATGTAGGTTGGTGGAGGATTATATTGTCAGAAACTCTCTATCAACTTCAGCTTCAGACTTCTTGACTCTTTCAGTGTTTTTAAAGACGAGGTTGCTGCCATAAAAGTAACGGTAGATTTACTGCTACAGAGTTCAGGCTCCTTCATAGAAATTATTATCCATTTTGACAGCAAGATGGCGATACTAGTCTTAAACTTACTAACCGTGCGTACAGGGCTGGTTAAGGAAAGCCTAACTCACAAGGAACGAATAACTTTGTGATAAGACTACAGCGAAATCGCAAGTAACTGGAAAGCCTACGAGCTGGCGAGCAGCTTGACCAGCGCTGGGCTACATTCGGTTTATGTGCTGTTCCAAGATCGCTTCGTTTGCGAGATCAAGGATTAAACACTTGATAGCTCACACTTTTACTAGAGAAATTTCACCGAGCTGTTGGGCATCGAAGTTAAACGCCTGAACAAATTTGTATTTTATTGTACTGCGATCTCTGTAGCAGACAGCAAGTCTAATCTCATTCTGTAAGGAATGTACCGATTCCCGGTTGAATGGTTATGGTCTTAATGCACCTCTCAACTTTTAAGTTGGCCGGAAAGCCTACCTTCGTGGTTGGAAAAAATTGATTTGTCCAAAAACATGTTGGTTTACGAGATATCGAACCTCAAACCCGGCTCTGCGATGACAATTCATCCCACTCAACCAGCTTTCAACGGATTTTGCCAAAGAAACCGAAAAAATTTAAAATATTTATTTCAACTTCATAACAGTCCTTGAGTCCTTTAATACAAATAATATATATACATGTAAAGAAAAATATTTTAAACACATTTTTTTAGCTGCGCTTCCGCAAACATTTCTGCACAATAATTACCCATAATGCCACAATAATTATAAACACGATGCACATTCGTGAAAGTCAAAGAATGAATGGCTCTTCGCAACTATTTGCATGCACTCAATAGCAGCAACAATAGCAATGCCAGCGAAGTAAACAAATTAAAATTGCAAATTCTATTTGTTCCACAAATTATAGTGATTTTCTCGCAACTTTCGAGACGTTGAATTTTGTGGCGGAACGCACTTAACGAACGAGACGGCGAAGCACATCACAAATGCCGCATTGTTGTGGGCCACAGAGCAGCTGACGGAAAGGTGGTAGCCATCACATTTCAGATGGAAATATGAAAGTGTGCTTGAAGTTAGTGAAGTTAGTTTGCGATCAGTACTATTGTTTCAAAACTGGTACTAGTAGTATTGGTACTCGTTTTGAAACTACTTACTTATTGGTATCGCCTGTCGAAACAGGTACTTTAGAAATACGAGAGTTACAATTTCGATGAGGAGCTTAACAGTCTGTACTAGCTGAAGTATAGTAAAAAATACCTTCGGACCATATTGATACACTATTCGTAGGACCTTTAAATATTGCCTCCTCGTTTCATTGTTGAGTTCCAATTAAACTATTTTTCTTCGTTATGCAAGAGACAAGAGTTCTACATCGCGGCTGTGATACAGCTGGGCAATCTGCTTCGCTAGCTTGCATTTGGTTGTACATTTTCATTTGTTCTGAGTTATTTGTTTAAATTGCCTATTTAGCTTCTTTTTCGTTGCTAGTGGTCACGGTATAGTCTACACCTCAGACTAGTCTAGAGTGGCTTTTAACGGGTGATTTTTTTGAGGTTAGGATTTTCATGCATTAGTATTTGACAGATTACGTGGGATTTCAGACATGGTGTCAAAGAGAAAGATGCTCAGTATGCTTTGACATTTCATCATGAATAGACTTACTAACGAGCAACGCTTGCAAATCATTGAATTTTATTACCAAAATCAGTGTTCGGTTCGAAATGTGTTTATCGACAAATTTTGTTCAGCGATGAGGCTCATTTCTGGTTGAATGGCTACGTAAATAAGCAAAATTGCCGCATTTGGGGTGAAGAGCAACCAGAAGCCGTTCAAGAACTGCCCATGCATCCCGAAAAATGTACTGTTTGGTGTGGTTTGTACGCTGGTGGAATCATTGGACCGTATTTTTTCAAAGATGCTGTTGGACGCAACGTTACGGTGAATGGCGATCGCTATCGTTCGATGCTAACAAACTTTTTGTTGCCAAAAATGGAAGAACTGAACTTGGTTGACATGTGGTTTCAACAAGATGGCGCTACATGCCACACAGCTCGCGATTCTATTGCCATTTTGAGGGAAAACTTCGGACAACAATTCATCTCAAGAAATGGACCCGTAAGTTGGCCACCAAGATCATGCGATTTAACGCCTTTAGACTATTTTTTGTGGGGCTACGTCAAGTCTAAAGTCTACAGAAATAAGCCAGCAACTATTCCAGCTTTGGAAGACAACATTTCCGAAGAAATTCGGGCTATTCCGGCCGAAATGCTCGAAAAAGTTGCCCAAAATTGGACTTTCCGAATGGACCACCTAAGACGCAGCCGCGGTCAACATTTAAATGAAATTATCTTCAAAAAGTAAATGTCATGAACCAATCTAACGTTTCAAATAAAGAACCGATGAGATTTTGCAAATTTTATGCGTTTTTTTTTTTAAAAAAGTTATCAAGCTCTTAAAAAATCACCCTTTATCTTGATCAACTCGTCTGATTATTCGTTGTCGAAAATGTGCCTTTGGTCGGCAACCCAACTTATCGACAAGTGAAGTTTTTGTCTACGCAGGAGTTTTTCTTTGGTGACGACAAAGCTAACAATGCCGCGAGACTATCTGTGTATATGTAGCTGTATATCAAGATCCTCGGAATGTACTCCGTCCCTACTTCGCAGTCCACTTCAGACCTACATAGGTAGTGAATCGAATTGATTGTCTCTGAAATTAGCAGACATACGCTTTGCTTGATTTTTGGATTCCGCAAGATGACGCGCCAAGCTGTACACAGTCAATATTCTCGCCTAGTACGTTCCCAAGGATTGCGATTGGTCATACTGGGTTCTGTGAAGGGCCAAAGATTAAATAGAGATGATAGATTTTTGATGATCCATCGTTTGAGCCAAATTTAAGTAAAAATAGTAAGTACAAATTTGAGTTCTTCGGAAATACACTAGTTTTGAGTTAGAAAAAAGTATTTTACTACATTATTTATGTTTTCATATACATATGTACTTCAGCAATTATGAGCGTAAACAGACATTGTGTCTACCTGGTAACCTGAGAATTGAGTGCATTGCGGCGAAAGAGCAGCCAACACTTAATACGTCAGCCTCATTTACTATTACCATTCTTCCAAAAGTGGTTACATAATTAGAATTATTTGGTTGGCGGACTGCTTCCTTAGGCTTAGGCAGCATGTAAACAAAAGCAGAACTTCAGACTTGCGTCGAAAACTTCGAAGACAGACACAATGCAGTAAAAAGTTTTAAAAGTATGCCAAAGTAGGAAGCGCTCCATGATAAGGGTAAGGGGAAAGCTTGTTTCCGCATTTCTTCAAGGAGATGCAGATTTTTATATGTACATGTTTTGAAACTGATTGTTAATTATTGTGTAGTAGAGCTGCTCAATTACTTTTGCTTTTTGATTTTACATTTACAAATTATGGCTGGCTGAAGATAGATTGGAGGGTTGGTAGTAAGAATAGTAATGGTAAATATTTGAAAGACAGTTCACATATATACCTTTTCGGTTCGAAGGAACTCGTATTAATGGTGTCTGTAGGCGTAACGTTGTTGTTGCCTTGAGTTGCTACCATAGTTAGGGTAGGAGTGGAGTTGATCCAAAATCGATGGATCTCACCGGGACCGATATTTGTTCTCTTAACAGCAATCCCAGGCACTTAAAGTCTATTGAGGAGAAAGTGATAAGATGATTCCGCCTCACCTTCGTGCTAACTTTGGCATAGAGCGTCCAACAAATAACTTCATCGCACCTCGTGTACTTATTGGACATTGCCCAGTCAGCACCCTCCAATAGCGACGAATTTACTTAACTAAGTGTAAGTAGTTCGGAGGCCGGTTACGATTCACTAATCAAAATGACCTCACAGTCGAGCAAGCTCTGGAAGTTGATTAGCGCCAGCCAAGCGTACTCGAGGTCTTTAGGTTCAACGCTAAAATGATAGAGGAAATCGGACACTAGCTTTCATCTTATGAAATTAGTGTCGGTGTGCCTTTCCTAGCAAGATCATCGGATTTGCGATTCCGCTGAGATAAGTTTAATTGAAAAAAACTAGAAGCTGTTGATAATCACGTTATGCATTCCTTGACCAGTTTTGAGGGCACAGTTAGTGAGTTTAAAGCCGGTATAGCCGTTCCGATATAAGAGTGAATGCACACCTCTTCAAAGAAGGCTCCACTTTGGAGCAGTTTATCTACGGTTACCTTGATGACAGCCACCTCCGTTTGAAAGACGCTACAGTGGTCTAGTAGCCTGAAACTCGAGTTGATGGAGAGCTGCAGACAGAAGACACCAGCTGCTACCCTTTATCTTAACTAACTAGAAGCTGTTGTTGTCGTTGTAACGGTTATTTAGTCCCGTCAGGATGGTCAGGTTCAGATAAGTTGTCATCAAGGTGATCCAACGGGGAACCTTGGAAACGTGCGGTTTTGACGGGGTCGGACAATAGAGAGAGGGATGTCAGATGTGTAGGATTAGCTGCGCATGCAAATATGTAGGTCATGTGGAGACTCGTTGCACTCTGGATATATATGTTCAGGTCGATTCTGGATTAACCTGCTAAAGTATCCAAAACAAAGTTCCGCAAAGATCACTCTCGATTCTTGCGGGAACTCTAGCTCTTCGTCTACAATGGGTTGACTTCGATTCCCCCAACAGCCGGTTCTACGTTACCAGAATTGACCCGGATTTTATCTGACCAAAGGATGTACTTTCGGAGGTCTTCGATCGGCAAGTTTTAGATTACTGCAGCTAAGTCTACAGTTACAGTCCGTAAATCCATCTTTGTTCTTTTAAAAGTTCGAGACTCTCTCACTGTGTTGTATTAGGCTTGGAAGAAGCGTTCACGGTTGAATTTAATTACAATGTGTAGTTAATAGTGTTGATCTATAAAATGAAAATAATTCGCTGAAGTACATTGTTGTCAAATTTAGCTATCAAGTAGTCGATGTATTAGGTTCTCGGATGTTTTCAGGCAGTTTATTGGAGTTCTAGTTATATTCGTAGAAAGAAAATTTATCTTTTTGTTGTAAATAGCCTTTCAAGGGAAGATTTCGTGACTGATTTGGTTTTTAAGATTTTTGCAGATTCCAAGTTAGACGTTTTTAGAAAATACTTGGATTTTTGGACTGTGAATAGCTACATAGAAGCCAATAAGTTGCTTAACAGCATTTATAGTTTTGATGAAATGTAGACTTTTATAGATTTTTTCTAAACTTTTCCAAAATTTAACGCATGGTGAAGTCCTAGGCAGTGGTGAATATACCAGATCTCAGCTAAACAAAGATCTGTGTCTGACTTCAATTTATTGGCACTTATGTTGGCTCGGCAGAACTGGATATGCGTCATTTTGGTGGCTAAAGGTTTGAGACTCGGATATGATAATACCTAATTCTATTAGTATAAAGCATTTTCCAGTTAAAAATTATTAATATATTAAATAATTGTACCGAAATGTAGTATAGATAAATGGCTCCCACTGGTACCGGGGAACAGGTGAGTTAATAAGATAATAATTTTTTTATAAAAACCAAAATCTATAACTAAATTTGAAAGACACACACTCGCACACACACAACTATATAAGCATATCTAACTGTATGTCGATGCATCGATAGCAAATCTCGCTTTTATGTAATTAACTGTTTTTCAGCAAGCACACCTGCAACTCCTATGGAAGCTGCATAGATTATTTTTCAAATACAAATAAAATAAAATGAATAGAATAAAATGATGAAATTAAATCTTTACAAAGATGCAAGCGCATCTAGTATTTTTGCATTAATTTAAACGCGAGCATAAAAAAAAAATAAAAAAAAAGGATGAATATAAGCAACTTCAAAAGCTAGCATTATTCAACATTCTATTTTGGCTGCCGTCCAGATAATAATTTTTGGCCAGCGAATAGCCGCACTAAAGCCGGAGATAAAAGGCTTGCCAAGTCCAGCTGCTGCCACAGCAATGCTTTTAATTACAAACAAAAAGCGGCTAAGTGCATAATAGAAAATTCATATTTCTCGTTTTGCCCAAATATTTTCTGCCAGAACAAAAAAGAGTTGCGCGAATTCCTTTTTGGTTTAGCTGCCATAAAATTTGAATACAAAAGCCGTTTAAACAGCAGAAATATGCACAAATTTGCGCAAATATTTATTGGAAATAAAACAGTAAAATTATTTGACTAGAATGCGTTGCAGTTGTTGTAAGTAGATAATGTGTTAGTGGATAAATGTTTATAAATGAAAATGTATTCTAAAAACAAAAATTAAAAAAATAAAAAAAAAGAAAGAAGAAGAGATAGAATTTGATTTCGATCGGTTAGTTTGTATAGCAGCTATATGCTATGGTGATCCGAAGCCAAATTTTGTTCAGCGATGAGGCCCATTTCTGGCTCAATGGGTATGTAAACAAGTTAAATTGTCCCATTTGGGACGAAGAGTAACCTGAAGAGAGTCAAGGCCATTCAACATTTTAAAACACATACTCTTTTAAAAAATCGTTTTTTTTTCTTCAAAGTAGTTCTCTTTAATGGTGATATTCAATTATAGTGACCTTCCAACTTTTCAATACCAATTTAGTGGTATGCTTTGTCCTTTGCTTCAAAATAGGTCTCAGGTTCGGCAATTGCCTTTTCATTGCACGAAAATTTCTTCCCTGCAAGCTTTCTATTAAAATCTTTGAACTGAATATAGTCGCTGATGGCCAGATCTGGGGAATACCTTGATGCGGGAATAATCCGATTCCCAATTCATGTATTTTTGTCACCATTGACTTGTCGTTTTGACTTGTGACATGCGATTGCGTCCTTCAAATGGTTTAGTTACGCTGTGTGGTAGTCGCTGTTGATGTGAATTGCTTTTTCAAGGTAGTCAATAAAATTTATTCCATGCCCATCGCAAAATACAGACGTCATAGTAGTGCCAGCTGACTGTTGCGCCATATTAATACAAAAACTCGGGTTCATTACGCTTGAACATCCCCAAGCGCTGCTCCGAATCATCAACTCGTTGTTGTTTTTGGTCAAAAGTGAGTTTGAGCACCCACTTTACACAGAGTTTTCTTATACACAAATATTTGTGAATGATGTTACGTTCAGTCGACAAGAAATGCTCCGATGACATTCTCCATTGTGAGATCATTCCACTTATTGCCTCAATACTCAAGGTGATGGAGCACCTTCCTCCTACTAATAGTGACGACAGTGGGTTCACAACCTACATTATCTATAGGTAAGTTATTACAAACTATAAATTCTATTAGGGACTTACCTGGTGGGTTGCAGTCCTGCAGTGACTCATTAGTCTGTTCACAGAGTCTGGGGGTGCTAAGCAACAGATTTTGTCCTGCTCCTTCACTATTCCTGAGTTGCACAGGTTCTGGGTCCTGCATCAAAAACTCTGAAATACAAAAGAAATCAATATTGTTCCTGACTACTATACAACTTCTAGGTCTCTCAAATTATCAGCAGGCTGCTCAGATTGTCCGCTGTGAACCTGATCGCGATGACAGCTGAGATCACCGACGGGTGGTGCAGGTACACCTGGTAAGTTTCATGTTGACGCTCACTATAAGATCGGTTTAATGAGGAGCTCGTCTCTATCACCGTCGTCATGCACGCTGCCATATATTGGATCCCCTTATCCCTCTAATAGCTTCTGCTTGGAGGGTAGCTCCCCTTCTTGTACGCATGTTCTCATGTCTGTAACTTCCAGCCTCACATCAGTCGCAGCCTGCTTTGACGTGCTACGCTCTCGGTGGACATTATAGGCTTATAAGGCTCATGACCATCGAGTTGAACCTACAGTTTAGAAGGAAGCTTGCTCACTGTATTTATATGACTCCGACAGCTATCAAATTTATATACGCGCCTCTTGAACTCATATTGGTTTAATACTAGTAGCGCCATCTAAGGTCAGGGACTTCTTAATTGACTGTGATACAGCTAAAATTGTGATAGTTCACGAAGGGTGGCTGTCATTAGTAAAGACGGCGGTTAAGGACAGGTGCTACTTAGTAACACTTATAGTTATGACAACAACACGACAATTATGTGTAATAGGTATGTACTACATTTATGCAATTTGCCAATATCCAAATTACTGCGCGATTAGAGCCGATTAGCGCGTGACATTTGAGAGATAAGCAACCGCAAATTACTGCATGTATGGTTGGTGAGTATGTAGACGCCATCCCACTATACAAAGCATGTCGCTGCAATAGTTTTGCTGAATAACCGGTTAAATACTCGATTGCTCTGATGCGAAATATATGGGTTTTAAGCCCATGCAAAACTAGTGTAACTCTTAACTAGTAAGTCAACTCATAAGGGGTTTCACTGCACTGTCATTCATGTTTCGACCTCTCACGCGCTCTTATTTTCAGAGCGAAGTATTTTATTCAGGTTTTCTTGGTCTAAAGTAGCTGCTGAAGATTGATTAAATTGTTTTCCTCGACGATAAGTTAGCCGTTTCCACAACAGTCGGATCTATGTAACCGGAACGGACCTAGATTTTTATCTGGAAGGACTGTCAACTGGGCAGATTTCAACTACAACATGACAAGTTAGCAAAAGTTGTCTCAGGTAGAGCTAAAAATGACTTCATTAGGTCGAAATTTTTCCTAAATACTGAGTAGTACTACATCTACCTATAACTGGTTTGAGTTGTACTAGTACCGCACTAGAACTTGCTGCCAAGTTGTGGCCATTTGCATATATTGCTTGATATCTCCATATGACATTCATTCTCGGTACGCAACGAAAGTATTTTATGGCACTAAAGCTCTTTTCCACGAAAGGATAAACAAAACTCTAAATGGATTCCACTTTCGCCTTTAACTGTTTTTGCGCCGCGCAAAAAAATTCGTACAAATCGCTTTATCGTCAATATACGAATGTGTACGTAGCTGTATACTCATACAATATTTACAACAACAAACTTGATACTACGTTTATTTCGCCAAATTTTAGGGTTATGTGCTCAAACCTGCAGACATACATACATAAGCTATAAGTGTGTGTTCACGAAAATACTCGGTCAAAAGCACAAATTCGTGTGCATACACTCTACAACCATTTATAGGTATGCGTTTGAAGCGCTGGTGGACGAAGCTCATACTCGTAAATGTGCAGGGTTCGATGTATCGCATAAATATTTGAATAGCATCTGTCATATTATTTGAATGCGCTGTCATTCGTTTTGGCATTTTGAGTATTAAATTTGACAGATGATATGCATAGCGCCTATGTGGGAATTAGTCGTTAATATTTATAGACTTAAGTAGATATGTATGTGCTGGAATTAATTTATTAAAAACCCCCGTAGGAAAGTATAACATAATGCCAAAGCGCAAAGTGTATTTCATATAACTAAATTCAAGCTGGTTTATGGAGTTTGGTAATGATTTCTTGAACAATTTAAAAAGTAACAGACGTTAAATCCGAATTATTGAAATTCATTTTTTTCGGGTTCTCGAAAAAAAAATGGACTTATTACCCAGGTTATTTTCATAACAGTAATATTTTGAAATACATTTCGGTCAAGTGCTGGTCTGCACTCGCTTAATACATGGAAGAAAAATTTAAAAGAAGTAAAGGAAGAAATTTTCATGCACACAGTTTTTCGGAATCCCGAAAAGTAATCCCGAAATTTTCGGGATTGGAAAGAGTAATCGATATTTTTTATATGAGATTTTTAAGACGATACAATGTTTTTTTTTTTAAGTTTTAGATTAAATATGAAACGGGGTAACCTATGTTTTCATTCCGAATACTTAAGGTCAGTTATGATTTTTATTGCAAAATTTGTCTTTTAAGCTGAGAATGTCCGTTTTTTGTATAATCAAAATTTATATTTACAATATTCGCTTTGATTTCATATACAAAGTTTTTCAAAATCCCGAAAATTAGTCCCGAAAATTTCGGGATTAGACAAAGTGCTCTAAATTCTTTGCTTTAGATCATAGTTGAACTGTAAAACTTATATTAACAATATTCACTTATATTGAATGCACACAGTCTTTCGAGATCCCGAAAAGTAAGCACAAAATTCTTTATTTTGGTCAAAATTGAAATGTAAAACTTATACTTAAAATATTTACTTTGATTTCATGCACACAATTTTTCGGGCAATGTGTTTTTTATATTTGATGACATACATATGTATAAAATGGGGTAACCTATGTTTTTGTTATTCTCTAATACCGAGTACTTTAAGCCAGTTATGATGTTTATTGCAAATTTGTCTTTCCATCTGAAAATTTATAATATAATCAAAATTTATATTTACCATATTCACTTTGATTACATATACATACACAGTTTATAAGAATCCCGAAAAGTTATCCCGAAGTTTTGGGATTAGTTAGAGTGCTCCAAACTCGTTACTTGAGGCCATAGTTGAACTGTAAAATTTATATTAACAATATTCACTTAAATTGAATGCACACAGTCTTTCGGGATACCGAAAAGTAAGCAAAAAATTCTTTATTTTGGTCAAAATTGAACTATAAAACTTATATTTCATTTGATTTCATGCACACAATTTTTCGAGCAATGTGTTTTTATATTCGATGACATATAAAATAGGGTAACCTATCTTTTTGTTATTCTCTAATCCCGAGTACTTCAAGCCAGTTATGGTGTTTATTGCCAATTTGTTATTTTATTTGAAAATTTATTTTATAATCAAAATTTAAAAATCCCGAAAAGTAATCCCGAAAATTTCGGGACTAGTCAGAGTGCTCCAAATTCTTTACTTTAGGCCTTAGTTGAACTCTAAAACTTGAATTCAATGTACGTACTATGTACATATATACATATGTAAATATATAGTTTCGGGATCCCGAAAAGTAAGCTCAAATGCTTTATTTAGGAAAAAATTTAACTGTAGAATTTATATTTCCAATATTCTCTTGGGTTTAGTATAATCTGTTTTTCGGGATCCCGAAAAATAATCCCGAAATTTGTCAATAAGCTCATAATGCACTACTTTAAGTGATATTATGAAATTGAATAAAATACCAAATTCTTTAAATAAAAAAGTAAATTTCAAAATAAATACTGTTTTAATAATTTAGGTTCAATTGCCGTCCCTTGACCTTGTGTGTTTGCGCAAACATATGAGTTTAATAGTACTCAGACCCATGTACCATAAGCTAAGTGTGTCCTGCTCAGCTTTCTTTATCAACTTCGCTTGCTTCCTACATATATACAAATAATCGCAGAGGCAGCTTGCTGCTTACCAAATTATTTCCCACATATGTACATATGTATGTACCTTCTCACACGTATACAATAAGTTTATTCGAAATACAATCTGCTACTCAGCTTGTGCTATGTAAACCTACAATTAAGCTAATGTTCTACACACCTCCTTACATACATAGTACAACACACATAATAACTTTAATGGGACTACATTAAGCAAAGATAATCATGGCAGGCGGGTTTAGGCGTAAACTACTTATGCAAATACCTTAATACATACATATATTCCTGATTACTCGTATAAGTAGTAAATAAGAATGCGATGAATATGGCTATCGTGCCAGCCACGGACTATATAAATAAGCATATTTGCAATTGTAACTCTCTTGTTGCTGACTTAATTTAAATAATGAAGTAAAGAGCTATCTGCCTTATTTATCTGTTAATTTTATTTTCTATTTACGATCTATTTACGGTACCTTTCCGGTATACGACGCTTCACGACTCATTCTTGATTCGATGTTCTCGTCCTACCTACAGATTTGTTTGTCATTTAATTGAAAAATCCCAACTCCTTTATGACTGCCGCAAGTTGTATGTGCCACTTCAATATGCCAAGATAATCAAAATATTACCATGACAAATCAATAGCGTAGATAGACAGGCGTTCATACGACCCTAAATCATTGTGCCGCCCATATCAGCTATCGAATAGCAATCAAAACTCAATAACAGCCAAAGCCAACTGCCGATGCCACTCAAATATCACTCACAATAACATTGATTTATGCTACGTGTAAGAAAGCGCATTCCATTGTAGCTATGGATACCTATACCCTACAGTAAACCCGTGGAAACTATTCAAAAAAACTGTATTCAAAAAGTATTTACATATGCACCGAAATTGAACTAGTTGCAATGGTTATAGTTTGAGTTCAGTAACTGTCGCGAAAATATTTCGGTAAAAACAGAAGTTTAGATAATTACAAAATTACAATTTCGGGGCTGATACCATAGTTGAACTGTAAAGCTTGTATTACAATTTCGGGATCCCGAAAAGTAAGCTCTAAATTTTTTATTTAGGTCAAAATTGAACTGTAAAACTTATAATTACAATATTAACTTGGACTTAAGACACAAAGTTTTTTGGGATCCCGAAATTTTCGGGATTATATATAGTGCCCCCAATTTTTTACTTTAAAACATAGTTGAATTGTAAAACTTGTATTATTAATATTCACTTGAATTTAATACACACAGTCTTTCGGGATCCCGAAAAGTAAGCTCAACATTTTTTTATTTAGCTCAAAATTAAATTTACAATATTAACTTGGATTGAAGATACATTGTTTTTCAGAATCCCGAAAAGTAGTCCCGAAATTTTCGGGATTATACGGAGAGCACCAAATTCTTTAGCTTAGACCATAGTTCAACAGTAAAACTTGTATTAACAATATTCACATAAATTTAATACACACAGTCGTTCGGGATCCCGAAAAGTAAGCACTAAAATCTTTATTTTAGGCCTCAGTTAAACTGTAAAACTTATATTTACAATATTAACTTGGATTTTATGTACACAGTTTTTCGGGATCCCGAAAAATAAATCCGAAATTTGACAATAAGATTTAGGAATTGATAGTTTTGCTATATTGGTTTATAAATTGTCTTTATATTTGGGTAGGAATACAGTAAACGCATCAATTGAGTCTAACAAGTTCCTAGGAGTGATCAGAGTGTTGGGCCTTTGTAAATCTATGAGATAGAGAAAAGGGCGGGTGCGGTGCAATTTCGTATATACAGATAGACGAACAGGCGGGCATGGGTCAATTGACTCAGCTTTTCATATAGACCATTTAGATATAGATTTTATAGGGTCTGCGATGCTGAGTAGGACTTCCATTCCAATCCAGACCAGTCTAATGAGATTTTCAATCAGCTCAGTTCTTTACTGGGTATATAAACAGTATACATATATGCGTATATATGTATGTGTGTCAAAACCAATCTAAGTGCAGCCTGGAAGAAATAAAAATTCGAAAACGATAGCCTAACTCAAGCAAGACGCCAGTTACGGCCAACTAACAATAAACCCTACGCCCATACACCAATACGCACACACCAACACGTAAATGCTGTACCGTAAAGGACAGCTAGAATTGTACAGCCATAGCTAATAAACGAACAAAGCAGCTGATGGATGGTGAAAAGAAATTCAAAATGAAATATGAAGCAAAAAGGCCTCTTAGCATTTACGAATGCTGACTAAGGTTTAAGAAGTACTACAACAAGAAAGAAAACGACTGCAGTAAAATGCTAAGTGTGCGTGGCACTGAAAAGTCAAGAGGAATGTATGGATTGCAGTGAGCAAACGAATTCAGGTGGGTGCTTGGAATTTGATCTCTGTGTGATGTCTTGCGGCGTTTGGCAGCTTTGGTATGCCTATGTCTGTATGTATGTGTCTGTGCGGTGACAGTTTATCATAGCTATAATATTGTATTCAGCAAGGTTTTTCCGAATTTCTCCAACGGCGATTTATTGTAGTCAGGGGGAAAACCAAAAAATAGCGCAAATATAACTGAGGAATACTTCGTTAAATATTCATCGAAGAAATTGCATTGCTCTGGGAATCCTTCGGTACCCTTGATTTGAATTTCATTCGTATTCTTCGACGTTAATATATCATAAAAAAGTGTTCGGGTCTGGCCGTTAACTGTCTGTTAGGGTGTAGTATGTCTTCTCTGTAGACAACAGCTGAGAATGCCTTCAAACGACAGTCGCTATTTTGTACCAAACGAGTCCTCTACTCTTCCGGATTCTAGTTTCCACGCTAACGGAAATCTTGTGATGAATTTTGGGTGCTCTAAGTTTAACCAAATTCTAAGAAAGGGTTTTATACTTGATGCTGAGGAGAATATTGAATTTTTTATAGGAGCTCTTTATATAATCCGTAGGTCTCCTCACGCTAAGTTGGGTTTCAATGGGTTCAATATACTGTTTGTCTCTCAATATTAGATTATTTATTGAGTTCCGAGCTCAACACTGCCATTTTTAGTTGAAAATTTCTTCCGAATAAATATTTTTCCATCTTCCTTTCATTGGACTTTTCTCACTTGCTTGAACTTCTTCACATGATTCCGTCCTCCAAAGGAAAAGAAATATTTTTCCAAAGTTCTTATGAAGGACACAGAACTTCAATAAACAAATTAAAATTCAATTCATTTCGAGTTAGTAATTTATTTACATATATCCAGGATAGGCCTGATTCTTTCGTTTCCGCTTTAACTTGGCGCCTCCTTGTATTGGGTCGTGCTAACCTTAGCCTCATCGTCCATACAGGTTTAGATCGTCGAAATAACAATTCTTGACCGGATAAAATAAGAGTCAATTCCGGTAACATAGAACCGGCTGACTAGAAAAGTGATTGTCTTGTCTGTTAATCCCTTGAGCATTACAGTCTGATGCTGATTCTGCGAGCCTTTTCAGTGCTTAAGCGCTGCGCTTCCGATCCATTACTATAATCGTCGACTGATTTCAGTGTGGACAGTGGTTTGTTTGGTCACAGCTCAATACCCGTGAGTAAAGTATAAGACCTCTGTCCATGTAAATAGTGTATTTAATGTCCGTTTCTTCCGAGAAGTGCTTTTTTCTTCCTAGTTTATTAGAGTTCCAGGAACACTTTGAAGTTCACAAATCATATTTCTTTCGCAGTTTCACATACATATATACACCTCTTCGTCTATTAAAATTTTGTATATACGTATATTAGGGTGGCACTTACAATTTTACCGTAACCATCCCTATTTACGAGAGAAACGAAAAATGTTGATCTTGCGATGAATGAGTGCAATACCTAGTACCTGCAGGCCACACACAAAGATTCGCAGCACCTTGGGAATCACGACACTGTCGACAGCTAAAAATTTGAAAAAGGTAAGGGCTTTGTATATCTCGGAATCAGCCGAAATTCTACTAACAACCTAAGCCTGGAGATCAAGCGCAGAATAACTCCTACCAACAGTTGCTACTCTGAAATTGGTCGGTAAATCAAAAGCTGATTCCTCTCGAGGCGAAAAAAATTACGCATTCTCATTATTCCTGTTCTATTAAACCGTACCGAAAAATAAACGATTGGAACCGAGTTCAGAAAGAGCTTAGAGCATTTGAGAGACTAGTTCTTTATAAGGCCTTTGAAACCGTCGGCGTGAGCGATGAATTTCGAAGAAGATGGAACCAGGAATCCTCTCTCGATTAACAAAAATTACGCTCTTTCATTATACCTGTCCTATAAGAGGTGCAGGAAAATGGACGATGACGAACCGAGATCAGAAAGCACTTGGAGTATTCGCGATAACTGTTCTCCGCAAAGTCTTTGAAGGGAAAAATATCGAAGAGGTTGGAACCAGGAACTGTCTCTCGCATTCGAAAAATCTTTGCCAGATTTTTGACACCGTCCGATGGATATCGAAGAAGTTATAAGCAGGAACTGTATTTGCTCTATGACGGCGTGGAATGCGTTGAATATACATACATTAGCTCTTCGTGAACATAGAATGCGTTGATTAGCTTATGTTGTTTACATGGAACATAAGGCCTTAGAGAAAATCTTTTTCGATTTGAAACCCATTCGTACCAACCAACCCATTGGGCAACCAATCCAATGGAAAGACCAAGTGCATAGCGACCTGTCTGCTTTTGGAATGCACATACAATTATCGTGCCCGCGGAAAGAATAGAGCCAACTGGCGAACTTTTGTGTTCTCGGCCCAGATCGCTCCACGATTGTAGTGCCCAAGAAGAAAAAGAAAAAATCACAATGGAAGAATTAAAATTCATAATACATATGAGCTTGTAATAAATATGATGTGTAACATATTTCGATTACAGCGCCATTTGTTGGACATTTTTAAGTTTTTTATGTTCCGAATACTTTATTTCAAGAGTTAGATAATATTTGTTGAAAATGTAAAGCAAATATGGTATTTAAAAATTTATCGAACACAGCGCCACCTATCGAAAAGCACTAGGACGAAAAAATGAGGGTCATATTCAGAGAACTTTAACATAGAATCTTCTCACCCTAAAAATTATATTTTATGCTTTCGACGAATGGACAACCCTAATTTCCGTATCACAAGCATATCAAAATATTTAGGACTGCCTACAATGTTTCTTTACCATTATCACCGCCAACACATATACACACAAAAACATGCCAACATATTTGCTTGCGCGTATCCAGTACCCAAACAAGGTCAACAATGCACATTTTTTCACTTGACCACCCACATGCTTATTCCCACCCCCACCCGCTGGCACCAACGGCGAGGTAAATTGACAACCATGACAGGTGAAATTCGATTAAGGGGACATAACCTTTTGCGACTCAGCATCTTTTTGCCCGGCAACGAAAGCATCCAAATTCGGAGCCACTAGCCACTTGCTATGCAATAACCCGTTATTTCTTCAGCTCCCCTTTGGCGAAACGGGCCTTTGCTCACAGCCATGCAGCCGGACGACACGTGCATAGTTTTTGGACTTAAATTGCTTATTGTTTTTGTACACTTATACACTTAGTAAGTCTGTGCATAGAAAAACATGCATGCGGCTGTACTCATGTGTATGTGTAAGTGTGTGTGTGTGTGTGAAAGCTTTGTATTTTTACGATCCAAAGCATTGTTGTGTTGTTGCTGCACCTTTCGGTTGTTCCCACCTGACGCTGTTTGCTGTTGTTGTCACTTAAAATGCAGCAAAAGCAGAAATCAAATTAAAAGTGTAACAAAAACAAAAAGCAACAACAAATCAACGCTAGGAGAAAAAAGTTTATGGAATTATTTTGTTACTCGTCTCTTGATTGAGAGGAAATTACGAGAAAAGTGAGGTTTTAATTTGCATTTCTCTGCTGCCGGACAGTCAGACAGACTGACTAAGCTGGCAATGCCAGGAGCAAAGCAAATCTAATGAAAACCCGCTTTTACTGCAGATGAGTTAATCATTATAAATTGTTTATGTGCACTAGTAAGTGTCTAACGAAAGAAAAGCAGACAGTGCCCACGCACACCCACACACACATGCAAATATGATAGGTATGTACATATGTACGGTAGGTAGCTACACACACGAATTTATCTGAGCTTACATTTCGGAGATTAGATTCTCTTTGAAGTGATATGCGGGTGTCATTTTGCTTGAGGCAACGAGAAGGCAGCTGACAAGCAAATAGTGAAAAATATGATATCTAGTCAGAGGCTGCTGTGTGCTTGTAGATTTTCATTATTTTAGAAATGCTGTGTCTTGAAAAATTTGTGCAATTTAGTTAGTTTCTTTAAAGGAGAATGCACTAACAGAATCTGAAATTGTATTCCACGGTCTCTGAAAGGTGAAGTTGGTGGTTTGATATTCAACATTTTCTTCTTCAAAATTTCTTTAGCCAAAGGAAAGGATAATCGCTTAAGTTGAAGTATTGGAAGCTTGAAAATACATATGTGCAGTATCTCATAATTTTCCGCGCATGCTCTGCGTTCCGCCGAAACCACTTTCGATTTTCTGAAGGTGAGGACTTAAGTGGAGCTGCCTTCTGATGCATCTACAGTGTTACTAAGCTCCCTTTCGACTACAAGTAGGAGCTTTTTGGTCTGTCCAGCAATCATCAACACTACCTCAAAGTAACTTTGTGGTATGTCCTGTGTTGTTTGTGGTCTAAGACCTGAGGTGTTCGCTTGTGGTTTATTGTACTCGTATCAAGCAACCCATGAAGCAGCTGAATGGCTTGGGGCAGCTTGGAGTAATTGTGTCTCCAGTTGTCCACGAGCGGGCCAGCTAGTCTGTATTTTCATTTTCTTCTAAGTATTCCTATATGAACGTGTACACAGATGATATTAAGTGATTTACCTACTGACAGTATAGTTATTTTCTGCTTGGAAAACTTTGCTTAATATTTAGTTTAAAGTAAGTACCAGTCCATTCCTCTCTACTGTGGAAAAAGCGCTGTCTTTACTTCTCATGGGTTTCTCCTTCTTCTTCGCATTGCCAATTTAACCCGAGTTAATTTATAAGCGATCAGATTCTTTGCACCTGTTGTTCTGATTTAATAATTATAGGCCTTACCAAAGGCCTAGGTAAGTTTTCGATACTGGTTTTCCAAAAAATTCTTACTACTTAAGGGTGATCCATTTCGAGGTTCCCTGCTTTTTTTTTAAAGAAAAAAACACAAAAACATCCAACTTAATGGGGAATATTTATTATCATTTTAAAGAACATTCTTTAGAACTTAGTTTTTGAAGATTATCTTCTTCAAATATTGGCCGCGGTTCATCCGTTGAGTCCAATTTTCGATGACTCGTTCGAGCATTTCGACAAGTAACTGACGAATGATGCCTGATTCCAAAAGTTTACTTTCGAACGCACCTTGTAGTTGGTTATCGTGGCGTTATAACGGGGTTTATTGACGGTTACGTTCTCACCGGCATTATTTTTGAGGAAATATGGGCCGATGATTCCACCGGACTACAAACCCCACCAAACCACGTTATTTTTCTGGAAAAAATGGCAGCTCTTAAGTCTCTTCAGGTTCCTCTTCGTCCCAAATGTAGCAGTTTTGATTGTTTACATACCCATTGAGCCAGAAATGGGTATCATCACTGAACAAAATTTGGCTCGAAAACGTCGGATCTTTTGCAACTTTTGAAGAGCCCTTAGAGCGAAGCGATGACGTTTGGGAAGGTCGAGCTGATTTTGCTATACAATTTTAATTTAATATCTGGACGGAAAATGCGTTAAGTCGTTCTATACTTCAGTCCGAGTTGCTGCGTACGGTACCGAATCGACTGTCCACGGTCTTCGGTCTTCGTGTACACTCACAGCTACGCCTGCTATATTTCCCTCAGTGAGTACTGGATGTGGTCTACTCGGTTCAATATTATCCAATAATAAATGCTACGCCTCAGGAGTCGATGGTGTTATGAAAAGTACGCTTAGTAGGCCGATTATGTTGACTATAAGTAGAGTGAAGTGCGCCTTGTTCAGGTTTAAGTCTTTCCATGATGAAACCAAACAATTCTGAATAAAAATACCATGACAGCTTGACACAACACTTCACTGAATATGAATTTATGTATTCCAACTGTTTTCAATTTCTAAAGTGACCCTTTAAGAGATGAAAACCGACTCTCAATTCAAAGCGCAATTAGATATTAGATGGCATGCTGTAAAATCTAATTTACTTGTGGGCAAATAATTAGCTAAGAGCGGTTGAACGCGCTAGCATGAAATACTTAGATATATGGAACAGAGTGAGGTAAAGAGAGAGAGAGCTGGGTGAGTAGTGGTAAGCTTTCAAACCCATGTACATATATATATCTGAGCATTCATGTAGACAGCAATAGATAAACTCAATGACCAAATGTACTGTGTCCATTAAACGCCTGAACTCACTGGCGAATACGTACATATATATTTGTTGGCAGCACTTCACACAATTGTTGCACGCTTGAATGGACAGCCACACTGTGTTGTGGCATAACCACAACATACGATTTATGTATGAGATACTTATAACACTACTTGTAAATAATATACCAACTACTTAGGTGGAGTGTTAACACTTTGTTGGACTTCTAAATGCATACAAATGCTAAACATACACAACCATATGTATGTGTGAGTGCCTGTATGAGTGTGCGGTGTATCTAAGTTCACAAAATTTACGTCCTGCGTTGGGAATTTTCACAAAATTGGTGTAGTCGAGTGGAAAACATATAGCTTAGCAATTTAAGAGGCTGCTTGCTTGCCGCTACACATGTTGTTGTTGTTGTATGTACTCTTATGCTATTTTATGTACATATGTAGTGATTTAGTGATTTGCTATGTCTTTGGTTGAAGCTTCTCATTTAATTGGTTTATATAAATTGAATAAAATATTTTAGTAGGGAATAAAATGCCAAAAAGTGTGAAAATTCTTGTGGCAGAGTGGCTATGAATCTTGATAAAAGGAAAACTAAAAAAACATTAACTTCGGTTAGGTTAGGTTAGGTTAGGTTAGGTTAGGTTATGTTAATTTGGTAGGGCAATAAGCTACTCATAGACCAGTTTGGTCCTTTGCGATACCAGACGAAGTTCACTTGCTAATTCCAAGAGGAGTAGTCATCATTTACGATGTCTGCGTTTGACGCGAATTTTAACAGTCTCTACGGCTTTACACACCTCCTCCAGTGTATCATACTGTGTGGACCCCAGATGTTTTCTGCGTAGTCCTGCCAATACGGGGCAAGTGGACAACAGATGCTTCATTGTTTTCCTAGTGCCCCGCTCTAGGCATTTCCTACAGTATTCTCGATCTGCCAGCCCCATATTGCGGGCGTTGTTCGCCACCAGCAGTGACCAGTTAGTATTCCTATCATGCTCTTACAGTCTCTTCTACCGAGTGCCAATAGGAATGCTATGTACTTCCGATCTACCGGTTTTCACTTGACTTTTGCAGTTTTGTACCCTGAAGCTCGTTTCATTGTGTTTTGATTTTCCTTAGCATGCTTTTGTCGAGGTCGTCGCATAGAAAATGCATGGGTTTCCCAATGTTTATCACGTTTTTGGATGATAGTCGTACATCATTCTTGGCAATCTCGTCCACTATTTCATTGCCCTCGATGCCTTTGTGGCCTGGCACTCCATAGAAGTGAAGTTGCTTACGTCTGGCATCACTTTCCACTGCTGCCCTGCTTTCCAAGACACTTTTGGCCGATATGCGATACCAGGTTACTGCCTTGATTCCTACATGAATTTGATTCTGATTGTTTAGTTTGTATGGCAGCTATATGATATAGGGATCTCATCCATAATTCCAAATTTCGTAAAGATTTCCCATCAAATAAAAATGTTTCCATATAAACACTTGATTCCAAACGCTTCTTTCTCGTTAGAACAAAGTTAATCAAAAGTCAAAGTCAAAATTATTAAATTTCAATGTAGTTCACGTCTAGGTGTCCCTAAAACGCCTACCGCGGAAGACATTGTGACGAAATTCTACGATTTAATATTGATAGATTACCGATTGAAGGTGTGGGAGAGAGATGAGATGGAAGAGATTTCAAAAGACCTTGTCGGACTTACTTGAAATATTGAGTCCAAAGAATAGGCGCAA